>JAWWEW010000001.1:59418244-59446930 GCA_035583185.1 Anabacerthia variegaticeps
AAATTTATTGAAAAAGTACATACTTCATATGTACATGAAATTCATAACTGTTAATATTATTTAAGCTGGTAATTTTTGCCCTGAAAATCCAAAATTGGAGGAGGTAAAAAATCTGCATATCTTTATGGCTAGAATCATAATTAATTTCAAAATAAGGCAAGCATTCTCACACTTGCCATTCTGCAAGACAGACAGAAGATGAATGTCAGTTCTTCTGACATCACCTTGAAAAAGAAGTCAAACAAGTAATTCTTTAATAGGCTTTTTTACCTCTAAATTGTCTAATTTGCATATTAATTAATTAAGTATAGATGGTGCATATCCCCCAAAACTAACTTATGATACCACATTCCATTAGCTGAAGGCAGTTTTACTGGTATTTATACTAAAGCAACTAATTTATAACAGCCTTCAACATGCACACTTAAAAAAATTCTAATGCCTAAGCAACTATCCTTACAAAATAACTTATGCATTCCAAGTATTAGAACAACCTTTTTCTCTACTTGGTACAACACATTTTTGTCCTAACAAATACATAGTTCATTAGCAAAAACCCAAAACTTTTTCTAGGCCAAGAATAAAATGATTTGCCATGGTGTTTGTTACCTTTTGAAAAGTTTTTCTCCAAATTGCAACCCAACATTCTTTCCTTACTTTTGAGTTGACTTACTTTACTCTTAAGATACCAGCACACACAAAAGGATATATATGGTATGTATCTTCATCATAGATGTGGCATTTCCAGGCTGCATAATTTTTCTTGTCACTGGAGTGGGACACAGTGAAAAAAAGAAAACTTCCGTCTTCTAAGTTACCAATGCCATTATTTTCATTTCCAAATGCTTCCTGTAGACCTCTTTGGGGTACTTCTAATTTGAAACAACATGATTTTAGTCAGAGAAATTCAACAAGAATACAAACTTGTGTTATGGCTGAAGACACAGAAATAAGGTCATTAGCATATAGATGCAATAAATTTTACATCAAGGGCAAATCAGCCTTCAGAAGGCTGTTCTACCCTGTTAAAACATTCTCTCCAGGATCCAGATTACTCAATATTCTTGACACTTAATCAAGGTTGGCCAGCACACAGCAAGCAAGCCTAAGTGAAATATGTATCCCAGCAATATTTTAGCTTAACACTATCTTCTGCTATCTTCAGCTTTTCAATCTCTCAGCTTTTCCAGGTTAGAGGCCATATTTGATCATTTCATCATATTTCCATATAATATTCTTTTTTTTTTTTTAATACTTTCATAGTAAATTAAATAAAGTGTACCAGTACATCCAGCCTGTCAAGAAATAGCAATTTAAAAAAAAACAAAATGGAAGAAGATCCTGTACAACATGTGGAAATAAATCCCTTTGAACTAAATTAAGAAAAAGGAAGATGCAGCAAGGGCAAACAATGAGAGTTTCATAATCCCCAGGTAAAAGACAACATGATTGTGACCATGTAAAATACTCCAGATTACAGCAGGAACTAGAAATCAAGCTAAAACTCTGTTGACAAAACTTGCTTGAGTTTTACCTAAAATTAATCTTTCACAAAGATGTCATTCATTTTCATGTTTTTTTTCATCACAAAGAAAGGTGTATAGTGCTGAGACTTTTGAGATGGTGGTGTAATTATGTTTACACAGTTCAGTGTTGTGTAAAGTTAATAACACACTTTCCTACATAAATGCAATATAAATACTACTTTATATGCTTTAAGATTAAATAACTCAGCCTATTCTACTTCTAAGTCCAGAAGTACTAGTGGCATTGCTTTTAGGATCAGCATTGTGGAATATAGACAGATATTATCTAAATTTTAAAAAAAGAAAATGTTCTCTTCCCACCACATTCAGCTACCTTTTTGTTGTTGTTGTTCATTGTTTGTAACAAGAGGAAGATATTTTCATGCCCATTTATAAAGGTAGCTCTCCTGTCCTTTCTCTATGTTTTCACTCAAGTGTATAGCATTTGCAGTTTTAATTTTCCTCACAGATATTTGATACAATGTGGCTGTATTTTGCTCACTCACAGACCTGAGTTCTTCTCACTCCTCGTTTCCTTTTCCCAATTCACAATTCTAGAGAGGAAAAGGAGCACGTGCACTGTTATTGCTATGACAGGTCACTATTCTGGGTCAATGCGTTTGATGGTGACAGCAATGGTCAGCCAAGCATGAGGCTGTAGAGAGGGTAAATTTACATTGTTCTAACAATAGTTTGGTCTGAATCATTAAACATGGACAGATGAGTCCATCATTATTCATCAGCATTTTGCCTTAAATTTTATGTCTCAATACTCGACATGGGAAATTCCTCTATATCGAGGTTTAAAGATGTGTCAAAAAATGTTTATATTACAAAATATGTCTACAGAAGAAAAGAAATATCAGCCAAAATATTTTGCTATTTCTCAAAGCTAATAAAAGTTATGACCAAAATTATTTCCAATAAAGTTTTAGACATAAGAAATCAATGAAAACATGTATCTGTTCAATAAGAAGATTGCTTAAAAAGATGAAATTAACAAGAAAATTACACCTGAATTTATAAACTCTTTTAATTTCAGTCAAAGATAAAGATGGCTCTTCTTTAACAAAAGTACTTTTTTTTGTTTTCACTTTTGCTCTGCAGTTCAAGTGCATTAGATCTACAGAACGTAACTTTCTCTGAAAGAGTTTGATTTTATCCTAAATGTATCTTGCTTAAAATATATTAAAGATGGTGTTCAGTGTAAATACTTAAATTTGCTTCTTTCATGGCACAAATTCTTTCCAATACAGAGATCTAAGGTAAGGTTCTTCATATATCTTATTTTTCATCAAGCAGAAAGAGGAATCAGGTTAGAAAACAGGCATTTAAAATGTATGATATAAAAAGAAGTGAAGAAATATTTGCACTGAAGCTAAGCCCACATTAGTAATTTCTATCTTAACATGTTCTTTTAAGAATGTGTGTCTTTATTCTCTATAATCAGCCTTTATTTGAGTGAAATCTTAGATGATTTTCAGCTTTGAATTTATGAATGCTGAGGTAACATTTTTTATTTTCATGTGTTTTGATCCAGTCAACCTGCAAAGATTATATTAAAAAAAAAAAAAAAAATGAAAAAAAACCGACAAAACCCCCCAAAAAATCCTTCCAACACTCAGTATTTGATTTCTGTAAATAGTTAAAAAATATACCAACCAACCAACAAACCAACCGAACAAACCAACAAAGCAAATCAAAAACCAAAGAACAAACAGACCTTTTGTTTTTTACCACACAACTATAGCCAAATCTTTCTGGATTATTCCTGAATGCCAATACTTTGTTATTAGGAACCATTATTTTGGCTGCAGGCACCAGTTAGTATCTTCAGACATATTTGTCTGTTACCTTTGCAACAAATCACACTGAAAATGTTTTAATATGGTTACGTGCAACTCATGGTTTAATTTTTGGGAAGAAATGAGACTTTGCCACTTACTAATAGTATCCCAGCTGTCACCCCACTGATGCTTCAAGTATTTTCATGTAAAATCATATGTATATTTTGAACAACAGCAAAAATCTTCACTGATGTCATAGGTCTCTTATTTCCCTCACCTCATTTAAGATCTTAGTTCTACACATAAAAGCTTAATTACTCTAGAAATCGCATGCATATTTGCATGTGATTCAAAACATACCAGCAAATATTGGTGTGCTGAAATGCAGAGCATCATATTTCTAAGAAGTCTTACAGTTAATCCATTCAGGGAACAAATCTCTCATCCGCATCTCTGTTGAGTTAGCACTAAAGTTTTATCCTTTAGATCTTCTATCATTTAATGGAATCTGTCACCCAGACTTACATGCTTAGAATCTCTGGACAAATTGTAATTCCTAGTGTCAAAGACAGTAGCCAGAAAAACTGACTTGGTAAGGAAAGACATCATCTATAGCAGGAGAGTCTGGAGTAAAAAGAATGGGACACATTCAAACAATCCAGCCCTCCTTCCCTGCCCCCCTGCAGGACATAGGTGTCATATTCTCGGGAACTTTCTCCTAGCTCAGAATTTTTACCAGGCTAGTGAAGTAATTTCCAGTGTCATATGAGGACCCCAGAGGAACCCAAGAGGGCTAACGGGCAGCGTTACATAGAGAGACCTGAACTGGTAGTAAGAGGTGGGAAGAGTAACCTATGGCATCCATCCAAAAGAGTGATTAAAAATATATTACATTACTATGTAATGTTAGAGAGATATTTTTTTCAGCTGACTAGAACATAAATAACTGGGTTTGTGATGCAAAAGCGACCTTCATTCCCTCTTAGCTGCAAAAATAATACAGTTAAAAATCACATTGGTAGTATTACTGTAGAAAGCCCTTAGCACATCTCAACATGGAAACATAGACAATCATTCGAAATGAAACAGAAAATTCTGACTCACTGCCCAAAAATGCCGATTATTAACTGCTTGGACTCAACAGCTTAACAGAGCATTGGTCTGCAGACAAATTTTCATAAATATTTGCAAAGTTGTTCTGGGGAAAAAAAAAATACAGAAAAAAAGAGAACTGAGGATATGAGATTCTCTGTCTAAGCAATGCTCAAAACAATTATCTGTAAAAATTCTTAGTTTCAAATATTCATCTCTGCATTTTTTGAGAAGAAACCCTTTTTGGCTTTTAATATTTTCACCTTAAGAGAAATGTAGATTTCAATAATAAAATATTTCAAATTCATTTTTGTATCTGATTCAAAAGTAAAATTTTCTGTCTCAGGATGCTTGTGTGATCTTGTGAGTTCTATTCATTGCTATGTGCACTTATATTTACAGCCATAGAATAGGAAACATGCTCTCCATTCACAAGGATTCTAACATTAAAAAGCATTAAATATGCTATATAAGCAATAAAAATTCTTACACCAATACTTTATGTGTGATCAGTGCAAAACTGTGAAAAAAGGGGCTCTGTATTTTATATATAGACAATATGTTCTACAAGTCTTTAAAAATTGCAATGCTTATTTTCCTTCTGCAATTATGTCAATAGATACATTTAATTAAAAAATTTTAACATTCTGAATCATTTGTTATAAAGAAGTAAGTGTTCTTTTCTTTTACTAAAACTACAAGAAATATTATTGTCAGCGCTTAAAGATATGTAAAGACATGTTTTGACTTATGAGGCATGTTGATTTGCTTGGGATTTTATATTAACCTTCTATGTTTCATGAGTTTGTTTCTGATGCTTCTTTTTCTTATTATTAGCATGTCTAATTGCTCTGCTTATTACATATTGATATTATTGATCAGTTAACTACATTAGATAATATAACTTGATGACATGCTTCACAAATACGTACAAAGACTATTTTCACAGAGTGCGCTGTCTACACCTTCTTATGGGCTTTATAACCTTCCTTAAAACAAACAAAAAAAACCCCAAGCTTTTTTTTTTTTTTTTTTTTTTTTTTTTTGTTCCAGAAGGGATAAATTACAGAAAGATAGGAATATGGAGAATCTGGAATTGAACATTGTACTTACATTTTTTAACATCTGATATAGGTACTGCTGTTTCTTCACAGACCTAGGCAGTTTGTTGCCAGAAAAAATATTGAAAGTAAGTCTTCACAATTTTTTTTTTTTTTTGCTAGAAATAAATATTATTAACTCAATTAGAATATTCACTCAGACTTCAATTTTGTTACTTAAGGTAGAATCAACAGCAAAATAATTTCTTCTTATGAAAAAAATAGTTGTTGGAAAATACATATCTTGCAAAAATTTTTGCTCACTTCTTCAGCTGGGATTGGAAGATAACAGGACCTATCATTTTCCAGTAGCTGCGAAGCTTTGCCCCTATGCAGATCAACAGTTTCTCAGATCATCTATTTATGACAAGAAATTTACTGTTATTTTCAGTTCTCTTTATCAGATGTCATTTCCAAGGTACTAACAGCCAGAGGTGATCTAGTTCCAGTGAGGACAAATAAGTAAGCAAGTAAATAAAGAAATAGAAATTTAATATTTACTGATTACTGACAATATCAAGTTCCTTTCCTCTAGGTGTGCAACTCTGCGTGCTTTCCTTACATAAATTATTATGCATAGTTACTGGAAGCATGGGCATAATGTATAAGATGTTTCATCTTTCCAACCATCTTGCTTCCCAGAAGTAGATAGTAATAGATATGCAGGCAATTAAAAATAAATAAATAAATAAATGAATACAATAAGTAGTCCAAGAAAACACTACAGTTCATCTGGAGTAGGGGGGATAAAGACTGCTGTGTTGATGAGTTCTTAAAAATCATATTTAGCCACCAATTAATATTCTTCCATAATTTTGTTCGACTTCTCTTTGAAAAACTTATTTTAAATGTATGGCCTGTGCAATGATCTTTGGCATTTTTTTAAGCGATTTTTTTTTTGTTTGTTTAAATGTTGTTGCTTGCAAAATTTATTGATGTCCACTTTTCTTTCACTGACAAGGGGGAATGACTACTAATTCTGAATTCAGTGTCTCCATACTATTCAGACCTTTCACACTTGTCATTGCCTGCTTCAGTACACTACTCTTGTGACCAAAAAATTGCCACATTACTTATTGTACCAAATGATTGTCATTAAAATTTTCACTCTATGGAGTAAAATAGACTGAGGGAAAAAAAAAATCTTGAATATTGAATTCTCAAGGGGATCTTTGCATGATAATCTCTCCTTGAGATTTCCAAATCAACCAGTCAGGAAAGAGTGGAAAGCATATTGCTGACAAAGAAAACCAAAAATCCAACAAAGTCACCCTTAAAACACATGTTGAAGGTCAGCTAGATCGATAGATCGATAGATGAAAAACCTTCATGTGGTAATTCCCTGTGGTAGTAATCACCAGCTTTTCCCATCTTGTTCTCCGAATACAGCCTCACTAACCCTAGGAGGCAGGAATAAACTGGGAAAGGTCACAGATCCTGAAATGTTTAAAACTGTCTCACTTACTTGTCAATGCCATTAAGCAAAATATAATACATTTAGAGTTCTTAATGGAGCATGCAATCAAGATACGTGAAATCTTTCATATAGCAAACTGTCCCTAATCAAGTAAAGTTGCATAAATTATTTTCATGACTCAGTTCTATGGTAAAATGAAAATTATTTTATTGCTCAATTGATTGACCTTGTCCTAGAGTGTCACAAAGAATAGATTGTCATTTGTAGACCACAGGAAAAGAACATTCTCATGAACAATCAAGGAATCAAAAGAAAACAATGAAAGGAGACAGAGGCAAAGGATTGGTAGTTTATAATGATACTTGAGAAATTTAAGCATTAAGTATGTACAAATTAATAATAAAGATCAAGTATCACAGAGAATTTTCAATAAGTCTAATAGTACATACAAATTAGAAAGGAAAAAAGCTGCTTCTATTAAGAGAAGATGGCAACTGTATATCAAAAGAAAGGAAAGCAGCATAACCCAATCACTTTTCATTTAGTCTAACAAAATCAGAAATGCACATGTTAAATTCAGTGTTCTTTTTTCTCTTTTTTTTTTTTTGTAAGAATAAAATGACAATATATACATATGACTGCATAATTTTCATTATTTTGCATGAAGACAAGAATAATATTAATAGTTGACTTTCATTGTGGAAGAAATGACCCAACATTTAAATGTTAACACAAACAGTATGAAAATAAACAACAGACATGATAAATCATCAGTAACACTTTGTGTACAAAAAGATGCATCTGTAAGAAACAAGTTGTATTAATTCTCCTGATGATAACTGCCTAGTTGTCCAAAATCGCATTTTTCTAATTTTTTGTGTCGTTTTTGAGACCAAAATGCATATTCAGTGTAACATTCATGTTTAGATAATTAGGCGGCTAGTTCCCTGATTACCTTAGAGCTTTATTTTAATTGTATTCCTCAAGATAGTCAGTTTAGCCAATACACTTTGAAAACTGGGGCTACGAAACTGCAACGTTTCAGATGACTTTCCAGATTTGTCTTTCCTAGCTGATATGATTTGAACTTTAGGAAAGGTTCAGTTTTATTTCAAAAGAAAGATATATTAGTTAGAATGTCATAGCCCAGCTTTCACCTGGTGTGTCAGAGGAAGGTGCAAGGAAAACGGTGAGTATCCTTATTCAGAAACAAAATGAGTTTGCAAATATCAAAATATGATTAATTCCTCCTGACACAAATAAATTCACTCAATATAATAACGAACTCCAGGATTTTCAGTTTCTTTTGGGAATATATACCAAAAAAACCCCACCCAACCCCCCCATGATATTAATGAGACTGTAATCTGGATTCAGGAACAAATTGCCCAGGAAGGCTGTGGCTGCCCCATCCCTGGAATTGTTCAAGACTAGGATGGATTAGGCCCTGAGCAACCTGATCTAGTGAATGATATCCCTGCCCATGGCAGAGGGATTGGAAATAGATGATCTTTAAGGTTCTTTCCAACCCAAATCATTCTGTAATTCTATGGTTCTATTAAATAGAATAAATCAGCAACAGAGTAAGCAAATCTTTGGCACACTGATATAGACAAGACCTGAGTTTTATTGCTGGAAAAATATCTATGAATACCTGTATACAGTACCAAGGTTACAGTGAACAAGGTGACGATGATGGACTGTGTTGTTAAAGAAATAGTATATAAATTCAGAAAGGTGGCATGTTTATATAGTGTAGTATTTATATGTCAAATTGAATAGTGTATGTAATGCTGGAATTATAAAGCAAGAAATACAGTACTTATGATTGAAAGTGACAGGTATTAAAGATTTATAAGAGGTTAAAGAATCTGATTCTGGTTTGATAGGCAAAATGTCCTAAATTGAGTTACTAAGTTTATGAAGTCCAGTGATGAAAAAGGTCCCAATAACTTCTGAATCACACTGAAAATGCATCTGTATATTAATATATATAAGTATGACCCTGAATGTTATGATTTTGCTATTTACCAGCTAAAGACTGTTTCATACTGTTTCAACCTCAGTTCAGTCTTAAAAACTTTGTTCAACTAGTGATTCACATTGGTCCAAAACGAGAACTAACCAATTTAGATGGCTTGTCTGTTAGAAGTCTTACATTGTATGCTTTTCCTTTTGTTACTTCTGTCAAGATATTTCTTTCGTGTTATCTTATAAGGGGACATAAAAGCAATATATGGAATTATTCATTCCACAGTAGAATTTAGCTACCTTACTATAACTGTATTTGTACAGCAAAAAAGATTATAATATCAGATTAATATAGAATATGTAATTAAAATACAATACATGATAGCATATAAGTACTATTTAATCAGATCGTAATTTCAAAATAGCAATAGAAATATATATGCACACATACACAAATACTATGAAAAGCTTTAATGACATTAAAATAAATAGTAATCTGTATGAGACAGATAAAATATTTTATTCCAGAAATTGTATTTATGTGTATGAGTGAAATTGTTTTTACACTAAATCAGTTCATGGAGTGAAAATAAAAGGATTCACAAAATGTTTCTTCTAGATATCTGCTTTAAACAGTTATTAGAGCACATAGTAAGGTAGCACTTATTTAAAAAGTTTCAACTTCAAAGTTCCTTTATTTAAACTATCTCTTTGGATTTTTAAGACCTTGGCATTTCTTATTTAATGTTAAACATTTTATAACTGTCTTAGAACAATATGCGTAGTTACAGTGTTCTGTAACTAAATTATAAATTATATTTTTTTACTAAGTAAAGGAAGATGAAAAGCCTTTATTAGAAATTTCATGTACTTTTAAATACAAAATGAGAAATTCAGAAAATAAAAGGTGTAAAGTGAGAAATAGCTTTTCTTCCATAACAGGAAAAAGTAGCAGATCCTTGCCCTGCTCTCTATTTTTCACTAACGTGACATCAAGGGCTTAGCTAATAACTTGAGGAGTAATGCAATGTGGAAGGAATCCTTGAATGTACAGCTGTTGAATCAATCAAAACCTCACCTCCCACCACTAATGAGATTATTTTCTGGAATGAATTTTTTTATAGTTTTTTTTTTTTTTTACTTCTTTTTGAAGGGAAGTAACCCACTTCATTGCAGTCACCTTGCTCTTCTCTCTTAGCACAGGGTATAATTGGGTGAAGTCAAGGGCTAACAGGAACATGTTCCTTTACTGAGTCCTATCTGGGAATTTGGGACCAGTGAATATGACAGTTTTCTAGACCTTGGAGAGCTTCTGCTCTTCCAAGTGATCAAAGTGTTATGAAATGAGAGTGTTTACTTGCCTCATACCACCTTCAATTCCTCTTTAGGAATAAAAGAGCTACAGAATAACAAAATGGTTGAGCTTGGAAGGGAACTCTGGAAGTCATCTGGTTCAGCCTCCCTGTTCTAGCAGAAGCACCTAGAACTGGGTGCCCAGGAACATGTCTAAACTACTTCAGGCTATTTTCAAGGTGAGATATTCCACAGCCTCTCTAGACAACCTGTATCAGTGATCAGTCCCTCACATAGTAAAAGTGTTTCCTGACACTCAGACAGAACATTCTCTGTTTCAGTCTGTTCCCATTGCCTCTGGTCCTGTTGTGAAGCCCCAGTTCCAAAGCCTCAAGAGTAAACAGGAGTTTTATTTAAGACTCCAAGATATTTTGCCCATGCAAACTCTTGCAAAGTCTTTGATTCTTTGATAGGTTGAGTCGTGTAAAAAGAATATGCTACAAGTGTGTAAGAGAACTTCTTTTAATTTAGTAAGAAAATAGGTATTTTGGCAAAAGGTTTTTACAAGGAGTAACAACCAACCAAGGGGAAAGCATTACACTGAATCACCCAGCAAACACCAATACCACACATTAGTGAAATATCACTCATCCGTTTTAAGTTACCACAAAAGAAAGAAAATAGTAAGGGAAGAAAAGAGATATTAAGAGAAGAAATAAGTAAAGAGAGAAACAGAGGATAGAAAAATAGTTACCAACAAGAGGTCACATAGTGGCAGATCCAGAAACAGAAGGCCAAATAAGATAGAGGTCCTGTGTGTCTGTTTATATGGTTTGGTTACCATGGCCAGTCCCCCCAAGCAGGATATCTGGTTCACCAACTTCTCTCTGTCCCCCTTGCCAAAGTGAAGGATGCCCTAGCCAGTCAGAGGTTCCAGGAGGTGTGGTGTGGGTGGGCTACCAGGTAGGCCTTGTTGACTGACAGGTGCCCCACATGGCTCCTGATACAGCCATGTGCGCTTCGTGAACTCAGTCATGTCAGCTGCAGACCATGTGCTTCCCAGCACTGCCGTGAGGCTGCAGGTCCAACCATGGCCCCTCCCCTGACACACGCACACGGACAAGATGGTTGATCCGACACAATAATTAAGAATCCCAGTGAGATACGAATGTGGTCTCTCACACTTGTCACTGGGCAACACTGAGGAGAGCCTAATTCTGTCTTCTTTGCAACATTCCTGAAAGTATTTAAGCACATTGCTAAGATCCTTCCTGAGCCTTCTCTTTTCCAGGGTGAACAGGCTCAGACTCAGTCTTTCTCCATGTGTGAAGTGATCCAGTCCCTTCATCATCTTCGTAGTCCTTCTTTGGACTCTTTCCAGGATGTCTATGCCTCTGGGGAGCACAGGACTGGACACAGGACTACAAATGTGACCTCACCAGTAGTGAGTAAAGAATATTGTTTTATTTGTTGGGATGGACTGCTTCGGCTTGGAGTAGAAGGTCCTTGAATATTAAACAACTTTTATGAGCCTCTCTTCCTCCTCAGGCCTTCTCTCTTAGGATTCCTCGAAGCAGACTTTGAGCAGACCACAGTCTGTCATCCTGAATTCCAGGACTGTGAGGACTGATTTCCAGGACTTGCTCTTCACCCTTCTCCCTGCCCTCAGAACCACCTCATATTCACTGAAACCTAGGCAGCTTTCAACCCAGACATCCCCAACAAGCCTTTCTTCTTTGTGAGTATGAGGTCCATCAAGGTACTTCTCTTTTTTGGTTCTTCCACCACTTGAGTGATGATCAGTCATCTCCCAGAAGCTCCTGCACTGCTACCCCTCTGTTATATTGGAATATAGTAAAAGGCTTTTGTTGTTGTTGTTGTTGTTGCTGCTGCTGTTGTTTTGTTTTTTGTTTGCTTGGTTTTTTCATTTTTGTGTTTGTTTGTTTGTTTTTTAAAGGTCCTGATACATTCACAAAAGACATAACTTTTTTCAACTTTACTAACACTTATAGGTGAGAAAATGCTTTCCATCCATTTAGCAGTCTTTCCTAGATCCATACCTTTGCTCTCTTACTGACTGTTCTCATCAGAATCACTGGGATAGAGTAAGGGGCTTTCCCCCTTTATTCTATAACCTATAAAAATATTTCAGATTGGAAAAGTCTTTTCATAGAAAGACATACATTAGGAGACACTACCGTTAAGTTACTTTAAGTCTTATTATCATAATAAATTTTTCCTCAGCTTCCCAAGTGTGTTTTATTCCTGAATATTCCTCACAGTTCTCTTTTATCCTGAGAACAGCCCAAGTAAATGAGTAAGTCAACTGAACATCCTAAACTGACAGGCTTAGGCATTGACGCTAACCTTTATGAACTCTATAGACTCCTCTTTAAATAACTGTTCCTTAAGGAGACATAACCTGAAGTTATGATCCTTTTTAGAAGGGACTATTTACCACAGACATTGGAACAGGAGACTATTTTCTTCAGTGTTTGGGATTGTCTCATGCAATACTCTTCACCTAGACTGTTAGAGAAATAAGCACATTCACCAAATTTATTATCAAATGTGTCATGGAGGATTGCTAAAGATAGGCTTTTAAATATGTAAACAGAAAGAAAATTAATTACTGAAATTCCCTTTGACTTTGGCTGTGTTGTTTTGGGGGGTTTGGTTTTGTTTGAGTTTTGGTTTTTTTGGGGGGGCAGTGGGGGTTTTTATCATAGCCTTTTGTACATACACAATATGTAGAATGATGTGCTCATGCGTAGATATCACGCATCTAGTTTTTAGGCATTTCTGTTTAAAGGTCTTGTGAATCACTCCATTAAAAAGGAGTTCATCCTCCATTCATATTTGCTTATGGAGTCGCAGTTCTTTGCACTTATGATTACTTATGATTGCTTTGCGCAATATGATTACAAGAACAATATTTTTAATGAAAATACAATATAGATGGCTATAAACATTTTAAGAGTTCACATTTAAAATTTTAAAATATGTTTAGATGCATCAAGCAATAATTAATCTTTAAAGTCAGCAAAAAGAATTTAATTCATGTTACTATCCCCTTCTAAATAGGTAAATTACTGTTATTTCTCCATAGTTCATTGAAGGGAACCATAGTTCCCCCATAGTGAAGCTTTACAGGTTTGCCATTAATTTAGATTTTAATAGGACTGTCAAAGTTAGTTCATATAAATTTATTCATGAGCTGGAAACATAAACCTCTAAACCTATATCTTAAATTCAAAATCTTTTCCCTGGAGAATCTGTGGTAATCCATAACTGGTGTTCTTCCTTCTACACAAATAAAGTAAAGTTTCAGTTATATGATTCCATCAGCCATTACACATATTTTATTTAACAACAGCTTAATTTGAGGCAATGGGTATTTTCATCCTAGGCCCTCCTTTAAATGTAGAGGGACAAATTACATTTCTCCATCAGGAAAACATGACGATGCTCGAGGATTTTATTGTCTTTCTGTGAATGCCTGAAGGTACTTCCTGAGGTAATCTAAAGGTTCTTATATTCATCCCTTTTCCATAGAGATTTTGTTTCACACTATCTCATGCTCTTTTATTCTTTCCTTCTATATAGATATCTCGGAGGAGTGGCTAGATCAGACAAGAAAGTTGCCTGAACCTTTGCACTATGTTTGAACATAAAAAATAATTTCTGCCATACACATGCAATGAGTAAAACACTTATTTGCATTCCTCTACTTTTATGCAACCTTTTACAAACATAAAATCTATGTCATAGTGAGCACTGGCTTAGATGCTTCTTTTACAGTATTCTTTTCTATGGCAATGAGACATGGTTAGAGAAGGAAATAAAAAGCATGGCATTGCAATAACAATGTGTATTTTGATAAATAATTTACATATGGAATTTTCAAAACCTGGAAACATGGTACATAGCCTGGTTTTGATGTCATTTATATCAAGAGAACCCTGTTAACTTCAACAGGAATTATTTCAGATTTATATTAGAGAAAATAACTGATCAACTAGATCAATTATTACATTTTCTACTATACAAATAGAAATAAAAAGGAAAGAAACTGGTAATAATTGTGTAAACTCTTGTTTGATGAGGTAACCTGGTCTGTTATTAGAAAAAAGCCAGATTATATTTAAGACACACTGCCTTTAAATGACTAAGAAGTATATAAATTGTAATTACTGATTTTTAAGTTGCGAAGTTAATTATTGCATATTATGTGAAACATTTGAGCTGATTTTTTGCAGCACAGCACTGTAAGAAAACTAGGTAATCCATTTAAGGTGAGGGAGGAATGGTGGACATGTTGCCCTCTACAAAAGGTGGGTAGTGAGTGAAGAGCTGTCTCTGAAGAACAGCCACAAAGAGGTTGAAAATTGGGTAGGAATCAGAGATCAAGGCAAAGAAGGGAACTTTGTGGTTGATATCTACTACAGCTTGATCAAGCAGAACCTATTGATGAAGCCTTCTTGCTCCAGCTACAAGAGGCATTGTGCTTGCAGGCTCTTGTCTTGCTGGAGGACTTCAATCACCTTGACATCTGATGGGAAAATAGCATGGTGAGCTGTAGGCAATCCAGGAGATTCCTGGAATGCACAAAATAAAACTTCTTAAGCCAGGTAATAGACAGCCCTAACAGAGGGGATGTAACACTGGACCTGCTGGTCACCAGCATAAGTGAGCTAATCAGTGATGTGAAGTTTAGAGGCAGCCTGGAATGTGATAACCATTTCTGTGCCTTGGAAGAACATGGAACAGAACCTTCTAGAAGCTTTGCTAAGGCACATGAAGGACAGGGTGGTGATTCAATGAAGGCAGCATAGCTTCACTGGAGACAAGTCCTGACTGACTAACCTAGTGGCCTTCTATGATGGAGTGACTACATTAGAGGACAAAGGAAGAGCTACGGATGTCATCTATCTGGAGTTCTGTAAGGCCTTTGACATAGTCCCTCCAAACATCCTTATCTCTAAATAGCAGAGATAGGGATTTGATGGATTTGACTATGCAATGGGTAAGCAATTTGTCGGATGGTCACATCCAGAGAGTAGTGGTCAATGGCTGAATATTCGGGTGGAGAACAGCAATGAGTGGTTTCCCTCAGGGGTCCATATTAGGACTAGTACTGTTTAATATCTTCATCAAGGATACAGATAATGGGATTAAGTGCACTTTCAGCAAATCTGCAGATGACACCAAGATGAGTGGTGTGGTTGACACGTTTGAGGGATGTGCTGCCATTCAGAGTGGCCTAGAAAAGTTCAAGAAGGGGGCCCATGTGAACCTCATGAGGTTCAACAAAGCCATGTTCAAGGTCCCACACCTGCATCAGGGCAACCACTAGTGTCAATAAAGGCTGAATGTTGAATTGATCGAGAGCATACTGGTGGATGAAAAACTAGACGTGGGTCACTACGGCAGTCTGTGGGGAAATGCCCCCGGTTCCCCCTTCCCCAGTCCACGCGGTGACTACGTGCTCCCTAGGAGTTGCGGGAACACACACACCTGCAGCCGGTAGGCAGGAGAACAGAGAGGAAGTTTATTCCCAGGGTTCTAGGCTTTGTAGGGTCTCCTGGAGGGAATGTGATGTCACATCCTGGACAAGGGGTCGAGGGGCAGGGACAGGTTAACAGGCAGGGGAGAGAGGACAGGGGAGGGGCTTACAATGAACAGGTTACAGGTTACAGGTTACAGGTTTCATTCTGTTTTACAAGGGAATAAAATCATGACTTCAAAACATTACAGTGAGTTTTCTGGACTTTCCTCAGAGACCCATTTCTTACACACTGTATTCCATTTCTGATATTGTGCATTCACTGCCACAGGTCAGCAATGTGCACTTGCAGCCCAGAAAGTCACCTGTACCCTGAGCTGCATCAAAAGAAGTGTAGGTAGCAGGTTGGGGGAAGTAATACTTCCCCTCTGTTCTGGTGAGACCCCACCTGGAGTGCTGCATCCAGTTCAAGGGTCCCTAGTTCAGAAAAAACACAGACCTATTGGAGTGGATTCAGAGGAAGGCCACAAAAATGATCAAAGGGATGGGACACTTCTCCTGTGAGCGTAGGCTGAGAGACTCGGTATTGCTTAGCCTGGAGAAGAGCAGTCTTTGGAGAAACATTTCTGCAGTCTTTCAGCACTTGAAGGAGTCCTATAGGAAAGATGAGGACAGACTTTTAGCAGGGCCTGATGAAATAGGACAAAGGATAACGGCTTTTAACTGATAGAGGGTCCATTTAGATTAAATATAAGAAAGAATTTCTTTACAGTGAGAGTGGTAAAACACTGGAAGAGGTTGCCCAGGGAGGTGGTGGATTCCCCATTGCTGAAAGCATTCAAGGGCTTTGAGCCCCCTCGTATAGTTAAAGATGTTCCTGCTCATTTCAGGGGATTGGACTAGATGGCCTTTAAAGGTCCCTTTCAACCCAAATTATTCTATGATTCTATACTAAGATACAATTTTATAAATTTTTGTATACCTATAGTGACAAAGATCCTCAAATTAATTAATAATCAAATGACTCAGCTAAACTCACTGTAAAAGTTACAATTCAGCTAGGTTCAAAATCCATCATAACAGTGATGAATAAATAAATAAATATAGTTTGAGCTTTCCAGAGACATTCTTGAAGTGATATTGCAAGCTGGTTCAATAATGCTGAAACACTATGGTGATCTCATTTTTCACTGAAATTGTAGAAAAAACCCAAATATTCTGAGAAGAAAGACAGTTACTTTCTGTTGTCTTCTGTTCTCTGAACACGCTGCTTCATATACACTGCTTCATATACAAGGTGGTTCTCTGGGGGTGATTATTTCTTCTGGCAGACTAAGATAGTCCTGCAATTTTTTAGCTACAGTTCTTTATGAAGGAAAAAACAATGACTGAGTCTTCCTTCCAACCACACCCACCTATTTTATCTTAATTTTCTATTGTCCAGGTAAACTTCACTTAAACTAATGATGCACAATAGTTGGTGGAGGAGACAGAGTCAACACATCTTCAACAACTGCTGTTTTTCTCTTCAAGTATAGTCAGAGGACAAAAAATAAAAAAGTTTTAAGCAACTCATTTTTATACTTAACAACATTTCTTCCAAAGAGCTTTGCTTTTTACAACTAGGCTGAAAATCCCCTGAGGGGACAGGTTGAATGAAGTATATATTTAGTTGAATGCAGACTGAAGCACTTACTTTCCCAGCATTTCCCATTGGTACTGCAAGGACAGAGGAGGAGGAATACATCAGGCTGTGCCCTAAACGTCATGCAGAAATCCAAGTAAATGCAGGGAATGCCATGGAGGTCAGAGATTTGAAAAATCTGAGAAATTCAGCATCAACCTAGTGTGTAGATTTTACCTATCTTAGATCATACCACTTCAAGGAATTATTTATGAAATTTGATACTCTGCTTGGTATAACAGAATTATATGAATGCTGGTTATTTGCTAGTTTAGCTGCTACACTTATGTAGGGTCCCTTACTTGAGACAGTTTTGATAGTTATAATAAGGAGAGTGAAATAAGTTAGGTTTTTTCAATAATACATTGTATGTTTCTACTTAAGCTTCAAGAGTACTTTAAAAGGATCAATTGCATTAAAAAGAGCACTAAAACACCTGTAGTGCAAAGTTCCCCTAATCAATACACTGAAGTTGAACTGGTGGGGCAAGTTAGTCTCTCCCTGAGCATTTGTTAGAACATAATAAGCTGTCCATGAGACAGCAGGGTGTCCCTGTGGCCTACAAGAGCAATAGTATCCTGGTCTGCATTAGGAAGACCACTGCCAGCAGGTCAAAGGAGGTGATCCTGCCTCTCTGTTCAGCTCTAGTGAGGCTGTATCTGAAGTGCTGTGTCCAGTTCTGGGCTACTCGGGACAAGAGAGCCATGGAGCTCCCGAAGCAGGGTTACAAAGATGACTAGGAGACTGGAGCATCTCTCTTACAGGAAAAAGCTGAGAGAGTTGGGCCTATTCAACCTTGAAAAGATAATTGACTGAGAGGGGACTTCACCAGTGTGTATAAGTATCTGAATGAAGGGTGTCAAGAGAATGGAGCCAGACTCTTTCCCATGTTGTCAAGCAACAAGAGGCAATGGGCAGAAACTGATGCACAGGAAGTTCTACCCAAAAATGAGAAAGAACTTATTTGCTGTGCAGGTGGCTGAGCACTGGAACAGATTGCCCAGAGGCTGTGGAGTCTCCCTCTTTGGAGAAATTCTGGACACAATCATGTGCAATGTGCTTGAGGATGACCCTGCTTGAGCAGGGAGGTTGAATCAGATCACTGTAGTCCTTTCTTCCCTTATCCATTATGTGATTCTGTGAGGTCAGCAGCCACCTTGATGAAGGAGTACAATTTCTGTAGGGACCTGCTGAAATTGTTTTGGAAGGAATGAGTGCAGTGAGCATTATGCAGTATGTCATAAAGAAATGGCCTAAAGGCTATATAACATAATCTGAAACACAGATGGGGAGTCTGGCAGGAATCTGCTGGAGGAAGAGAAAATGAAGGCGAGTCACAACCAGTCAAATTTTTTGAAGGAAAAGAGTTTTAACTGTGACAGTATGTATCCCAACACATATACTTTAGCCCTATTATGATAATCCATAGTTCATAAAAAATAATTCCTATGCAAGGAAAAGACACACTTATTTACTAAATTTGAACATAAACATTCTTAAAGTGTGCAAGACTCAATCAGACACGTAAAGGTTGTTATAAAGACCTATAGGTTCCGGTTTCTTAGTGATGCAGAACACGCAAAATAGCTATTACTAGCAACCCTCATCCAAGATTTAGTGGTTTGGTTTTTGGGGGCTTTTTTCATAAACTTCAATAGGCTGCTTATAATTGAAAGGAGAACTTTATGAGAAGTGTGTTTGTCCAGAAAGATAATAGCAGATATCAACACAATAATTTTCCATCTTCATTTGCAGAAATTTCCTTCAAAAAGCTGGAGAAATGCTGCCTATTGACAGAAAAGAACAAAGATGATCTTAGGCAGAGAAAACATGCAGAATGTGGCTTCTCTTAAGCTAGACCAGCAACAACAAAAAGGAGTCTATGGCCATTTCTATTACTCCCTCTGAAGTCTTTATCAAAAGGTTCACTGTTTCTTCAGACTTGAAAATATCTTCTCCTCAATTTCTCTTTTCATAAAAATAAATGATTTTCATGCTAAAATCATTGTACACTTATCTTCTTAGAATCATAGAAATTAAAAAAAGAAAATGCCCACTTCAATAGATGTGAATTCCTCTACCAGTAACGTCCAGGTTACCTCAAAAAAACCCCCAATATTTGCTTCTACCTTCCAGACTAAGGATCCTGTTCAAATATATTTCACCAAAACTGTAGAAAGTTCATAGAGACCAGTTTATTCCCAAGTCATTGTGGCAATGGTATTTAGGACATTGTTCTTAAAGAACTGATGAGAGAGGTGAAGGCATGAAATGGTACAGCTCAATATCCTTCAGTATGAGACAGCTCACACTGTTCTTTTGTACAGTTAGGAAGAATCGAGTGTCCTTAATGTTAAAAGCCCTTCTGAAATTCTTTCTGGTGTTGCATTGGTCTGCTTTGCTTTCAGAAGCATGTCTGTGCCAAGAGAGCTTAATGTAAGACAGACTGTTCGCTTTAGTCAATATTTAGTCAAGCTGTACAGATTAAGTTCTTTTAATTTTCATTCATAAATCAATCTGGTTATTTTTTGCTCCTTAATATAAATTCCTTCCAATTTGTCAATGTCTCTTTGGTAACGTGGTACCCAGAATTGAATCAAGCAGTTTAAACAACTTCCAAATAGTTGTATTATTAAAATTACCATTATTATTAACTACAGCACTTCATATTAAAAATAGACCCATCAGGCCAAAGTTTTATTGATAAACGTTGATTTGGCATTGACGATCAGTTGCAAGATGAATCAATTGTAGATAGTTTTGACACCATTAAATACTTAGTGCTGAGTTAGCCTTACCTAATTATCTGTAAATTAAGTACCTAGGTGAAACTTCTTTGTGAAAAAGATCGTCTGAAATTGTGCCTTGATATGTCTGGATTGCCTTTTGATTCATATAAAATCAAACATGAGCAGAACAGACTGGAAATGAGAAAGTCGTAGCTGATAGTTTTATAGCTGCCAGTACTATTGTGAAACAGAGCACTCAGGAAACATCTACAAAAGTATTTTGCAAAGGAATTTTTAACACCTTTCAAATTAATATGTTTAGGATGTGACAGATGTGAAATCTCTTTGACTCAAAGAGCCTTACAGCTACTTTTGGAAGTCCTTGAAGACTGCAAGAACAGCCATGAGCCCGGCATAAATTAATTTTTCTATATATCAGCTTTACATGCAAACTGCAGAGAGCTTCAAGGAGTGCCTGGCAAAGCAATGAGTCTCCCAAACCTCTTCTTGCAACCTCCTTAAAAGAATTTAAATAAAAGACATTTTATTTTCTCTTTGTTCAAGAAAATAATATTCTTGTGACTCACTAGTGCATTGTATACATTCTGGCTAACAGGCCTTCCAAAAATAGTTTATGAAAAATTTACATAAGGTACCAAAAAATCTCAGTAGAATATTATTTGAAAAGGACCTTTATATGATGAGTACTGTTGTTACTGCCTATATATTTCTAAGATGTAGGCAAGAGATTTACCTGATAATCTTCCTTCTCTAGGAACAGTTGTGGTCCTTATACTCCAACAATTTAGAAAAGTGTCACAGAACCAGCTGGTAAGTGGGTAAATACCAAATGTGAGTCCTAGAGGTCAATATGATGTACAGCAATCTTCTGCAAGCAGCTAGCACAAGAAGTATTTCTGTATAAGCACATTAAAAAATGCAACTATGCAGCCTGACATTACCCAAATTGCTGGATTCTGAGCTAGGTCTTGAAAATGTTTCTGTAAGCATATAATCTGACAATACCTAAAGAAAGGTTTGTTTCAAAGCAGTCTGTGAAATGAGTCTGGGAAAATGAAAGAGAACAGTAAGCTACATTCCAAGAATAGTAGACTCAGGTAGTCATAACATCATTAAGATTATCAAACAAAGGTTTCAAGATAAAGAACACTAAAACTACATGTATATAAAATTAGTGTTAGCTGGAAGATTTCTAAGATAGTTGACTCACAGATCATCTCATGTTCATAATCATTGTATGATAGGAAGGGTGGTTCTGATTCTTTTCACAAGTTGTAGAACAAAAGCAACATTATTGAAGCTGATGAATTTAAACACTGATGAAAACAAAAACTGTTTAATGAGAATGCAGCCCAAATTACTGAGGTTTTACAGAACCTCTATTGTATGTCAGTACTCAGAAAAGAATAATTAAAAAAAAAATAAAATCAGTGACAGGAGAGCAAATATTTATGGAGTATGTAGCATAAAAGTTCACGGCATTCCTGCCTGTTGATGTACACCGGAAGTAAAACTGAAGTGGGAGTTTTAAGAAATGGCATTTTCTCAGAGTTTAATGTAAAGCTCAATCTTAGAGATAAAAACTCCTTAACTTATCAAGTAGTTCTGTTGTTCTGACTTCAGGCTGGTTCCATTTCCACTAATTCAGATCCATCAAGGTACTTACTGTTCCTGGAATTACAGATGGAGATTTTGGTGAGATCTTTTCTTTGGAAAATTATAGTTTGAACAATAGATGATCTGCTATTAGCTGATCTGAAATGTTATTAGCATTTAATTGTAATTGTATATATCAACAGAAATGCCTTCAAGTTTTATTACTTTTCATGGAGAGTTGTGGTTATGTGCAGCTACCTACTGTTGTTTTTAATGTTATACATGAGGAATGCCCATAAAAGAATGTTATCCATAAGCTTACTTTTTCCTACCCTGTATAGACATAAAGAAATGTTATAGACTAAGTATGCAATGGAAGACTAATTGCAGTAGCAAGGAAAGAGCAATTTAAGGTATTTCAATACATTAAAATTGTCTCATAGTCAGTTAATGATTTCCTCACATATTATTTGCTGATGAAATTTTTTTTCAAGTTGGAAATATTTAAAAAAAAATGTTTACAAAATTTCTTTTTTCCTAAGTGAGCTTGATGGAGTGGATAATAATGAAAAAATTGAAAATATTTATTTTTTTTTATTGAGTACTTAATTTTTGTTCTTATTTAATCAGAAGTCAAGACAAACACTATTTAGCTGGAAGAATGTGAATGCTGCCTTTTATTTGAATGCATGAAATTAATCACATGCTCTGTTGGATTAGATCATCTATTGACTTCACTTTGCCAGGAAAGGAAAGAAGTTGCAGTCAAAGCCAAGTAGTATAGGTTTATAGTTGTGTACAAGTTCTTTGTGGCAATATATAAAAGTCTAGGTGACAATTATATTAACCTGGCATATGGCAGTGATGAAATAAGAAAAAAAATAGTGGCACATATGTTCACAAACATATACAGTTCTTCTGTAGTCTTGCAAACAGACTTGTAACATTACAGGATCATTAAGAAATCATTCAAATTGAGTTAAACAAATATTTATATGTCCCAGCTGATTGGAAGCTGGTGAATATTGTCCCGATTTTCAAGAAGGGCAGGAAGCAGGACCCCAGAAACTACAGGCCTGTCAGTCTCACTTCAGTGCCTGAGAAAGTTATGGGGAAGATTATTCTGGGGAGTATTGAAAAGCACCTGAAAGACAACACAGTCACTGATCACAGCCAGCACAACTTCATGAGAGGAAAGTCCTACTTATCAAACCTGATTTCCTTCTGTGACAAGGCAACCCATCTAGTTCACCAAGGGAAGCCAGTTGATGTAGTCTTTTTGGATTTCAGTAAAACTTTTGATACTGTCTCTCCCAGGATGCTTCTGAACAAAATGTCCAGCACATAGCTGGATAAACACATCATGTGGTGGGTGAACAATTGGCTCATGGGTCAAGCACAGAGGGTAATAATAAATGGGGTGACATCAGACTGGAAACCTGTCACTAGTGGGGTTCCAAAGCGCTCCATCTCAGGTCCTGTGCTCTTTGGTGTCTTCATAAATTACTTGGACACAGGACTGGAAGGAATATTAAGCAAGTTTGCAGATGATACAAAACTGTTGACTCCCTCAAAGGCAGGGAGGACCTGCAGAGACACCTTGACACATTGGAGGTCACTTGATGTGTTCAACCTGGAGGAGACTGAGGGGAGACCTCATTGCAGTTAGAACTTCCTTATGAGGGGAAGACGAGGGGCAGACACTGATCTCTTCTTTGTGGTGACCAGTGACAGGACTGTGGGAATGGCCTGAAGTTGTGTCAGGGGTGATTTAGGTTAGATATTGAAAAAAGATTCTTCACCCAGAGGGTGGTTGGGCACTGGAACAGGGTCCTCAGGGAAATGGTCATGGCACCAAGCCTGACAGCATTCAAGAAGCTTCTGGATGATACCCTCAGGGACATGGTGTGACTCCTAGGGATGGTCCTGTGCAGAGCTAGGAGCTAAACTCAATGATCTTTGAGGGTCCCTTCCAATTCAGCATACTCTGACTCTGTGATCCTCTGATACATGAAGAATGTATCAGAATGATACTGAATGTCAGTGATTTTCTGTTTCCAGTTCCAGTGCTAGATATTAAAATACATTTCATATTCCATTACCTTTGTTCTTGGACTTTAATAGTAATCCTTAATAAAGTAGTTCCACTATTTAAGAGTAATATGTGCTTTTAATTAAGAATTAATGTTAAAAGGTATTTAAGATTTTACCATTTTCTCATTTCTTATTCTTGAAAACAAGAGCATCTTCCTAATCTGTGTTAAGGTTTATAGCAATCTCATCATAACAACATCTTTGTCTTATCTGTATCCAGTCAAGAGAAAGGGCTTGGTAAGAACAACTCAACTGGTTGAAAAACAACCCAGTTGTAGAAAGACAGTGTTTATATGAATCACGTGCTTATAAGAAAATATAGGATTTTTTTCACATATCTACTTACTTGCTCGTTATGTTGCAACCCTCCCCTCGAAATTTCTCAAGCAATTAAAAAAAATTTTTGTAGTCTAAATCTTCTCCTGTGGCTGTAATTAAAAGGAAATATGAAGCTCAGGATTAATATCTGGGTATTTTACAGTTGATAACATTTTAGTAGCATTGGGGAAATCAAACTTGTAGCCTGGAAGACCATATCCCTGGCGTAGATTTAATCTTCAATTATAGAGGAGAGCAAACAACAAAGAATAAGCTGGATCTCTTAGCATGGTCTGGAGAGTATAACACTATCTGTACTGACTGCAATGATGAAAACAAAACTCAAAAATTAAGTCGTATAGATTACACAGCAAGATATCTCAGAAAAAGTGGAAATATTTCTATGGTAAAAGAAGACTTTACTTTTTTAAAAAAGTTTAAATAATTTCTTTTGCAATGTTGATGTTCAAGTACAATTCCTATGGTTTTATTTTCTTGTAGAAGGAGCAGAGATGTTTGTGTACTTCTTATGTCAGTACGAGGGAACTGACAGACATAAGTCCTGGCACCAAAGGTTGAAGATATAAGTGGTATTTCTGCTTCACAATGTAAATGCATTAAATTTTATCTATCTATCTATCTATCTGTATGTATGTATGTATGTATGTATGTATGTATGTATTTTTGTGCTCATAAACAGTATACCACTGATAAAGCAGGACATTTTTGCAACAAGGAGGAAACTTAACCATGACATGCACTGAAGCCTTTTGTGGAAAGATACAGAAGAGACAAGAAAGTCCAGAAAATAAAGAATATCCTTGGTATGCTTAAAAAGAGAACAGTAAGCAAGAAACAAGCAATTCTTAAATTTCACAATCTTATCAATTTAATGCTACCTTCAGACAAAAAAAAAAAAAAAAAAAAAGGAACCATTTTAATGTATAAAAACTTGCAGCCATTGGTAAATTATAATTACAATATTTCTTCATAGTCTGCCCCTCTGACAGCCCTGTAATATACATTATAGAGGCTGGAAAATCACTGGCCCAAGAATGTATATCCTAAGCCAAAAAAAGAAAAAAAACAACAAACCAAACCAAATCAAACCAACCAACCAACCAAAAAAAAATCATTATCCAAATAACTATGTAACTATGTAACACACACAGCACAAATAATTAAGATGCTTTTGAAAAAAAACCACAGTGGGTACATAGAGAGTCTAGTTTTTTTTCCAACAAATAGAACTAACTGAAGAGAAAACTATAACTTCCATGCAGGTTTTATAAGCTGCCCTGTAGAATTTGTCATGAACTGTTTACAACATGCAAATAAGTTTGTAGAAAGACTGTAACTTCTAAATATATTTTCTCTAAAGGTGTAGCACAGTGTTGTTAAGTTGTGCCTAATTTGTCTGTAAACGTGCTCCATAGTACAGGCATTTGTGATATTATAGTCTAGATGGAGAAATTACATGAGACAAAAAGTTCAAAAGCATAGGAAATGGGATAAGCTTTTAAAAATCTATTTTTTCGTTGTGATCATATGATCAAAAAGTAGCACCTGAAATGTTATTTGGAGAGACTTTCCATAGTGCCTAACTTCAGCACTCCCCCAGTCAAGAGATGGCATGAAAAGTTTCTGAATTATTATATAAGCACAATTAGAACGTTTGTAGCAGCCCTTACCAACCACTGTCTTTCAAATACAGTTTGGCTGCTCAGTAGAGTGGATTGACCAAGTTAATAATAAGGACTGATCCTAGCAATTTCTATGACATACCTGAAAATGAGAATTCTGGTTCTGTGCAAGAACTCTTATGCAAAGTTGGTAGTCAGTCTCTAGAATAAAGTGAAGAGTTTTTGTTTCATACAGATATCTTAAGATGTCAGCATAGTTCATGAGCCTACTACCCATATACCCATATTTGCTTTAACTGTTGTTTTTCATTTTTGTTTTGCAACTAGATAGTGACATCCTGTCTATGTTATATTGTCTTTCCTATAATCTGCTGGAAGTCTTTAAAAAAAAAAAAACAAAAAACCACCACCACCAACAACAACAAAACACCAGCACAAATTAATGTTCTTTTTTCCATAGGAAATGGATGTCAGTGACAAATTTGTTAACTAGACAACTAGACACAAACCTTGTATTTCTAAACGTTGTTTGTTTTGGGGTTTTTATCTGGAATCAATTCATCAATGATGCTGACTTGATGCTATAGCACATCGAGAAAGAAAGTAATAAGAGAGACAGAAAATAAGACAGAAATTTGAACCTTTCAGATGGGTCATTCCTGAGGCCATTCAGCACTCTTCCTTATGAAAGTGCACCTTGATTCCTTAGGTATATTATCTCCCAGATACTCGTTAATGTTTAGTGCAGTCATTTATTTAAAGGCACTTTTCTTGCTGGAATTCATATTGGAATTCCACTTCATATGGCTGACTCATGCAATACCGTGCATGTTTAAAATTGTCATAGAATATTTCAGTTTCAAAGATGATACTACATATCTGTTCTTTTGTACGTTACTCTGAGTTTCTCTTCAAATTTCTTACTTTCTTAGTGACTATGTTCTACAAATGTGTTTTCAGTTTCTAATGATATAATTTTCTGTGTGGAACTAACTATATCTTCATTTTCGACATTCACAAACCTATCTCTTTTTTTCTAAAAGTCATATGATAAAGAATACTGATAAACTCAAACACACAAGAAAACCCCACATTATTTTTAAAGTTTAAAAAGTGAAGCTCAACTTGAGGGATATATGATATAAAATATATGACATTAAACCCCAGATCTGACAAATCATTTATTCAAAGACAAAATACATTGTATAGATTAAAGAGGAAAAATTTAGCCCATGTAGCTCTATCTGGAGAGGAAAGAAAAAAGGTTGAATTTTGTTACAATTAAAAGAAATTATTTTTTAAATTTAATTCAAATTCTTATAGATCTTTTCATTAACTTCATCATATACCTTCGGATTAAATGACAGAGCAGGCATTTCAGTCTTCTTTTAATTCAGTATGGAAAAGCTTGAGCCAGTATCTGTTAAAGCTTTCAGAGCTAATTTACTATGTTGATTTACAACAGTTGAGTCTCTTGCTTTTTTAATTTAGTTTCACTAATTATAGTTGTTGAGATTATTATTGGTTTTATTTAGAAAAATAGAGAATTTATGTATTGGCAATAACTTGAGATGAAAAGAAAAGGGAATTCAGGTCAGCAGGAAAGCACCTGAATGTGCAGCACAAAGGAACTCCAGCCACTCCACCAAGTGAGTCAGTTGTAGGGGGGCAGTGAGGGGCCCAGCTTAAATGTCTCCATGCAAACGCACCTAGAATGGGGAATAAACAAGTCAAAGGCTGTGCACACCTTCAGTGCATCACAGAGACATGTTGGATGGCTCCTATGACTGGAATGTGAGAATGGAAGGATACATGGGTGCCACAAGAGAGTTGAAGAGGGAATTTTTACAACAGCATGCAGTGGTCTAACAAGAGGCAATGGCTTTAAAGAGAGAGAGAGTTGGTTTAGATTGGATATTAGGAAAAAATTTTTTATTATCAGGGTGGTGAGACACTGGCACAGGTTGTCCAGAAGAGTTGTGGATACCCCGTTCCAGGAAGTGTTCAAGGCCCAGCTGAGTGTGGCTTTGAGCAATCTAGTCTAGTGAAAGGAGTCCTTGCCTATGGCAATGGAATTGTAACTAGATGATCTTCAAGGTCCCTTCAAACCCAAACTATTTTATAATTCTGTGAATTTCAAATCTCTGGGACTTTTTTATAACACTGTGATTCTACTTGGTGTATTGTGAATTTAAATATTTTTATACATTTAGTCTGTGGTGACTGGTCACTGGATTCAGAAGAAAACAATGTAACAGACACAGCACTCTTTCATCTGCTCTTTGTATTCAATTTATTCTCAAAAATCTGTTGTTTATTATTCTGTTATTCACTCACTGACCATTTCACTCACTTTTATTCAAGAGCAAACCAGGTTTTACAACCACAAGACAAAATGACTAAATCAAAGAGGTGAAATATAAGAGAGGATGAAGTTGTTTGGGGGAAATAAAAGTCTTCATTTAAAGTGATAACTGAAAAGTGGGCATTCACGCACTTCTTTAAACCCTGAGACTGAGTTACGTTTCCTGTGGCACATGAACCACATATCATGTGAAAAATCATGTACACCTTCTTGTGTCCACACATTCCTTCCGACTTCCCCCACACACACACGCAAAATCACAGAATTGTTAGGATTGGAAGGGATCTCTGAAGGTCATCTAGGACAACCCCCCTGCCAAGGCAGAGTTGCCTAGAGTAGGTCATGCAGGAACATGTCCAGGTGGATTTTGAATATCTCCAGAAAGGGAGATTCCACAGTCTCCTTGAACAGCCTGTTCCAGTGATCTGCCACTCCCAATGTGTAGGAGGACACCAGGACGACAGAGAAGAGATCTTCTATGAATGGATGGGGTGGTCAGCATAATAATGCTTGGAAGAAGATCTTGGAAGAAGATTACTGATTA
>JAWWEW010000001.1:59447030-59490174 GCA_035583185.1 Anabacerthia variegaticeps
ATACCCGACCCTATAAATGTCCCATGCTCCCTTAATAAACGTTCCACTCTGTTCTCACCCCACTTCGAGTGTGGACCGTTCCTTTCTACCCCGGCGGACCGCGTCACCAATGTAAAGAAGTTCTTCCTTATGTTGAGGTGGAACTTCTTGTCTTTTAGTTTATGGGCATTGCTCCTTGTTCTGTCACTGGGCACCACTGAAAAGAGTCTGGCACTATCCTCTTGATACCTGCCTTTGAGATATTCATACATATTACTGAGATCCCCTCTGAGTCTTCTCTTCTCCAGACAAAACAGGCCCAGGTCCCAAAGTATCTCCTCATAAGACAGATGCTCCAGACTCCTCATTATCTTTGTATCCCTACACTGGACCCTCTCCAGTAGCTCCTTGCCTTTCTTTTACTGAGGGGCCCAGAACTGGACACAGTATTACAGATGAGGCCTGACTAGGTCTGAGTAGAGTGGGAGGATCACCTCCCTTGACCTGATAGCCATGTTCTTCCCAGCACACCTAAGATACCATTGGCCCTGCTGGCCTGAAGGGCACACTGCCAGCTCATGATCAACTTGTCATCCACCAAGACTCACAGGTCATCAGCAGAGATGCTCTCTGGTAGGTCAGCCCCCGACCTGTACTAGTACTTGGGTTTATTCTGCACCAGAATTGCCCCCCCACACACACTTCAGAAAATCCTATCTATGCTTCTGAGAAAGGTATTGCCAATAAACTACAACATCAATCACGTCCATCACAATGCCACACTTGCCCTTTTAGAAAGTCACTTTCAGTCATTTCCTTCTTCATTAACTCCTTTTCCATTTTATTTTTATTTTATTTTGTTTTATACTTCTTCTTTTCTAGAAATATTCCCATCAAACTTTTTTTTTTTTTTTAATATAACCGCCTTAAATTAGGAAGAACTTTTTATATTATTCTGCAAACAGTCAGCAATAGTCACATTTATCTCATATGATTTGAGACATTTGTCATGTGCTACATTATCCTTATTTTCAAGGCTTCCTTTCCTGGGTCTTGATAATTCTTGATCTATACCTCTATTAAACTTTATAAAAATTTTATAAAAGGTTAGCATAACCATCATGAAATTATATGTTTGTATGGTGGTTCCTCTATATACCTAGGATTTATGTTAGTATAAGCCACCTGTTGTTCGAACTGGTCATCCAGAAATATGCCTAACTACTTTCCTAATTAACAAATAAATAGTTATACATAAATTCTTTCTGTCTAGACATGATCAACATATAAGAGTGCTTCTTTTTCTGAAGAAATAAAAAATGAGATATCATGACTATGAAATTGTTTGGGTTTTTTGCAATAATATTGCATTGCATAAAATAATAGTCTTATAAATGCAGTCAGTTAAGGATCAAATATATTCCGTATCAGTTCAAAACAAAATTTCTCCCCTTCTCTCCATAACATACTGTGTAGCAGGAGAAAAGCTGACACCTACAATGTAGACAGACAAATGATTGACAATGCTCAGGACCTACAGCATATTTTTAAACTGATCACCTCAAACATCAGAGCAATGCACTTTACCTGTTTGTTTGTTTGTTTGTGTTTTTTCTTTCTTGTAGTCCTCTTGAACATGCTATTTTGGAGATAGTAGTGGGGGCTTTCAGTAAAATCAACCAAACAAAAACTTCTGTTCAGACTGTGACGGCTTATAAGCTTCTCTGAATATCAAAGCAGTTAGCATGGTTTAGATGGAAAATTAGAATAGAGAGCCAAAGGACACCAGCTGCTAACCGAGAAAAGTGCAAGAAACTGGAACTGGCACTTAATTATCTTTGATACCTCTAATACTCTGTCAAATCCGGATAAAATCAATATATTCAAAAGCCACAGAAACAGGGAAGAGACATGCACATACAGAGACAAATGTATACACAGACCTTTCCCCATAATGGATATTGCTACAAAGCCTATTTGGTTTACGTATGCAAAGGATGTTCCGCGCTGCTCAAAGGGACAGCACACCCCTTGATGAGTGGCCACATCTGTGTGAAGCAGAAAAGATATTCACTAGGCTTACACTGAGATACACCTCATTTGTAGTCTGGATGCTGCACAAGTGCTGTGTGTTACTTCCACAAGAACACACAGTCACAAGTAGGTTAAAGAAACAAAGTCAAAGGGTATTTCATCCAAATGTTCCCCTGTTTATTGGACTGCTCAGTAGGAAATATGGCTCCATAAGGCACATCTATTTCCCCTATACTCTGTAGGCTGGAACAGATGGACAATACCAATCTTTACTTGAATCAAAGGTAAATGTTGTCAGCTTGTTCTCTGTGGTGCCTGAAAGAATGGCATTTCAACAAGCTATGCTTTGCTTTAGAGAGACCTTAAAACCCCAAAAAAATTCAGCCTCAAGATAGCGTCGTACTGGAAGAAATCGGAGACAAAAGGAGACAGAAGTAAGTTAAGAGGAGAGACCAGTGAAAATTTCATGTATAAGGGAGGATAGTTATAAGGTCACTAAGGGGTCATCAAATGCCTGATCAAGAGCTAGACTTATATTTTCTGACTTCTTGAAATCTAACAGCTCAAAGCCTGATTAATTACTAATCGCCTACTGAAAAAACTATGCATCATATCTCCATATACATATGTATGTATGCATATGTGTGTATATTTTGGCAGTTTACCTTTTGTCTGAGTTTAAAATAATCCTTTTATGGCATTCAATTTTACTTCTATCTTCATACATAAAGGGTTAGATTGACCTGGGTCTAGATCTTTGAAAAGTTTTTCTTACCATTTTAACCTATTCCAAGGTGAAAGAAAGTAATATTTTCTCCTTCTTGGAGTATTCTTCTCTCATTCTTTCTTGTAAAAAAAAAAAAAAAATTCTATTTTTTAATGTTTCCTCCCTGACATTTAAGGCACAAATCATCTCATAAGCATCTCTAATTAACCCTAGCAATGTAACAGTACAGGGATATTTGGATGGACTTGTTTCTATTTGTCTGCATCTGTGTCAAAACTGAAACTTCATTTATTATGTGATATGATTATGATGATGGTGATGATGATAGTGTGCTTATCCCTTTCTCATTTTTCTGCACAATGGAATGGGGTTTCTAGAACATATCAACAAAACCAAGTACTTGAAAAAGTACCTAAGGTGTCCTATTCAAAACAAGGCTGTACTATTGGTGATGATCTACTCATGTCCATTTTAACAGTTCCTCAAGTAGCCACGCTGCTGATCGATTCAAACCATATGTTTTGAATCACCACCATGAGTCCTGACTGCATTTTTTTAAAGGAAGGGTCTTTTGTGAGCTGACTCAAGGATGAATGGGTCAATTTGTCTTACTACTCATCCATAGGCAAAATCCTTAAGATGCAAAGTAAACTATGTAATACAACCCCTCCAAAAAAAACCAAAAAAAACCAACCAACCAAACAAAAAACAAACAAAACCAAAAACACAAACAAACAAACAAAAAAACCCAACCAAACCAAACAAAACAAAACCAAACAACCAGAAAGTTTGATCTGACAAAGACACAACAGATTTTAATGGGTTCTTCAATAGTGATGGATGAATGTAGGTTTTATTTTTCAAAAATTTTTTTCTGCTGTTTCAAATTAAAGGATATTTTCCCTGAATTCTCTCTGCTCTGCTTTGCTTTCAACATGACAGATGCCATAAGCTAGATGTGGAAGGGTGCAGAGTGGAGATAAACATCCATAGAAGTGAGGAATCAGGGTCACACTTAAGCATTGCTCTGATAACAGCTCTCCAGGGAGACAAGATACAGAAGTCATGGATCCAATAAAAACTTCCATGTGACTCTTCATCCACACCAAGTTGTCTGTGGTTGTTAAAAGCATATTTTTTTCCTAGATATTTTCTAGATATATCTGCAATTTTTCTAGATATATCTGAAAAGCTGCAATTTGTTTTTCAGTTGTTTCATTGATCAGAAATTCCTGACTAGCAAAATTCAGTCATTAAAATGCAAATGTTGATTTAAACCTTTATACTAGAGGTGTGTGCCTACATTTAGGAGTCCTTATTTTGTCCATTGTGTGCCATAAATCCTTGATCAAGTTGCATCATTTATCACCTCAAAAATTCCACATCAAAAAGGCAAGGGGAATTAGGAGGGGGAGCAGAATAGGAATGGGAAAGGCAAGGAAAAGAATGTCAGACACTTTTAGAAGCTACTTGCAATCCTCTGCTAACACTGAGGTAATCTATACGTAAATGCAAATATCTGTAATCCTATACTAGCTTAACAGTCCTGACTTCCTTTACACAGAATACTGTCTGGCTAATTCAGAATATATTTCTAGGAAAAAACCCAACACAAACCAAATGTTGGGGGTTTTACCCTCTTTCCCCATCTGTATTGGGGGCTCTGGTTGTCATCAAACTCAGAGATCCCAACATATAAAGATGTTATTGCTCTAGGAGTGTGCACATCAGTAGGGAGGTCAAACTTTGGTATGCTCTAATTCTACGAATGTTAGCAAGAAGCAAAGACCAATAGAAGATGACCTCTAAAGCCAAAGAATTGGTGCTGAGAAGCTAATGTTGACACAATGCTCATATGGAGTGGTTTCCACTCTACCTTTTTCTTTTAGTTGAATAAAACCTAGCTTTAGTCTTATCCCTAATGGGGAATGCTCATTTGCGACAGGAAGGCATTAGGTGTGTCCCTGAAGAACATCCTCCTACAGTTCCATGTGAAAGAAATCCAACTGTGTTCTAACAATTTCCCTGATATGAACTGAATCAAAATGAACAGGAACCATTGAGAAATTAATTGAAAAGCACATTTATATTCCAAACTAAACACCATTTCAAACTCAACCTGTAAAACAGTTCTACTCACTTGCATTAAATGAAAGCTCTTTACTTACCAACATGCAAAATAATGTTACAGTTACTTAAATATTACAAAAAAAGGCAGAGACAAAAATTGTCTGTTCCATGACATTTACTCTAAGAATTCTAACTATTTCTTTGAAAAATTTAATTATTGTTTCTAGATGTATAAAAAGTTCTTCATTGGTCTTAACACTGTTCACTGGTGTTAACACTATGAACTTCTGAAACCCATTCACATATGTAATAATATCCGGGATATAATCCAAAATTTCTAACCTAATAATTGTAATTATAAGGGAAAAAAAAATTACTAGTGTTTCAGAGGCTGAATCTTTTTATATCTACATACTGTAATTAGCACAACTGAGCCCTGATTGCAGGTCTCTGCTTCCATTACATCAGCAGAAGCAGGCGAACAAAAGACTTGCGTGCTACTACTCCTACACTTAAAGTTATGGATGTACTTAAGTGCTTCACTGATTTTGACCTAGATGAGAAGCTGAGAGGGAACTTGCTACTTGAGCCGTGTACAGTAGTTGTTGAATGTCTGTAAATTCTACCTCATTGATCAGCATATTTCAAGTAGTTGTATCATTTCACCACTAACTAATTGATATTCACCCTCCAGTGACAGAGAAAAAAGCTTAGATGCAGTTATGTTGTTGTTGCTATTGTCAGTTTTTCCAAGTTTGCTAATTTTTCTTCATCACATTTTAGATATGTACATTACAATAAGTGTTGGGTGGGCAAAACATTTGCCTGATATACTCTTTTAACTGGTTCCTCCAGCAACTAAATATTCTCAAAGTTTAGTTAATTGGGTGTATATTTAAGATGGCCAGCACTCAAACACTTCACTAATAGAGTTGCATGCTTTTCTGATCTTAACTGTTGAATGGTATATTTCATTTGTGTTCATTTGCATAATTTGCTGATTAAACTACACGTTTGATCTATTGACCTTTACACTGTACTTATCCCACATTTACAGAGATGTAATCAATGTGCAGACTTTACTGAATGTAGCAGACATCTTAAAGCTTATTTATCCCTTGGAAATTTCATTTTAAGCTATCAGCACACTGTCTCATTGCTGTTTGTTGGTCTTCCTTCTCTTACTCCCTAAGGTTCAGTGGCTGGAAAATCAAAATAATCCACACAGATAATAAACAAACAATATCTATATTTATCATAGGCTATATCTAGTCCTGAAGTGAAGGATGCAAAAACTGTGACTCCAAAATTGTCAAGACTGTAAAATGAACAAAACCAGATCCAATGACAAAAGGATGAACAGACATAGATTGCAGTCTTGGGAGGAAGAAAAAGAAGGATTGGGTAAAAATAGTCATGTGATCAAGGCTTTTTGGTGGCAGCTGTTGAGCAGACTGCCATCTGATCAAAACAATCTGGAGCAAGAATATAAACTTGCTGTTCTTTCTATACCATGCATGTCTGACTCACTTCTGTGAGCACTGGCTCCTGAAATGCTTCCCATAACCCTGACAATGAGACATCTTGGGGACAATATGAGATGATTGAAGCATCTCTAACACTTTATTTGTTGATAAAGAACTAAGCAGAGTTCACCTGAAAAGTGAGCCCTGGCAGAAAGCTTATGTTAGTGTTTTCTCTCTCAACTTGGTCTCCATCATCTGGGACCAAAATGCAAAAGCAATTTTTGTCAAGAGCTATATCCAAACCAATGTCAGGGAGTGATTTTTTTGCAAAATTAATATACCATCTTCAACACACTTTTTTTACCTTCTTTTCTCATATTCTTATAGCCAATGAGTGAAATGTTCAGAAGTTTCCATTCTCACAACCGGTAAAACCAATCTTTATTTATTTTTTTTTTTTAACTCTTTCTCCTGTCATTTGTTGCTTATTAAGCAAGGAATCACTGCTTGATGCTGAAGGTCAAAATCATTCAGTAAGAAAACATGAGCATGTAAGACCTGGTATTTATGAGGAGCTCTATGGACCGCATTTTTGGCACATCATGAGGGCAATAGTCTGGATCATTCCTGGGCAAGGTGCTTTTGGATGACCCTGTCTGAGCAAGAAATTGGGACCAGATGACCCACTTTGGTCCCTTTCAACCTTACCCATTCTGTGATTCTGTGAGGGCAATAAATTATGTTCTAAGCACCTCAGAGCAGCTCAGGCTGCCATTGCAACAGATCTTTAGGGATTTCATTGATTGCCTGAAGACTAGATAGAGTTGGGTACAAGAGAACCTTGTTTTGTTATCTTCAGAATGTCATCTGCCAACCTCCTGACCAGTACTATGCTGCATCAAGTCCTAAAATTAGCTCTTGTGTGAGAGTCATAAGTGCTAGGGAGCTGCCTGCGGCTGGAAAGCCACAGACTATCTACCACTAAGTGTAAGAATGAACCTTTTTGTCAGTTATGAATCATGGTCATCACTGACACAGGTGAGAATTTGCTTTTCTCTTCAAGTAGAGAATCAATAGTATAAAATCCAAGCTAATGCAGAAGAAAGCCTTGATAAAGGTTTCAGTTTGTTCAGTTTAAGAATCTACTTTTGTTTTACACATCTGTATTCCATCTGAGAATAAAGTTGTGTAGGGAACACTATAAACCATGAAACAGATCCTACAAACCCATATGAATATAACAAGCTAGCCTGTGGTGAGCATTTTGAGAATTTAGTAAAAGGGAATATGAAGAGCTTTGAGAGAGGAGCATACATCGTATTGGAGAAAACCTCAAGGAATTTGTACTATAGCTGAAGCTGCATGACTGGGGGAAAAAGAGGTTGCTAATACAAAGTCAGTCCCAGATGGGCAGCCCAAGGCTGGCCCAGTCAGTAGCAATCTGGATACCCAAGGGCTGTTAGCAAAAATCACAATGTAACAGAAACAACCAGAATTAAAGCTCAAGAAACAGAATCAGAAGGTGGTCAAAACATAAAAATATCTGGAAGTTGCTGAAATGGAGACCCAGAGGCAGGAAAAACTGATGAAAATGGAAAATGTGCTTGAACTGCTACAGAGGCAAGGCAGTGAATAAGATCCCAAGAGCCTCCACCAGCTAAAATCACCATCTTTGGTAAATTCCATCCAAGTGTAGAATAACTTTCTTATCTAAGCGATTTTTATGCCTACTGAAAGTTTGTGCAATTGGCATAAGGCAGCAAAAGTCTGTAAAGTATCCCTTTAACTGTCCAGTCAGGAGGGATAAAGACTATCTCTTCTCCCCACCCTATTTCCACATGAATTTTTTATGTTTCAACCTAGATAAGGAAAATTTTATTTAGCAAGTCAGCATTGCTCTGTTTTTTTATCACCAGTAATTATGGAACTTGCCAAAACACAAGGGAAGGAATTTTAGGAAAATGTCTATGAATTATATACTTTGATGCAATAAAAGCAAAGATTCCATTGTCAATGATGCATTACTGATTTTTTCTTAGGTAGTGTCACACTGTGACAAAAAAACTATAGAAGTTTAAGAAACTCATAAAAACTGAAAAAATAAATACAAAGTCTGTCTTACCCATAAACATTTAGAAACTAATTTTGAGCAACAGAAAATGGAAAAAAAAAGATAGAAACTTCATTATGTGTAAAGAAAGAAGAAAACTGACTGAAACTTATCAGACAAGCTTAGCTTTCATCTCCAAAGTCATATAATACCATATAATACCAAAGTCATATAATAGTATTTGTGTGGATCACCAAAGTTTCTGCAACCATAATGTCCTGTACTGTTAAAAAGTGAAACTGAACCTCAGACTGTCCAGGGAAATGCACAACAGAAACCAGAGTAAATTATAAGTATGCTTAAGGTGGAGGGAGACAGATACTTCTTATCAAAGGAGACATAATCCCAGGTGAAGTAGCAAGAGTTGCTGTGAAATAAAATAGAAATGCCAGTACTGACATTAAGATAGCAAAAAGGTATGAAGTGCCCCTGCAAAGAAAACTGACTGTGAGCCATGTGGTGTAGTAAATTATAGTGATAATTGTCTGAATTTCATAAGCTACAGTGGCAGAAATATTCAGTTAAAGACTTGGCATTTAGGATAAAGAGGAAAGAAGTCTGGTAAGACATTAGAAAGGGGGGGAAAGGGTTTATGAGTTTCACACATTTAGGAAAACAGTTAAAAATAAGATCATGTGAAAACTGACTGCAGCTGATGCATATCACTTCATAAAATTATTCTTAATAATCTGTTCCATAACTTTTGCTTAAACTACCTTAAAGAAACTCTTCTTTGAAAACAGGAGTTTCTGTAGGAGAACACCCACATGAGAGAAGTGGATTGTCAGTGGGCATCCACAGGTTGTATGTGCTAAGCACTGAGCTGAGCTAAAGCACACCTACCCTTCCATAGGTTGCCTTGGGCTATAACAAAGTTATGACTGGTTTTCATTGTCTAATAGAAAGAATGATGTAAAGGACTGTGGTAGACTGTGAAGTATTCAAAAAAAAAAAATAAATAAATAAAAAAAGCTGTTGAAGTTTGTTTCTTTCTATTAAGGCACAATTCTCTGGAGCTGAAAATTATATACACAATCCATTCCTAAGTGTGACCAAAGCAGAGAAATTTCCATGCCCCTGATTCCCTCTTGTATCTTTATATACACCTCTCATATAACATAGACATTGATATTGTCTGAATGTGAATTGCAAAAAACATACAGCAAACTGTAAATATGTTTTCAATCTTAGAGTGTGGGAATTCTTACAAAAGAAATTCTTACATGACTGTTGTAGTGCACAGCATCCCAATATAGTGGAATTCCTAAACAGAAAAGGGAATTTTCTCCATTAATGGAATATTTAAGAGACACCATTAATACATCCTGATACATTAAATAAGTCTTGTAAATTCTGTGCTTAAGATAGACCAGAAAATCTTATGGTAGCCTGAGTCACCTACAAAGTGTTTGTCAAAGTACAGTACACTGAACAGTCTGCCTGAATCCATATGCCTCCCAAAATATTTATGACAAACCGATGCTCTTTTTTGGTTTTGTATTTTCATTACAACTAAGCAAATTTTCTTGACTTACCTAAAACTTCTGGTCGTAGTACTGCATATTATGGAAAAAAAAAAAAAAAGAAACAAAAAAAACCCAAAACCCAAAAAACCCAACAAAAACACCCAACCAAAACCAAATCAAAACAAAACAAAGCAAAAATAAGTAGGTTTTAGGTTTGTTGGAGGTTTTTGTTTGTTTCCTCAAACTAATTATCGAAATACTGTAATCATTCTAACACAGAACATAGTGTGACTACCAATTTTATTGAAAATCAGGAATCCAACTGGATCACCAAAGTATGCAGCTGGATCCATGAAATATCTAATTGGAACATCAGAGCACACAGTGTAACACAGAGGCAGTATTTGTACATTTTTAGGCACAAAAATCTGCAGCTGAATCAATAAAATATTGTTTATCAGAGGAGGATATGAAAAAAACCCAAGCAATGAAAATGTAGAAGTGAATCATGAAGATGTTAAATGTGAACACTAAAAAAGGTCAGGCATTATGTAAGCACTGTAAGTATCATAGTGTAAACTTGAGAAATAAAATACATGAAACTAAAACTAACAACATTTGTGAAATAGAGTTTCAGAACACTATGCCAAGCAAAAAAATCCTAGCAGGATTTTAACTAGGAATAGCATTTCTTTGCTGACTATCTGTGAAGTACAGCTGCAATGATGCTTTTTGGATATTGCTAGCATTATGCAAGTCATGTGGAAGTCAGTCCAGCTCCACTGAACTCATGATTTACACTAGCAAGGTATTTATGTCAACTCTGTGTCTGGTCTTCCCAATGTAAATCTAAGACATTTTTATGAAGTTTCACTTCCTGCATCGATTTGCATCAGATAAGAGGCAGATGTGCCAGAGTATTCCAACTGCTGTGCAGTGATGCAAAGCAGTTACAAATCCAACGTCATGGGACAACTTTGTCGCTACTTTGGCATGCTGGAAGAGTACAGAGCAAGAAGACTTTATCCATCAGTGTAGACTCATGCCTCCTGCAGCTATGTCATTTTGATTTAAAGTTGGTTAATCCATTCATGCCTTCAATTTTGCTGTGCATATATAATATGATTTCCGTCTTTTGCTGCCCACAGATCCTCTTTTTTCTTAATATGCACAATGAATATAGAGATTTCTTTAGATTATAAGTAAAAAGAAACCATACAGACTTTACAAACTATATTTGTGTAGGAATAACTCTGGGAATGACTCTCTTAAAAGAATAACTCCATTAAAGTCAATAGATTACAGCAATGAAGGTGTAATACAGTTACAGAACAGATACATAAACATCAAAAGGGAAATAAAAACATCTATCCACAAAACAGGAAATGCACAGAGCAAGGAGAAAGGTACTGAATCATTTAAAAGATTTACTGTAAATTACTTTTATCTATATGGTGGACCAGAATGTATATTTTAAAATATATATATTTGTAGTACTCCTTAAATTGGGGTGACTAGAAAATATAGGCTATATAAAACAATCTTTAGATTAATTACAATATTTCTGTCAGCATGCCCTTCCTCCTAAAAATTAATCTCTTTTGTCAGCATTCTTAAAATACACAAGCCCTGCATAGTGACATTCTTGACCGTAATGATTTTTTCCATTCTATTTTAATTTTTTTTTAAAAAAAATGTGCTCAGAAAACAGCAAGTGTTATTTTACGACATTTTTGTACTGAAACTTGTTAAAAAGAAATTTAAGTGGTGATATTGTTGTTATTATTAAGCAATTTACATAAGAAGCAGGCATGTTTGGGCACCTATTTTAGAAATGTACTCTAGGATGAGATAAATCGTGCCTTAAAAAAAAGCTAATACTCCTGCTACTGACAAAAGAATTAAAGTGGCTAGCCCAGATGAAGCTATATTATTTACAAAGATCCAAGATTAGGTGAAGTAAAAATGCCACACAAAGTCCTAAAAAGAATGAACTTCTTGTCTTTTGGTGTTTCTTTGGGATAACTATTAAAAGTCTTAAACTATGTTACTGTGCCTGAAAATTTTGTTCAATCTTCTTCAGTCCTTTAGCATATACTTTTTGTCCATATGGGTGGTTCATTGGTCCACAATTTTTTCAGATAATAATCTGAAGTTTTTACCTGTTAGTGACTGTAATTACCATTTTGGAGTACTACAGAGGGTCTTTTCAGGGAAATGTTTCTGTCACTTCCAAGGCCCATAGAAGAAATTATCCTACTCTGTGGTGCCAAGATATTCCTGGCTCTGTCCTCACCCTCTCTCTTCCAAGCTTCTTTTGGAGGAAACTTGCATGGAATTTTCACCAACTGTATTTCCTAGAGGTACTGTCCATTGATGCCAAAAACACTCGTTATGAAAAGAACTGCTAAGAGAGTTTGTTCTTTTAGCAGCAAAGGTATTTATTTGAGCAGCGCTGGAAAGCTAGCCAGCTGGTGCTGGACAAACTAGCTTCCAGTCAACAGTGCAAAATGAGCCATTTTATACCTTTCAATACATGATTACAACATACAATTTTGCATAGTAATAAGATTATAATATCTGATTATGCATATTAATGATTAGGCAGAGACTAGGCAGAGTTTGGGCAGAGCCTTCCAGAATCTTCTTTCGGCCTCAGGATTAGGTGGTCATTTCCCATCTTCAGCCTCACTCTAGGGGTCTTTGACTCCTCTTCTTCACCTTGACCTCTTCACCCTTCATTGTTCATGACCTAGTCACTGAAGCTTACAGAAACTACTGGCTTAAGGCCACTTTGCTCCATTCAAATGTCTACGCTGTCATGATTAACAGCACTAGGCTGTTTGTATATAGTTTTCTAAGATCAGGTCCAGTGGTTTGAACAGAACACTTCTCCATGTACTCCAATAAACTCAAGCAAAGCAGGTGCTGAACAGTTTTTACTGATTGTGTTAACCATTTCTGGGATTTATCCTTGTTTCACCATGGGTCTAGTACTACACTGACATCCTGCCAACAAGCAAATATACTACATGAGGATTCACCCCTCACATTGGTTAAATTTCACAAGTGTTTGAGCATAGTTGTAAGGTGCATCAGTTAGTCTTGCTTCACACATTTTGTAGTTATCAGCTATTTGCATTTTATATATATTATCACAGAATCACAGAATGGGTAAGGTTGGAAGGGACAACAGTAAGTCATCTGGTCCAACCTCCCTGCTCAGGGAGGGTCATCCAAGAGCACATGGCACAGAGATGTGACCAGACAATGCTTGAATATCACCAGTGAGGGAGACTCTACAACCTATCTGGGAAATCTGTTCTTGTGTGTAGTGACCCACACAGTAAATAAGTTCTTCCTCATATTCAGGTGGAACTTCCTATGCATCTGTTTCTGCCCATTGTCTCTTATCCTATTGCTTGGCACCTCCAAGAAGAGCCTGGATCCATCCTCTTGACACCCTCCCTTCAAATACTTAGAGATATTGATGAGGTCCCCTCTTGGTCAATTATATTTCATAGTGGAAATTTAAGGAGAAGACAGGTCCCAGTAAAGTGTCTGTTTAAATCAAGAATGTTATAAATTCTGTTTCACCAACATATATGTTTTTCATGTATTTACTAATACAACAGCAGTTCTCAGTGGTCACAATATTTTGCTACCAGACTTTGCTGGTTATCAAGCTGGCACAACATTTCCACACCATCTGCTTCCCATTGCTATTTCTTTTATGTATCTCATTTTCTGTGATTCTGCTTTTACTTATTGCTTTCATTATGTCATTATTCTTATCTTTTAATTTTATTGGTATTATTATATACGTGTTTATATATATGTTTTATAACAGATCTTCTATTAATCCACTCTTAATGTCTGCCTTTCTCTAGTAGTTCATGGTTACCTGACAATTTTGTTGTTGTTGATTTCTGAACTTTTTTTCAGTTACCTTTTACCTTTATTCTTCATATATACGAGGTTTTAACATTACTCTTTTACCACTTCTCCCATCTGACTCAGTATTACCTCAGAATACAAGAAAATTCCCTGTGACTCCACTTATGTCTGAAAGTATCAGGGATTCACAGATATGGTCTTGCAATACTGAAAAAAAAAAAAATAAAAGTTATATGCTATAATTTATTTTTAATGGTATGGAATTTTGCCCCCAAATAGGCTAAATAATGTGATTAGAAACTAGCAGTAATGGGAAACTTTCAAAACACTCCAACAAAATCCTATTCCACAATGATTATCTAAAGGGTATAAAAATCTGAAGATATAGGTGTATTGAATTAAAACAAAATAAATCCTCAAAACTCTCACGATGATTTCCCTTGTTAATGAAGGTCCTTAGGTACCCCCAATATTTATCTCTTGGCATGACCAAAACCTGTCTGTCTCTATGTATACCTAGACATAGCAGCATACACGAACTAGATATTCTTGCCTATTTGATAAAGGCTCACAAGTATGTTAGAAGCCAAATAACTAACAACTCCCCCCAAAAATACATCTGCTTAAACAGGAAGATTTGAGTGCTTTCTCCAAGAGACTCTTTTAAATCAAGACGAGATCCTTCACTTGCAAAATAAGATGCACAAAAAAGATATAAAAGGCCTTCCTCAGACAACAAATTTTGTACCACAAATGCTTTTCCCCTTTGTCTAGAGGTACTGACCTTAGTAGTATCATGACAATGAAGATCTATGCCAGCTTTTAGTTAGCAAAAAGAGGGCAGTGTACATACATACAGGTTAAGGCTAGGGATTACGAACTGGGGACTTCAGTCATAACCTTCTATTCAAAATTTCTTATTATCTAGCTTGTAAGAAATACTCAGCATTTTCTAAGGGCTTTTGTGAGTCACTCAACTCTTTGCAGACATGATACAGAAAATTGAAGTCTTTAATTCACTAGCAAGTAAGACACAGAAAGTTAAGGCACTGCAACAGCTTTGAAATTGATGAGGACAGAGAATAGAATTGAACCTTCAGTTCTGATTAGAAGGAAAACAGAAAAAAAAAACACAACAGGAATTTTATTTTGCATCAGAAGAAAACCTGTTTGGTAAGAATAGTTTAGTTTTGTTTTTTTAAATCCAAGTCAATGAGCAGGAGAGAAAATTAAATTAATGGAGAATGAAACAGAGTCTAATTGTCATGTATTTCTAAAATCTCTTACTAAGAGGTAAAAGATAGCAGAGAATGGAAAGACTGTCAATACCTGTACACTCAGTGATAAACTTTCCAAGGCAATATTTAAATAATGTTTTCCTATCTATAGGAGACTGACTAAAATTAGGCTCTCGTCCAGTTATTACTGAAGCTGGTGACAATATGACAAAAGTATGATTTCAGTATTTAAAGGCCCACATGCATCAACGGTCTGCAGAACAACCAGAACATTCTGCTGTATTCTGCAATCTTGCACTGTTTCCCTGACTTAGCTCTGTAATATTCTCTGAGCTGTGACATATCTTTACTGCATCAACAGATTACTTCTCAGTGCATTCACTCTTTTGTGTTAGAAAATAAATTTATAGACTACATCACGCTCTATCAGGAAACAAAATAGTATATAGAAAAAATATTCAAATAGTTGATGTTCCATAGAAAGAGTGTTTTATAGAGAAGAAAGCACACTAAATAAGTGTCTGACCAGATATGTGTCAAAGTGATTTCACACTTTTTATAAGCCCAGTTCCTGATGTCTGTCAGCACTCAGCATACAACACCAAGCAATAAAGCTTATCTGATAAAGAGGGAGCCATATGAAGTGCTATTGTTATTATTATTATTATTGTCATTCTTTGGTAGAAGACTGAATGAAGGCGATACCTGAAAGAGTTGGTCTGAATCAAAATATTGCTGCTGTATTAACAAGGGTTGAATGCTAGCAATATCTTACTCAGAGTTTAAAATGCAGACTAGTGGTATAAACGATTAATAAAATACACAAAACACATAAAGAAGAAAGGAAGAATACTAAAAATTATTAGACTAATGAAGCAGAAGAAAGAAAAAAGACAAGAAGGTATTAGTAAACCCATTGAGGGATCTGAATCTTTCCAAGTCAAATTGTGCCATCCACATTAAATTGTGTTGTATTAGTTTCATCTTTATGTTGTTCTATAGGATTACTTATGGTTCTGTTTGCAATTTCCAAACACAAATTCTTACTTAATGTAGGTTTATCACCCTAATTTATTCCTAAATCTGCTCAGAATGACTGGTGTCTCCTTGGGAATACTGTGCAGGAAAATCCACTGTTTCTCCAAAATCACAAGTTTCTTCCATGGAAAACTGTTACAAACTCAGTATCCAGACCAGACAGCATGCAACAGACCAAAAACAGGTAAAACTTGTAAAAAAATCTGGTAAGACTTACAAGAGAATAAAACTCCATACATCCCTTTCATTAATAGTATTATAGCTTAGCATGTGTAAGCATTAGTACAGCTACATTCTTTGGATCATCTCATTCATGTCTTAGCAGAAATATTCTATGGGTAAGTGCAAAAACAAATAAATGAAAATAATAGTAAAATGTCATATTACTTTTTTTTCAAAAAAAAAAAAAATCATTCAAACCTGCAGCTACTTAACTTTTCTATGTTTTTTGAGGAATCTTACACTGATAAAAATAAAAATGTTATTGCCAGCTTATTGAAAAAGCAATTGGCATTTCCTGCTCAATCCCATAGCTATCCAGGAGAGTTTCAACAGGGATGGAAATCTTTTTGAGGAGGAAAGATGCAAATTTTAATATTAAATATATATTAGCATATATTTAATATATATACAAATTTATATAAAATGGTTTTTTCTTTTTATTTCTGCCTATAATGTCAAAAAAATCACTTCTGAATGATTGCACTTTAAAACTACTGTAAAAATACTGAGCATTTTAAATAATTGTAACTTAAAGGGACTTTCTAATTATAGTCATGAAAATGGATCCCAAAGAAAAATGGAACAGGAAAAACATTCTTGACAACTAATTTCCCCTTTGTATTTTCACTTCTTTTTTTGCTTCATTTTTAGCCCTGCTTTCAGCAAAGTTGAGTCTTATAATTTAACAGGGCTTAACTTTCATGATGTGCTGTCATGAGTTGTCTAAACTAGAACAAGTTCCCCAGTCAGTTCTTAAATACAAATGCAGAAGAACACAGATCTTACTTTCACGTGACTCGAAAGCGACCTTGATCATCTAGTTCTAACTCACTGCCATGGGCACAGACACCTTTCACTAGACCAGGTTGCTCAGAGCCCCATCCAACACAGCTTTGAACATTGCCCGGGATGAGACATCCACAGGTTCTTTGGGTAACCTGTGCCAGTGCCTCACTACCTTCACAGCGAAGAATCTCTTGCTAATATCTAATCTAAATGTACTCTCAGTTTGAAGCCATTCCCCTTTGTTCAGTCACTACACATCCTTGTAAAAAGCCCTTCTCCACCTTTCTTATATGCTCCCTTCAAGTACTGGAAGGCTGCAATTAGGTCATCCCGAAGCCTTTTCTTTTCCAGGATGAATAGGTCATCCCGAAGCCTTCTCTTTTCCAGGATGAAAAATTTCATTTCTCTCAGTCTGTCCTTGTAGGACAAGTGCTTCATCTCTAACATTCTTGGTGGCCCATCTCTGGATTCGCTTCAAGGGGTCAACATCTTTCTTGTTCTAAGGGCCCCAGAGCTGTATGCAGTACTCCAGGTGGGATTTGCATGAGGGTAGAGAAGAGGGGCAGTATCACCTCCCTTAACCTGCCGGCCTTGCTGCTTTTGGTACAGCCCAGGAAATGGTTGGCTTTCTGGCCTTCAAGAGAACATTGCCAGCTCATGTCCACTCTATGATTCTATGACAATGTAATCTATTTGTGTATGTGGTATTTTTTTATTCTTTTTCCTATTCTTAAACCTTCATTCTCTGTTGTTGTCATCAAAATTATTTCAACAGAAGCTAATGATTATGTCACAAATACTATATCAAGTAGTGAATAAATAAGATGACATCTGTTAGCTTTGGGGACCATCTGTTAGGCTAGGGAATTATGGATGTGATGTTAAATTATATTAATTGTAAGCATAATAGGATGGTGTAATAGGCAGTATAAGAGACTAATATCTTTCTGACCTCTCATGAAAAGTAGGAAGTATGGGTGCATTCAAGGAAATTGCTACAACAAGGGAGAGGCTATATTTGTGAAGCACAGAAAAATAACTTTTTAAAAAAAGAACAAAGAAAGAGTTTTTGCATAGTAGTGGATATTAGATTATATAAATATTTGTAGATGCTCACTTAATAAGACATTTAAGCACATGCAGAACTAGAAGTACACACTTAAATGTCAGGTAAATTACCACAATACAAGAGAGATTTCAAGAAATTGAAACTTTGTAGCATAAACCTTTCCTTCAGACACTTTTCATTCTTAGATTCAGACACTTTCACTTGTATTAGGTGCTTTTGATGCCAGTATTATATAGTAAGTAAATTGTATTATACATAAATATATAAGCACAATCTCAAAGTGTGCTTTGTATATTTTACCTCTAACAATTAGGAGTGTTGGAGGTAGAATATATGAAGAAAATACTGCTGCAAAGTCAGGTTATATATGAATGTATGACATAATATATATTATCTTTTATGTATTGAATACCTTCACATGTAGTCTGTGTCTGAGCTTGAAGCACATCCATTCTGCATGCTTTGAACAGACACAAACACTAAGTACTTAGCCTGTCTTATGAAGCTGACTTTTTTCCTCTTCCTAGATTCACAGAAGTGTATCCAAATAGCAAAATGTCAATTAACAAACAGTTGCAATATTGGCTAGTTATCAGAAACATGGCTTTGTATTCTTTCCTCTTTCAGTTCCCTTGAAAGGCATCAGATGTGCACATTGAGTATTTTCACTGCTCCCAACTTAAACTTTGTGAGAAATTTAAGAGCCTGTATGGTTTTAGCAAACTATGTTTTATATAATCTTTCTGTTTCCTACCTCATACAAGATCTCACATGTTTTTCTTCATACTTCTTTTCTGCTTCAGGCAATTCAAGCAGTTAATTCCATTTTTATTCTCTCCAATCACATTTTTCTTTGTATCCTCCTGCATAATGACTATAAATTTATGACTTCAGCTCAGCTCTTCTCACTTAGATATCTCTCTTCACATTTACTTCTACGGAACCCATTGAACTCTGTTGACCCTTCCTGTTGAAATTAACAATGGTAAAAAAAGCAGGAAAGACAGTACTTTTGAGAAAAGGAAGGTTAAAATAATTAATAAAACATCATCTTGGTCATTGTCTTAAATTCCATTTCATCCACACTTTCCTTAGTCAGTCATTGTCAAATCCATTTGCAGATTCCTCAGAGCAGAATAGCATTTTTTTCTCACTCTTTTAAAGCCATTCTATCACTCTGGAAGTGCCCTGTAAATAATTATAAAAGATATTGGGAATACAATGGTTTTCTATGCATTAATATTGTAGTCAGAAGCTGGCGTAAGATAAGATTCAACTCATATCCCAGTTTACTGATACCTAGATGGATGACTTAACTTTATTTGTTTCATTGTGATTGAATCAGGGAATGGATCTCAGGGTTTTTTTATTTTAATTTTGCTTTTACTTCTCAGATATACTAATGAGAAACATTCATAATAAAACGTAATTGACAGAAAAAAAACTTGAAGAGTTCCAACTGTGCTCTACTAGTTAATTTGATTTTTTGCCTAAATTAAGCCTGTCAAATGGATTTCTTGAACAGTTGACAGTTTTTTTAGGGGCAAAAAAAGGAGAGATATTTTGTTATGATTTTTATGGCTATTGAAAATTTTGCAATACATATTCACATCTAGATTTAATCCTGATACAGAAACTTAAAGAAAATTTACAAAAAGAAGCAATGCTTTATCTCTCATGTCCCAAAAATTCTGAATTATTCCTGTCATCTACAACTTTTCTCTTAACATCAACATTTCTGCATCTTTCATTACTTTTTTTTTTTTTTTTTGGTATGGTTTTTTATGTTGTAGTGTACTAGATGTTATTGTTAAACAGACAAGTTAGTTTTAAATTTGCCGGAGACAACTCCCAATTGTAATTTTCAAGGAAATTTTAAAGTAACTTGAAAAACAGAGTAATATAAGTTAAAATACTCCTGTCTTTCTATTTATTTTTGAATCTTCTTGGAAAATGTCAGAAAGAATTAGAATTGAATAATTCTATGTGTTCTGTGTTTTCAAGATATCCCCCATTTTTAAAACATCTTTCACATTGCAGCAACACCTTGTTCCTAGAAGGTATGTTATTAGAAGGATCCCAAACCTATCATGAAATATTGCCAGACTATAGACAGTGAAACCAGTCCGAAAGAATGTGGTATGAATTAATATATGCTTAATCTGATGACTACTACTAGTACTACTACTACTAATGATATAACTGAAAAATATACTTGCTAGAATTCTGGGTAACTAGTCTGCAGGACATCTTTACAGATTTTAAAATTAATAAAATCATCCAGAGACAAAACCAAACCAGAACAAATCTTCAACCACCAGTATTGTGTGAACAATGCTGAGAAGTCTCTAGACTAGGATTAAAAAAAAAAAAAAGACATAGCTTAAAATAGTTCAAAAGTGTACTGAAAGTACCGCAGTAATGTATTGTAGAATGAATGAGAAATTATTCCAAATCACAATTTTACTCATAAAAGGAATATACCTTGCATTGTAAATCAGTCCTAGATTTTTAGTTCCTAAGTTATACAAAAAGTGATGGCAAAACAAATCACAGCTTTTAGTAATATTAGTTTATTTTTGTCTTTTTATTAAGTGATGCAATAAAGATTAAGTTGTGCCATCATTGGGATATATATGCTTTATAGACAAAATTAAGATAAAGAATTGGCATAACAGCTGTTAGTACAGAAGCAGAAGACATCTCTCAGTATTCCGGTGGCATCACATCACTATTGTTTTTTGACTCCTTAACTTTTCAGTGTTCACTGTGGTGCAACATTAAACCTCTACATGTTTCTGGTATCCCACCAATGTTTTTCAGTCTCCATAGGAGAATTTCAATGACAACTGAGCTTCATGGAGTATTCCACTGTGAAATTTCCATTATATTCCATACTCATAACAGAACTACAGGAAGATATTGTGGACTTCCCAAATATAATTTGCTCCTGATTCACTGAAAGGAAGACTGTTCAAAGCTCGATACAACTTGGTATTAAGTAAGGAAAATTATGCTTTTTTGAGAGCAAAGGGGGGCTTTTATTATTCTTCCACTGAGTTGACAATAGAAGTATGATTTTTCCTTTATTGAATACAAAAAGTGAATGTACTTTCTGTCTCTAACTTCCTGAAAGAATATGACTGACGATTCACTCATTGTTTCATGAATAAGTTTCATTGAGATTGCCATTAGTTCTTCATTGTAAAAACGATTTCAAAGTTCCTTCAGGCCTGGACTCAGCTTCCATATGCTGCCCTTCTCTCAAAAGAGACCTAGAAGATTTTTTTGAACTTGAATAACCAAAAAAGATTAAGACCATATTTAAGTGTAACTATGCAAAGAGGGAATGTTTACACAAATGTGCAAGAAAGAAAGAAAAGGCTCACAAGAAAAGAAGAAATTAAAAAGACATGTTTAATGGAATGTGTTTGGGAGGACCTTTTACAAAGTAAAAGTACACCAACATTTAATGGTGCACTTTTTAATTCTATGTATTAGCAGGTCTGCCTGAAAGCTTTATAAAAACCCTGCCTTTGTTATCACAGCACCAAGTCAACTGTATATGTCTTCAGGAAGTTTCTATCAGCAATTGCAGGGATGCAATCAACTACAGAAAAATTAAAGTCAGTTAAGTGCCTTCCCAAAAAAAACATTAAATCAAAAATTTTAATCCTAGGATGCACAATATGAATGAGCTTTAGCAATCATCCTGAAAGAATGATCTATTTAAAAGGTACATAATGCACTTATTATGGTTTAATTTTTCTCAATCTGTATTTTGATAGTACTAAAAGTTTCAGGTCTATGTCATAAAAGCTAGTGAGATGAGAATATTCTACACTTGGTTCATTGTCAAGGTTTTATGACTTGAACAAATTAATTTCTGGCTAGTTGGCTAAATTAGGTTAATACGTACAGAAAAAACAGATTCTTTCTTCCCCATAAGTCTAAATGATAAAAGATAAATTATGAATTCCATGAATCAGGAGTGGATTCAGCAGTTTTAATTTGTTGTGACTGAAGAGCGTCAATTAGAAATTTAGGCATAAAATGAGAAAAGGGTCATTTTCATGTTATATACAGCCCTCTTATTTCTGGCTTTTTAAAAACATCTATAATAGCATTTGCAATAATAATAAATTCCAAGGGCTGCCATTCTTCTACAGTGTTATGTGAGACAAGTGTACAAAACCAGTTTGAAATAGAAAATGTTCAATCTAATTTTTTCCCCGGGGTTTCTTCACTGTTTGATTAGAGAATGGTTGCATTCGAACATATTACCATTCTGTCAGCAGCGCTCACAGGCTTGTACTTTCACTGCATGATAAATGAAGTTTACACATTTTATGTTGTGCGAGGACAGAGTCTAGTGATTCAGTGATGCACACGTGATTTGTAAGTGTCTGATTTGGTTAATCATTAAGCACCATGTAGTCTTAAAGTTTCAGAAAATCTGTGCAAATATGGAAACCAGGTGGGAACGATCCCAGGGTAGTGTATACCACCCTAGTACCAAGGAAACAGGAAAAACATACCAAATTCTGCCACCAATTATCTGACTGGCAGAGTGTTTTATTCACTTTTATACATATAAAAGAATTGTATTTAAAATGAATCTGGTGTTTAAACAAGTTTGTTTGCTGACATGGTCATGCATACTTTTCCCTAACAGAGTTGCTTGGTAAGTAGTACGTATACAAAATATGTACAAATTGAATTATTACTTTGCTTTGTGGTTTTTTTTGGGGATTTGGGTTTGTGGGTTTTGTAGGTTTTGGTTTTATTTTTTTGGGGGGAGGAGGTTTTGTTTGGTTTTTTTTTGTTTTTTCTTATGATAAAGTTATCAAGTCACACCTGTTAACCTTCTCTCAGGCTCTCAGTGGGCCTAAATGACCTTGAGCACCATAACTGTTCTGTATCAGTTTAGTTTGCACTTTTTTCTGCTACAGAAAAATACTGACCTGGCTTCAGAGTTTGCATCTTTCATATGACAGGGTGATTATACGCAGTAAAGGATCTTCAGATTAAGAAAAGAAAAGGAAAAAGTGAACATCTTAAATGAAACAATCAAGGTACCAACATTACCTTCTATAAAAAGAAAAAAAATGTACTAAATATAATGAAATACTAGTTATCAACACAGGAGTCCTATATAGGATTTTGCTGTACTCAGTCAGCAAGAAATTTCGCTTATCGCAGAATTGCTGTTCTTGTCATCTGTGAGCTCTTTTATATTTTCTCTCCATCACATTTTTTTTCTATATATCTACATAAACTTTTATATTCTTTCTTTTCTTTCTCTTTTCCACTCTTGCTTTCATGCTGAGTCCTTCACTCTAACCAATTTAGAACCAATAAATGAAAAACTTTACAAAAAGTAATGGGGAGCTAATTTCTGTATTGTTGCCTTCCAGAATTAAGATTCCAGCAACTGAAATTATTACCATTTTTTTTTACTTTTTCTCCTTCTGTGTTGGATATTTAGGAACTGATCTACAATACATATAATTTAATAATTCTTTTTTCTGAAATCAGTGGGGCTTACACTAGAAGCAGAACAGCTTTAAAGTACTAAATAGTGTTACGGCCTTGTTAAACAGATATAGAAATAAGTACATATTTATATAATTTTATTGCTGACTTAGCTCCATAGTTTTCAAACCGACAGATTGCTTGGATCATAAATAAGAAAAAAAAATCATATTGCTTAGGGAAGAATTTGTTCTCCTGCAGGATGGATCAGCAACTCATAGTAACTTTAATGTATTGCTCAGTGTAACAGGAAGAGGCAGCATGTGCAGAATATTTTATTTAAATGTATTGATCTTTTGACATATGGTTAAAAAAAAAAAGGAAGAAATTCTAGGAAATTCAATGTAAAAAACATTAAAATATATTTTACTGTAGTTTTGCCTATATCAACTGGCAACATTAAACTGAAATTATTTACAAATATATTAATGCTTGAACAACTCATTTATCATATAAGTGTCAGACAAGGCTTATGTCTTTCATGCATTTTTGATGAAGGTCACAGAAAGGCAGACTTTCAAATGACCTCTCCATAAAATACTGCAATGAGACTGTTATATGAACATGTCAAGAATACTGCATGATTTTCAGTGGCATACACTTCTCATAAGTGATCCTTTCACATGAAATGCAGACTACCAGATGCTTAAGGTGTAACTGGGCAAGTCTGTCCCAGACTGTTCTATCTACAGGTTTGTCTGTTTGCTGAGATGAGGCAGAAAACAGTTTGGCTGTGTCTTAGAAATGCTCCAAAAGGTAAAGAAGTTCTGTGTTCAGAACTTGATGGGTTCTACAAACAGATGTGGGACATAGCAGTTGCTGTAATCATTCCTGCAAGGAAGCGAGGGCTCCTTTCTGCCTCATCCAATTAAATATTTTGTTGTGGAAGCTAAAACCTAGGATGCACTGCCTCGTGGTTTGTGCTCATGAGAATCTTACACCAACCAGTGGAGAACACAGATGATCTCCCTGAGAAATTTTATGCTCCTAAGGAAAGAACATGCATAGGGAATATCCCAGAAGCCACATGTATGCATCTAGACAGATATGTCCAGATATGTCCTGTATATTTGGATGGTGGTGACCAGATGTTGGGTGCTGCATTTTGTGTAATTTCTAAACTGTCATATGCTGAAACACCTTGGACAAACTAGGACACCACTAGCCAGTGAAAAGGAGATAATAACTCTCTTTTAATTCTAAACAAAAGTTTCAGAATTAAAGGTTTCATAATCTTCTTAAAAATATGACTCCTCCTGACCATGAAGTTCTATCTTTGCCTGTAAAAGGAAGTTCTTGTATTTCTTGCACATTTTTTATGTCAACTTCTCAAATATTTTTGCTTAAAGTTGTGAGTTATCACACTTATCCTCTACAGTGCATTGATTCTCTTATGTAGGAGATTATGCACTTTTTTTTTTTTTTTTGGTGGTTTTGATCAAGAGAAGAGTAAAATACTAATGCTTATTTATGCTCATGACTGACCTCTTCACGAAAACTGAACAGGAAAGAAAAGATAAACAAAAAAAGTCAAGCATTCTACTGAATTTTCTCTTCTGTCTAAATTCAAGAAGGTCTATTTCTCCTCCTTACCTGAACCCTCTTTCCTCCTCTTCCTGCTTCTCTGAATGGGTACCGTGTGTCTGTTCAACAGCATACAGAACATGCAGCAGGTTGTAAGAGCTGTAAATGGAAAGGCCAGAATATGAAATGAAAGCTTGACTGCACAAATTAGTAAGAATTTTCTAATTAAAATCAGTAGGTATACAGGACAGTTCTATCTTGCTGGGTTGAGATATGAGTTAAATGAAGAATAAAATATAAGGAAGAGAGAGAGAAAGAATAAAGTGCCTGGTTTGGCAACTGCAGTTCTAATACCATCAATACAGAAAAGACTAAAAGAAGAATTACAGAGAAGTTATGATTGAGAACTTCTTAGCTATTTATCACCCTTTTTTATTGAGTGTTGCTGTATTTCTGGTTGGTTGAGTATGCATTTATGACTGATGAATTTAGCATATCAACTGTTTTCACAGTGTATTTATAAAATACTTCTAATGGCTTATAATGGAATATTTTGCTTTCTGATAAAAAGAATAATCCATCAACACAACAGACAGAATGGAAATGGAAGAAAACATTTGTTCAGAAAGCTTTTAAATTATGTTGTTTGTTCATGTTAACAATTTTTTTCCTATTGCTTATGTCTACTCTCCTTCCACAAGAACTAAGTCAAGCAATTACATAATAAAAAAAACCCCAACATTGTCTTATAGTTCACATGTTACCAGGGGAACCAGCAGGGGATGATTTGCAAAACTGATGTTTGCTGAGTTCATGTAACAGCTGAAGTCCACAACTGCCATGCTCAGAAATCACAAGCTGAACTGTAGTAAGTACAGAGGGGAAGTGAAGCAGCTGGCAATGATCTCTTCTGTGTGGTGACCAGAAACAGGACCTGAGGGAATGACCTGAAGTTGTGTTACAGGAGATTTAGGTTATATATAGGGAAAGGTTTTTCATCCAGTGAGTGGTTGGGCACTGGAACAGGCTCCCCAGGGTAGTGACCACAGCACCAAGCCTGACAGAGCTCAAAAAATGTTTGGACAATGTTCTCAGGCACATGGTGTGGTTCTTGGGGACAGTCCTGTTCAGAGTCAGGAGTTGGACTTTGATGATCCTTGTGGGTCCCTTCCTACTCAGGATAGTCCATAACTCTATTATATTATGAAAGACTCAAAAAAAGTGTGTTGTCAACATACGAATTAAGGCACCCCAAATTAGAAACTTTTGACCTTTCTCTGCTTCAACTACTCATTTGTAATATGGAGTAATATATAGGAATACTGTGAAAATACATTATTGTCTGAGGCATACTTGGTTACCATACTGTATAATGGCACTATAATTCTCCACACAATACAGTGTCCAGGACGAGTTCTCACACAGAATGCAGAAACTGTGATGATCAGTAGAATGCAAAACAGCCAAGCATCTATGTGTATCCATCAATTCAGGAGGCAGATGTGGGCAAATGATCTGAGGACAGCATGTAGTCAACTTCACAGAATCACTTTTGAGTTGGAAGGGGCCCACAAGGGTCATTGGGACCAGCTCCTGGGCCTGTACAGCACTATCCCCAAGAGTCACACCATGTGCGTGATAGCGTTGTCCAAATGCTTCTTGAGCTCTGTCAGCCTTGGTGCTGTGACCACTTCCCTGACAATCCTGTTCTGGTGCCCAACCACCCTCTGGGTGAAGAACCTTTTTCCAATATACAACCTAAACATTCCCTGACTAAGCCTCAGGCCACTCCCTCAGGTCTGTCACTGGTCACCATAGAGAAGAGATCAGTGTCTGCCCCTCCTCTTCCCCTCACAAGAAAGTTGTAACTGCAATGAGGTCTCCCCTCAGTATCCTCCAGGCTGAACAGACCCAGTGACCTCAGCCACTCCTCGTATGGCTTCCCCTCAAGGCCCTTTGCCATCTTCATTGCCCTCCTTTGAACGGTCTCTAACAGCTTAATATCTTTCTTATATTGTGGTGCCCAAAACTGCACACAATATCCAAGGTGAGGTCACCCTAGTGCAGAGCAGAGCGGGACAATCCCCTCCCTTGACTGGCTCTCAATGCTTTGCCCCAGCACACAGTTGGCCCTCCTGGCTGCCAGGGAATTGCTGATACATAGTCAACTTGACATCAACCAGGACCCCCAGGGCCCTTACCATGGCACTGCTTTCCAGCATCTCATTCTCATTCTCCAGTCTGTACATACACCCAGAAGTTTCCTGGATGGTTCTAAAGTTCAGAATAATTTTGCAGTAACTAATGTAATAATAACTATTAGAGAAAACTGAAGTACAGAGCAAAAGAATCTTACAAATCATGTAGAATAAACAGGAACAGGTTTTTTGTTTTGTTTTTGTTTGTTTGGTTGTTGTTGTTGTTGGTTTGTTGTTGTTTTTTGTTTTTGTTTTTGTTTTTGTTTTTTTTAAGAGAAAAAAAAAAAGAGAAGTCCTAGATAATAGTGTGTGTTTCCTACTCAGACAGCACTCATTAAAAATAACCGTGAACTCCACAGAAGTTTTCATACATAATTCTAAAAGCAAAATGTAATGGAGTCCAGAGTGTAGCACTTTATAATAGCCATAATACACAATTTTTGGGAAAGTCTTTGTGCGAGACTATCCTCACCATTTCTATTCACCAGTAGAAATGATCAGTGGTACGCACTTTATATATCTCTGTGTATACATTATGTACTAAAGTGGTGTGGGAGGGAAAATTTAAAATTAAATATGTACAACAGCCCAGCCACAGTTACTCAGCTCATGAAAATATTAAGAAAAAATTAAAACAGTTTCTTCTTTTCAAGGGGATGAAGGTAAATGGACCAGATAAGTCATGGACATTATTAACTTGCAATTTTAGAATAATTTTTCTGGGAAAGATTCAAATATTTACCCATGGATTCCCATGAATATTAAGATATTGTGCCATCATTACACAAAATTGATTAATATTTCACTTTTAAAGAACTATGGAAACATTAATTAATATCAATGAATGTGTATAGTATTATTATACGTATGCCCCATGGTGGAGTATCTGCCTTTTTCAATTCTGTTTGAAAGTGTTCTGCCCTGTGGACAGATCTGACTATGAAATTCTATGCTTGCAGCCCATTTGTTGACCTTCAGCAGGTCTCACTTTTTTATGTTGCAATATTATTTTGTTTTATTATTTTGCCCAAAGAGAGCACTGTGTGATCAGCAGAGGGATGCTTTTATCTTAATAATTTCTCCCATATTCATAAATATTCAAATTTTCAGTCTCCCAGGAACACCATTCACTGTTTCTTGGTATTGACAAAAAGCAGTGAAATAATTTCAATGAAAGCTCAGTATGCAAAAGCTAATTGTCCAGTTATGTTAGCAGCATAAGACATTTTTTGTCTGTGCTTCTTTGATTCTATAAAATTGTAGGCCTGAAATCTATAAATCTTTCTTTTAAGTGTAGCTCTATTTAATTCAAGATGAATACTTACAGAGTGTCAAGCCTTGAACTTGCAAAATTTAGAGGGAAACATTTTCTTTATTCTTACTTCCAGATTCTGGAAGAGTTGACCTGTGATTAAACGTGTCAGGGACCAAGGAAGAAGCCAATACACTGAAAAAAAAAGACAAAACTGATACCAGGCTGAAACTTGACACCAATATAAAACAGGAATAATGTCATTAAATTTAATGGATTAAAACAGGTACTTATAAAAAAAATTTGTCTGGAGTGTCTTAGAAGGGATGAAAGAAATTTAAAGAACTTTCAGAATCATCTCCATAGAAGACATGACCTGGAAACAGTTTTATGATGTAGTGAATACAGCAAGTTGCCCTCAAGTCAGAAACTTTCAAATTAGTACGGTTTTAGAATAAAGTATGTATATTTTTTGCATGTGTATGTGCATCAGAATGAGAATGTCTGAAACACGATGATCACTATGATTTTGATAGTCTCCTGCAGATGCCAAATTAGATATTTTTACAATATTTTCTTTCTTCACACATGAGTTTCATACAAATACTAAGAAAAAAACCTACGATCAAAGGCTAAAATAGAAGATAATTTATATATAGTTTATTTAAATATATATATGTGTGTGTGTGTGTGTGTTTTAATGATTTTAGTTATGAGGATACTCCATTGCCGAATGGTAATGAAAAGAAAAATACTTAAATTTGAGCATTTCAGATTACGTAGTCATTTGAGTATCAGGATGCTGCCTAAAATAAGAATACAGTGCTTATATCTACTCTGATTTAAGATGTTAATGTAGCTGTAAAATTTTAGACCAGGATAAACATACAAAATACATGCCTAAAACACATGCACTTGATAAACAAAATCTTGTAGGTTGGTAGAGTGAAAGAAAGGACTTATCAAATACTTTGAATCTTCTATATCATGTTTCTAAATGTTATTATATGAAGTAATGTAGGTGATACTTTTCCTCCATTAAAAATTTTGTGAGAAATATTACAAGATTTAAAAAGTTAAGACTTAAGCATCTGAAGTAAAGGATTTGTGCCCTGTAAATTTTATATTTGTCAGCTACAAGCAAATTAGATTTTTTTCAAGTAACCAAGGATGAACAAGATTAATAAAAATACAAAAATTTTCTTGAGCACTAAGAGTAAGCCTTGTACTGAGTTCTCTGATAGTGGTCCAATAGTCACAAGATAGTTTGTCTGCCAGTACTCCAAAATAAATCATCTTCTTTATATTGGGATGCAAGGGGGTTTTGTCAATAAGTGTCTTTTGGCTGTGAAGGCAAAAGAATCTAAGGAATAATTCTCCTAATAGTGTTTTTAATAGGAAAAAAATATAGGCATGTATTGCATGATTTACAAAGAAATCTCTGTTGCCACCATGAAGAACTGAGTGCTGAGTTGCAGGCTGTCCCAAGAAAGCAAAGCTCTATCTCTTTATTCTGATATAATTATTAGCATTTTCAAATCATTTTAGCAATAATTAAAAAACAGTTATTAATTTTTTTGGAAAAAACCACAAACCTTCTTTCTAACACAATGCACCTGTATGAACAAATTTTATTAGTTAAACAAACATTAATTAGAAATTGGGGAAAAAATCTAATATCACTGAATGTACAAGATCTTGAAGAAGCAGGGAACACTTTCAGTTTAATAGGCACTTAACTTACTGTATGTTTTATAGACATTTGCTCCAGTTCAAAATAAAGAATTTCTACTTCTCTTTGTACTTTATTCTAAAACTAAACAAACATTACTATTAAAAGAATGAACTGCTTATTTGCAACCATTTAATCCCTTGATTTTTTATTTTTTTTTCCTTCAGTGGTTCTGGGAGAACCACTTACAAGAACCTGTAGTGTCCTTGTAACTTCATTTGCAGACAAATTTTTGTGTTTTATTCCAGATTGCCTGGATCAAATGCATTTATGTGGCAACAGTATGACCCACTTGATTGACCAACTTTTACAATGGAATTCTACAAAAAAACACATAAGCGTCTGGATATGATGGAGAAAGAGCTACACAGCAACTGTGTATTTAAATATTTCCACTCTATTCATTCTTCTGTCTCTGAAGGAATAGCTTAGAAACTGATTCTGACATTGCTATGACTATCTAGGAATTTGGAGTGGAGCACATGGGAAAAAGAGGGTGATTTGTTGAGAGAACAAGTGAGGCAAATATTGCATAAATATGTATGAGAGAAAAAAAAAGAGGTCTCATTTTAAATTCATTGCTACTGTAAATGGTCTCCACATTGGTGCTAGTATGATGCTGTCTGATTAGCCCACGAGAGAGCCACTTCTGGGAGTCATTCTTTGGAGGTCATTCTTTCCTAGCCAGTAAAAAGGTAAAAAGGTCGGATATTTGGCCTGGTTTTGTATATCACCTCTTTCATTATTCATTTTCTCCATGACTTTGCAAGCATAAGATGGAAAATGTAGCAACAAAAGAAAAACAGGAAAAAGAGGGGCAAAGAATCCATTCTCATGTACAGGGGTACTACCTGATGACAGGCACTATTGAAGAAAATGAAGTTTTCAGTCCATTAAGAAGCTGTTGTTTTTTTGTATTTTTTTCTTGTGAAGAAAACAGCAGCATAATAATAATAACATTAAAATTAACAACGCTAGGGAAGTTTCTGATTGCCTAATTTCTCACCAGCAGGGTTTACCAACTGCCTAGTTAATGAATATGGAGGTTTTTTTGGACATTATCTTAAAACAGAGGTGTTTTCACATATGATAACATATGCAACAGTTTAAAGTGAAAAATAAGATATGTAAAATTGTGTTTTACCTATCTAACCCTATATATAGTCATTGACATAATATCTGAAAAAAAAAAAATTATAAAGCCATTATGAATATGTTTTATTCTCATAATATCTCTTAGATGCAATAGGCAGGGACAAAAGTAAAACCTCCATTTTACCTATAGGAAAAAAAATAAAAAAAAGCACATAGATTATAACTTATCTAAACTGACACAGCTGATGTGTGGTTTTACACCAGGAACTATAAAAGTGTTAATGTTATGGACTCTTTTATGGATAAAATCTTCTATAGATTGCTTTTCCTAATTCATAAATATGGCATATGAAAATAAATTACAATACTGTAAAATAAACACAGTAAAAAAAAGAAGCAAATATAAATGCTTGATTCGTGCATGGTGCAGATTTTATACAATTTCATTATCATATAAATAGCTCACATATATAATCTTTCATGTGTTAATTCTGATAAATGTTACAGTAAAAATTAAGATTAATTGAGGTTGTTTTGAAAGATTTGCTAGGAGTTGTATCTGCGGTACTTTTTAGCCTAGTTACATTGTGTTCTGAAAAGTTTCAGTATTCTACTAGTGATTTACGATATCTGCTTACTCATATTTTTATAGACTGCTAAACTGTGTAAAATTGCTTTTTTCAGACTTAACTTTTGATGCTTAGAATTCTTCTATGCTTTTTTTTTTTTTCCCCCTTTTTTTTTTTTAAGCTTGTGTCTACAGAATATACTGAGATGTGCTAGAAGACTGAATTGCTAACTGTTTTGGAAATTAATACATGATAGCTGAGAATAAGCATTAAATCTGCATAAACCTACAAAGTTTCACAGCTAAAATGGGTTACAAAAAGAAAGTGAAGGGCAAACATTATTTGTTGTCATTGAAGGACACTAAGTTTCTTCACAGTCAAAAAGGTATCTAGGGATATATTAATTCTTCCTTTGGATCTTACACACACAGAAATACTGCATACCCTTCTGTGTAGGCAGACTTTCAAATAAGGCAGCTGAGAGCAGAGAAGAACCTTATCTGGCATATTTAATAAAAGATGCAGTGAAACACAAGTAGTCTGACTTTTTACTGATGTAAACCCAGTATATATAACTTTTGTGTTTAAAAACTTAATGAAAATCAGATTTAAAATATAACCACAGTAGAATGCCAGCGTTTTATTTTCATTTTGCATAAATTTGTAGAACTACCTGTTATACTATGAAAAGCACATTCCAGTAAAAAAGACTCTCATTTCACAGCTGTATGAAACATAACCTTTTTTTTTCAGAAGCTATAAAAAGCTTTGTGTCACGTTATTGCATCCTGAAAGCCTACAAACGCAAGCTGCCGGTTTAGGCAACCTTCATACCTATTAGTGCATTATATCAGAATCTTGTCTTTCAGTTGCAGTCCAGCATTTCCAAATTTTCTTAAAAGGAATCAATTTAACTTAGATCTCCTCTTTCCTAGTTTTACCCTTTCTTTTCCCGCATACTGACAATTTTCCTTTGAATGTCACCCATGCAGTTATGTTAGAAGAATACAGGCAAACCAGATTTTCTTGTGTGGCACTAACCACCCTGCTGCTTTGGCACTCTATCCAAAATAAATGGGCATAATGGATCTTCAGTCAGTAGTGCCAGACTCCACAATGCTTAGCGATGAAATTCCCCAGAAAATGTAATAAAATATGAAAAGCTTTTATCCCATTTTCAGTGAATAAATGCCATGTCCCATCATTAGTGCCATACTATAAAATCACACAATAGTATATTAATGAATAGGGATATTCTTTGTTGTTATTTCACACTTTTTAGAATTCTATAATGCATATCATGCAAGGGTTCCTCTGGGATGAAACAGCAATAAATCTTTAATAAACTATGAACAACATTTCAGTCTGAGCAATAAACCCTTTCCTACAAAAGTATTACTGTATATATTATAATAAAAATAAACAAATGAGAAGATATTATTAAAAATTTGCCCCTTTTTCCAGATACGTGGTTCATATTGCTTGGAATTAAACACCAGTAAATCTTTAATGAGGTATGAATGAATATACCAATCACTTGAGATTTATTGACACATCAATATCCATAGAATAGTATCTTATTAAACTATTGCAGTTCCTTTCTTGATAGGTATTATATATTCAGTATTAATAATACATGAGCATTTTTAATTCATTTCTGTTGTTACACCCTGTCCTTACTCTTGCAGCAACATTATTAAAACTGATTTTATAAATATAATTTTCTCCAGATACATGTGTTAAGTGTGACTGGTACTGAAGAGTTGTAAATGTAGCTGAATTTAAAATTACTAATTTATTACTGATAAATAATACATGGCTTAACAAACAGAACAGCGTTATGCTTAAACTGTTCATTCTATGAGATTGACCCAGAAGGAAGGAGAAAGCCTGTTCTTTTACAAGCCTGACCTGTATTTGTAAATTACTAATTTGCAAAGATCAGAGAGCTATACAACTGTGAATGTTGATCTTTTCACTTCAACATCTGGCTTCTGCGGGTTGGCACTGCAGCACCATCCACCCTTTTCTTATGCGTCCATGTGTCAGTTGCTGTTACGCTGAAGTCGTGGTTCTAATCTGATTCAGAGTACTGCGCTTCTCTAAAGACAGAGAAAACTCAGTTTCCTTTGTCTATTGCCTTCACCTGATACAATGCCACTTACAATTGTTTCTAACCAGACCAAAACACTGAAAAGTTTTCCTATGACATTGCCCTGCTGTCCTGCTGAGTCAATTGGACAAGCACATAAAGCAGCACTGCTTAGAAATGAGACAGTGTGAGAACTTCATTTTGTAAACATAGATTTAAATCACTTGGCAAAACAAGGGAAAAGCTGCATTTATATTCTGTACGGTTTGGCTACACCCATGACCAAGTATTTTTTTTTTTCTTAATCACTTCATAATTTCACTTCCTGAATGTCAAACCACTTTCCAGTGGCTAATGAATGATTTCTTGTTAGATCTGTGCCTCACAAGTAAAAGGTAAGTATTGTTTCCTGAAATCACTGATTATGACAGCTAAACTCAGCGACAACAGCCTTGAAGGGAGCCCATATGAAAGGTGGGGATGGATTTTATCATGGCTTGTTGTGATACTACAAGGGGTAATAATTTTAAACTAAAAGAGAATATATTCAGACTATATATATATATATATATATATATATATATAAACCATATTTTACAGTGAAGGTGGTGAAATACTGGAAGAGGTTGCCCAGGTATATGTATACGATATGCATATCGTATATGAGGTACATGTATATTCATCCCTCAACACTAGAAAAATTCAACATCAGGTTGGATGGGGCTCTGACCAACAAGATTTCTTTCACAGAATCACTCAAAGTGTTGAGATGGGAGAGACCTACATGGATCATTGATTCCAATTCCTAGCCCTGCACAGGATCATCCCCGAGAGTCACACTACATGCCTGAGAGCATTGTCCAAATGCCTCAGACTCTGTCAGGCTTGGTGCTGTGACCACTTCCCCGGGAGAGCCTGTTCCAGTACTCAACTACCTTCTGGGTAAAGAACCTTATTCTAATATCCAACATAAATGTCCTCTGATGCAACTTCAGGCCATTCCCTCAAGACCTTCCATTCTGCCACAATGTGTGGTGGGCTAGTACTGGGTTCTGTGTGATGAGCAATTACTTATGAATCATTCACCTATCTTGTAATGTCTGTTATTTGTACTGTTGCTATTAGTATTAATTTTCATATTTCATTGTTTATTCTAGTAAATCTCAACCCCTGAGCTTTATTGATGCCTCCAGTTCTCCTCTCCATCCTGCCACAGGGGACAAGGGGAGGAAGTGAGTGAGAGGCATCTGATCTGGGTTGTTTCAGTGGCTACACCAAATTGGGGAATACCATTCTTAAACCACAACAGCTGCATAAAAAGCCACAGTGCTGGCCATGTGTTGCAAAACTTCTTTCATGATTAAATTGCATTTAGGTCTGATAAGTTATTAGGAAGAACACTTCACTAGTACTAACAGCATAAAAAAAAATTACCATCAAAGAGTTGGCACTCTGAACAGTATGAGGTAGACATGGCATTAAAAATACCAGTTGTAACCTGTGCAGTATTATCTTCAGAAAGTTCCAAGGTGCTGATTTTTGTCCAAATCTTAAGATTTCTGAAAATTCTTCTGTCACAGGCAGCTCAGAAGCAGAACTAGATAATTTTGATTTGCATTAAATCTCAAACATATTTGTTCATAGTCTTTCCCACTTCTGCGGTGGAAATATCTAAATGGTAGATAAAAACTATGACTAATCAAGCTCTTCAAAACAAAACAAAATAAAACCCACACCAAAAAAGACCCTAAGAAAAAAAACAGAAATCTTCGCCTAGACGTTTGTATGTTTATGCACCTCAGAGTTCTCAAAGCCACTCCCCCACTGCACGTGCTGGTGCAGACATGCTCACTCACGCATGCAGACACAGGCTCATAGAGCTCTGAAGCAGCTGATTAGTATCCCATGATCCCATGCCACATACACACACACAGACATAAACACACACACTCACATACATACAGGGAAAGAGTGATAAATTGGGTTTAATGAGGAAATAGGACAGACTGCTGATCAGACAACAGGGCATGGCCCCACAAGTGTATCAACCAAACCTTTCTATACTTTTTTTCATTTTCCCACCCTTGGTATTTCCAAATTCACCTAGACTTCTCTTTTTCCTGTTTCCTTCACATCATGTTTTTAATAATCCTGAAATTTTTTCTTTCTACATCGCTTAATGTCCCATACACCGGAGACCAGTATCCCCCTTTGAACAGGTGCTCTGGAGGGCTGCCCCTGATGACTTACCTTGATAGATTTCATGTCTGGACACTGGGACTGAGGTTATCCTGGGACAGCCCTGGATGGGGCCTGGTCAGAATGCCCATTCTCCTCAGCCCATAATTTGGGTTCCCTCCACCTATTAACTTCACATGTCATTATGCTCCTCTGGATTTGTGGAGATGGACCTCTGATGGTCTGATGGCTCCTGTGGTGTAATTGGGTGGAACATTGTTTTTCATCCTCCAGCTGTCATTGTCTCTTTCTGAGCTTCTTTGTGGGTGTGAAGATGAGCTTTATTTCACATAACACAAAAAATGGCAGATAAATCATACTCCAAAATATCTTTATTCTATAAATGGAGCACAAAGAAAATATCAGAGAACCCCTAACTGGATTATATTGACTTTTTGTCTTTCTCCATGTGGTTTCATAGATTATTGCTCATTAACATTGTTTTAACACTTTTTTTCTTTATGCCTTATTTATAGCAAGAATGTCTAATTTACAGCATGATCTGTATATAGCAAGAAAAGAATTGTCCCCAGTATCTTTACAGATTTTTTTTCATGGTTTGGGACTGTCTATTAACCAACATCAATACTTTTTTTACATCAGAAAATATTACATTCTGCTCAATTTTTGTAGCTTATTTGTCTCCAGTCCATTCAATCACTTGTAGAAAAGCATTGGAAGACTTTCCATAGCTACAAGGCAAATAAGTATTGCAATAAATGGTGATTTTCTGAATATTAATACTCTTACTCACTACTTTATATTTGTGAATATTTTGTGATTAATATCCGAATAATACTTACTTAAATGTGATTTGAATATCAGAATGATTGACTGTAGGTCAAGCCTGCTGTGCATTACTATATTCATTGCTAACATCAAAGACCTAGTGTCAGTTAGGCAATTGGTGTTGCATACTCTCAAGTGCCCAGGGAGTCAAAATATAGCATGTATACAAATAGAAACAGAGAGTGTGACTGTTATTCCTGAAGCTTTGTCTTCAAGGAATTTCTGTATGTCTTATGTATTACATTATTCCTCCATGAACTTCCTCAGTGTGAGCCCTTCCCACAGGCTGCAGTTCTTCTTCAAATTGCTCCAGTGCAGATGCCTTCCACAGGGTGCAGTCCTTCGGGAAGAACTGCCCGCACCACACTCCCTGGAGCCTCTGATTTGCTACAGCACCCCACGTCTGACTGAGTGCTCACTGAGCTAGTTGTCCTGCCTGGAAGGGGTGACCACAGTGGCTGGAGCACATAAGTACAGGAGCCACTAGGACTCTGTTTTATTGCTCTTCCTTTTCAAGAGGAGTCATGGTCTCCTCTTAAAGGGAACCTTGAAGAGGACTCTGGCAGTAAATATTTTTTTTTTCTTTTATCTCTTTCTTTATTCCTTTCCTGTCTTAATCTCTTTAATTCCTCTTATGGGTAATTTAAAACCAATGGGTTGTATTTTTACTAAGTTGTATTGGGGTTGTTGTTTGCTGGGTGCTTTAGTAAAATGCTTCTCTTTAGTTTGTTACTCCTGTAAAGCCTTGTACCAAAATGCCTATTTTCTCACCAAATTAAAAGAATTCTCTTGGAAAATGCATGTAGTGTGTTGTCATTACACAAATTCAAGGCATTAAAGAACTAAAGACTCTGCAAAAGTGTGAATTCTTTGGAGTCTTAAATGTAAGTAAAAGGCTTGGGCAACTTGTTACTTGAAACCAGGGCTTTACAAAGGGAAGGAAAACACAATTTTTGAGCTTCATCTTGGTGTTCCTTCCACGGGAGAAAGATGAATATGTGATTACAATTTTTTTTTTTTTTTCATGACAAAACAAAATTTTATTTCTAATATAGTTTACTCTACAAAAAAGATTTGAATAAGGCAGTCCATAAGAAGTGAAAGACACCTAGATATCACAACAATAAGTTTAGTCAAAGTGCTGTATTAGAGCACAAATGTTTCATGACATTAAAGGTGGATATAGAAGACTCTTGATAGTGATTCTCATTTAGTTTTTGCAGACTTAATTCAATTCCTGTGGTGTTGGACAGCTAAAATCGTTCTTTTTTAACTTTTTTTTCCACTGAAAATAGACTATCTTGTCTGAATAACAGCCCAACTGGGTTTTCAATTACATTGGTTTATATGAAAAGTCATTTCCCTCTATATAAAATATCCATAGTAAAAGAAAGTTATCACTAGGAGGAATTTATTTGACTATATATCATCATATTAGCAACAAAAAACAGATAATTATTGGTGTATTACCAAACTATCTGTAAATTTAGTTGCTAAGGGGTAGACCTTGCTTGCATATGGAAACACAGAAAGAGGAATAATTTAACAGCAAGTTATGAGTTTGGCTACATACAATTTTGGTAGACAAAATGCATTGTGTATGCAAGAGACAAGGGGAAAAAAAAAAAAAAGAGAAAGATTGGAGTTATTTAGAGCCTCACTTTGCCACAATAAAAAAAAATCTGGTATACTGGCTGCAGGCTGATGACTGGAGATATAAAGCAGAAGATGCAAGCTGAGTTTGTTTAGTTCGGATGACAAGAATAAAAAACATAAAACTATATGTCTGGCAAAATCTGAACAAGGGACTGTAGATTCACAGTGTAGATAGATGTCAAAAGAGACATAAATGAAAGAAATGTTTATTTGTCTTCATTGGTTAGTAAAGAAGAGTCTGAAGTTATTCACTAAGATATACATTTCTACTTTGCAGACAACTAAAATTCACTAAGATGATTCCAGTGAGATGCACCAGACTTGAGGGAATATATATATTTAAATATTAATACAGAGATAGTATGTGTGTTTGTGGTTGCAGGTGAGCTTACTTAAGCTAAGGCAGAGGACATACCAAAGATTGGTCCTCCTGCGTATCAGGTGGGAAGGGGGGATGGTGGGGGTGGTGGTGTACATATCATACAGGAGGGTGGGTGGGAAATGAAGACTACCTGATAGTCATTACATTACTGCAGGAGATAACAGTCAAGGTTAAGACCATACTACTTTGCATTTTAAGCAAGTTCCTTAACTGCTAGACTTTTGAAATATTCTGACAAAAAGGAAGAAGAAGAGCTCATCATCTTACCTTAATACCATATAAAAGATGACCAGGGTCAAGATGAACATGATGCATGCATTTAAAGAAAACCAATGATAGTATGTTTGTTGATCACTCTGTGTACCTCCTGACCCATTCTGGATCTAAGCTGGTTTCTATCTGCTTTTCCTCAGTGTGATGAGGTGCACCAGGTCCTACAATGAAGCAGAGCTTTAGGCACTTTTGAACTTCAGTCTTGGTCTCAGCTATTGGAGCAGCAATCATAGGAAGCAACATATATTGAGAGAGACAAATAGACCTTCGGTTGTTTGTAAGACCTTTTAAATGAAAAACAGAATGAAAGGACCCAACAGAATGGCCTGAAGTTATGCCAGGGGAAGTTTAGGTTGGATATTAGAAAAAGGTTCTTCACCCAGAGCGTGAATGGTTGGGCACTGGAACAGGTTCCCCAGGGAAGAGGTCACAGCACCAAGACTGACAGAGTTCAAGTCTTTGGATACTTTCAGGTACATGGTGTGAATCTTGAGGATGGTCCTGTGCAGGGCTAAGTGTTGAACTTGTATCCCAGTGGATCCCTTCCAACTCAACATATTCTGTGATTCTGTGAAAGTCAGATTGAAACTGGGAAGAACTCAGATCGTGAAAATATCCTTGGACAAAAACAAAGCAGCTTTGAGATCTCTTGGGGGTTTTCTCAGAGCCAGCTCTGTCCCCAGCACTTATTCAGCATTACATTCCACCCTGTTACATGATGGAACAAGTGATAAAACAAGTTTAAATTTATTACCCACTGGATTAAGACAAATAAGACACGAAAAATTAGTGAGCCTGACAATTTTATGGAATGCATTTATTGCAATCACAATTGGCAGGCAGCTTGCTGTTCAATTGCATTGGTAGCTCATACAGGAGAAAGCGAAGGAAGCATTAACTCATACTTTGATCTTTCCTTGGCCTCCAATTGTGAAAGCCATTTTTGCTAGCTCTGGTACTTTAAAGGATTATGTCCTTCGCTTTTGTCACTTTAAAACTGACTTTCTCCTGGAAGGTTTGGACAAAGATTAATCCTTGCTAGGAGACAGACTGCATGTGTTTTGGTCAAACTGCTTGACTGCAGGAAAGATCTTGTTCTTGGTTTTTTCTCCCACTGAAAAGGATCAGGCTCAACTGACTGAGCTCCAAAAACTCTGGTATGACTGCTGTGATTGCTTGTAATTGATTGTTTGTGGCTATTTTCTTTTGTTAAGTCTCTAGAAACATCAAGGGATTTGAAAGTACCCTAAACTATATCAGAACATAGAATGAATTTTAGGAATCTTGTCGCCATTAAATTGTACAGCTGCTATCTCGCATAGGATGTCTCCTTACTGTGATTATACACTTTTCCTGGTTTATTAAGCTCCTTTACAGCTGGCTTGAATGTCCAGCCAGCCTGACAGTGCTTTTGGGACTTCTCTCACCACCCACACATTCAGAAGCCTGTAAATAGTCTATGGAGCAATAAGAGCTCTGACCTTACTGTCCCCTTTGGACACTAACATAAAATAAATAACCCACTGCAATAGCAGGATAAGTATTTATGAGTCCTGTGTGGGAGTCACACTCAACATAGAGAAGAATATTTCAGTAAACACTTCAGATCACACATGCTTTGTTTTATTTCCTTTCTAATCTAACAAATAAGCACTTTTTTTTTTTTTTTTTTGTTATATTCACATTGTATTGCAGTTTGGAAAACATTGAGCTAACTTGAGAAAAGCTCAAGCTGCTCTTGAAACATTTGCTTTGGTCTAAACTCTGGATATTGTTTCACTTCTATAATCAAATGTTTATCAGTCAAAACTCACAGATTCATTTATCTAATTCAAAATATGTCTCTGCTTTTGTTTTCACTTTGCCTACATTAAGCCTCATGTAGTCTGTTTGTTATAATTGCAATATACATGTCTTATTTCAAGTCTCTCCTTTATTCCCAGCAGCTGTCAGTTTTCCATTTCTTTTAGAGTAATATTTGTCTTACTTTAGTGATTTGTTGTATTATATCCAGTTGTTGTACCTAACTTTATTATTTTCCTATTCCCTCACTAGTCTTCGGTTATTTTGATTTCTTCTCCCTAGTCTTTGCCTTCTACATTTATATCATTCTTCTGTTACTATGTTTTTTTCACCACAATTTCTTTTCATTTTCTTTTCTTATACTTTTCCCCTTTGGGATTTACCTTATTGGTCTTGCCAGGTATTTAAATCACACCCACAAGTTGTCTGGCTTATATGTTGGTTTTAATAATTACTTTGTCTTGTGTTTTTCTTCATGATAAATCAAATAAAGTCTCTCTCTGCTTCTCATATTAAAATGTATCTCACCGCAGTAATTTAGGAAATTGATGACATGACAACTACTACCTCAAACTCTTTGCTCCTTTCAGTTAAAACAGGAAAAAAGTTAAGGGTTTCAGAGCTAAAAGGAAATTTCTCTACCACAAAAGTTCTGTTTCCCACACTATTGTTTTTCAGTACACCTGGAAGCCCAGGTCTTTCCAAGAGTCACTTTCTCATATGTCATTATATGGGGGGAAATGACAGTGTGAGTACATTCAGCAAAGAGTAGGGCTAGCTCTGTTAGCAACTTGGAAGGTCTCTTCTTGATAGCAGGTCCCTCTGCCATCTCCTCTCCTGTTGTCCTTGTTCTCTTACAGTTCTATAAGAATAGAGAGCATGTCTTTCTTCATGAACAGTGTGGCAGGCTGTATGGACCTTGTCCTGCCTGGAGAAAGGTTTTTTTATGCTTTCTCATGACTACTACAGTTAAACCAACCCCAGTAATTAATGGCTAAAGCTTAGTGACTGGTTCAGTTGTAGAGATATGAATGCTGTATCGGGTCTAACTGAGATGGGGTTTGTTTTGCCCATTGCTAAACCCCCAAAAAGTTGAATACTTGCCTAACCTGTAGAGGAGAAGTGGGGTTATTATTTTTCTTAATAGGTCCTGTATGCTACTGCCATTATTGCAAAATAGTGTTTATGTGTTCCACCTTACATGCCTTGATGTACCTAAAGAATATTTCCTCATATATGTAAACAAGAAAAATACCATATTATGTTATCTTTTCCTATTCTTTTTATTTCATTAACTCACTCTTCACTCTCGTTTACTCTTGCTTTCTTCACTTTGTTTTTCTATTTTCAGAATGCCAATAGAAATCTCACTACTCTGAGAGGACTGTCAGACTGCTAATAGGTTCAGAACTCTGAATCAGTCAGGCAAAATGTTCTACCTCCTCACAATGACTCAGGAGGTCACTACCACATCTCCAAATATCACCAGTTTCAAGAAAATTTAAAGTAAAGACTGTGCATTTGAAAAGAGGGGCTGTTAGAAGCTGAAGAAGTGTGAGAGTTCATTTTGTACTGGAGTTTACAGCTGGAAGTAAAAGGGAAACCTGATATTAGACAGTTCTTCTACCAGGATGTTTTATTTACAGCCAGTAGAAAACTGAATAGCTTGAACCATGTGCTGTCCTGCATTGCTCATTCCTCTTTCGAAAGCAACTCCATTTTCATTTTGCAGGTGTCAGAGGGAACTGCTACTGAAAACATTCATAACGTGTTTCACAAAACAAGTCTGACTAAGTTTTGCCTTACGTCTCAAGTGGATACTTGCCATGTGTCCTAGTTCAGCAGGTGGGACCAGTTATCACTGTGTGGGGGGTGATCAAAGCTATGTATTCTACCCCCTCTAT
>JAWWEW010000001.1:59490274-59537685 GCA_035583185.1 Anabacerthia variegaticeps
TTAAATTGTAACTCTGACTTATAAACTCTCTTGTGGTGGGTCCATTTCTCCTGCCAGTTTACCTTCAAACCAGCACACCATGCAAGTTCTGAAATTTAAAGAGGGCATGCTCACATCTATACCCCTGTATCTCCTTATTCTTAGGCTGCAGTACACTTCAACAGATCATCTCCAAAAAGAATGATTCATGGGCCTTACTACTAGTTCAGGTCAAATCAAAGTACTTTAATTTTGGTTTATACTACAAGAGCATGAAATGGTGCAACAAAAGTAACCAGCAATTACTGTACTCTAAATGCAAAGAGTAAGGCAATGCCAAAATTAACAGAATGTGGAAAAGGATTCTGCAATCCATCACTACCTTTCTCTCGGCTGGAGGTGGAGTTCTCGAACAGATGTGTTGGGAGTTCTGCAGAGAAAGGAGAAAGAACCTGGAGAAACACAAAAGGAAAGCACACTCCACTGAGGACATCTTGAGAGAGGATGGTTGAGAAGGACTCTGGTATGCCACTCAAAATATCCGGTCAAGCAGTCCCTAGGATATTACCTGTCATTTTTTCTCTTTGACACAAGGTAACAGTATCTGAGGAAAGTGTCACAAAAGAAGGCATTTTATCCCTCTGTGTATCAAGTCTTTCTACATAGCAAAATGAAAAGCAGTATGGTTCCCAATGTTTCAAGTGTTTTTTTATCTCTGATTTTGGCACATAACACTCAACCTTCATTCAGATCATAGATTTCTGTTTAGTCTGGATATAAATAGGCCAACAAGATTTTATGAACCATGTCACTGGTTCAGAAAGCAACTGTATGAAGAGAATATAGAACAAGCTCACAGAAACATCTCAAGGCTCCCTCAGTCAAGCTCAAGGATAGATTTTCTGTTTTGTTTTGTTTGTTTGTTTTGTTGGGTTTTTTTGTTTGGTTTGGTTTGGGTTTTTTTCTTATTGTTTTGTTGTTTTGTTGTTGTTTGTTTTTTTTTTTTCCCTGAATGCAAAACTTTCAGTGTTTTGGACAAATTGGTATGGTAGGTTTCATATATGGATTACTTATATTACTATGTCTGGAGTCAGTGATTATTCAGGAATCTGATTCGAAAATGTACCTTTCAGCCATGTTGCTTTCAGCTTATCTAAACATAGCACTTCAAGCTGTGGCTGTGCATAATGAGGCAGAAAAGTAATTGTAGAATTTTATTAATTTGCTTTAGGTAGGTGTTTGACTAAAAAGTAAAATTTTCAAATACACACCATCTTGATCATTGTTGTTTGCACTTTTCAAGCACTTGGTGTGTCTTTCCTTCAGATACTTAGCACTTCTGGACAAGTAAGACATAAGAATAAAAGCTTTCCAAAAGAAAGTGAAAAATTATTGGGAGTGAAAGTTGGAAAGGGGGAATTTAATGTCACTTCTGTATTATTGTTTCAGAATAAGAAGGAGATAAATGCCAGTAAATGAAAGCTGTCTCTCTTGCTGAAGTGTTAACAACAGTCCCAATGCAGCATAGACTCAGCAACTTGAAAACCCTGAAAAAGGAGTTCCAAATCTGTGTATTACAATATTTCAGGTTAGACAATTCATTTTCTGCCTGAATGTCAGTATTCCTTTTCTGGGTATAGAGTACTTTCTGAATTGCATCCATCTGATTAACAATAAGATTTTTTTTATCAGTGTGAATAACCAAATCAATTGTGAAAGCAGGGTCATTATCTTTAGGTAGTTGTAGGATTGGATATATTACTATTTACACATCTCTAGAAACAATCCCATTATGTATAAATTGGAATTTGATTTAAGCATCTAATTTATAAGACTTGAGCCAAGACTTTGGTTTATATTTCCAACCCAAGATTAATAAATCTGCCTAGTAAATCAGTCTTTTTTTAACAAATAAACTGGATTTCACAAAATAGATCTTAATACTCAGAGTGTATGAAGTCCTGACTATAAATCACAGATATGACTTAAAATCAGTCATATTGCTTATAAATCAGCAATGTTACTTTAAAAAGTGCCATGCTTTTAAAAAAAGTGCAAGACAAATGTTCCTTACTTTATATATGTATATTTAATTTAGGTATTTAAAGTGAAAGCAATTATAAAGCTGCTTCTGAAATGGTTATTTGAAAAACAGCACCTTAAAGAGATTATAGAGCAGAAGGGGAATTTTATTGGTATTCATAAATGTGCACCTTGCCATTTGTAACTGTCTTTGTACTCTCCCCTCTGCACAGGCTGCCTATCAGAGTTTTAGTATGCTGTCAAGATTGTTGCAGGTCTGATGCTTGTTATTCTCCTGTTTACTTTTTTCAAATATGCCCTTGCCAGTCTCAGTAGCAAGAGATGGAGTGCTTTAATTTATTCATTTCCAGATGCTGTTTTAGAGGTTGTGGCTAAACCACAGTTTACAACCTTCAACTCTGAGTATATGGAAAAAGTGAGAGATTAATGGATCCTTAAAAATCAATTGAAAGCAGTAATTTTTTTTCTAATATTATTCAGTGAATTTCTGCTTTTCTTGTGTTTAGTGGGAGCATTTGTGAATTATTCCATATCCTTCAGTCATCTCCTCAAAGAAAAAGTGTAACACCAAAAGACTTTTAGAGCTGGTATCAGTGTATGTAGGAAAACTCAGTCAATTCTTTCACTAAAGTTCTTAAACATTTAGGTTTGCTGTGATTTGGGTTTGAATTTTTGAGTGGTTGTTTGGTTTTTTTATTATTTATTTTGATTTATTTATTTGGTTTTAGTTTTGTTTACCCGTTTGTTTTTCAGGAAGAAAGATCTTTTTCAGTTAGTGTGAAGAAGTTTATAAAGAACCATATAAAAGCATAAACTGCAATTACTTCAAGTCCAACTTATATATAAATATAATAATTAAAATGCTTTCATCAATATTTCTTAAAGTTCTATATACTAGTTTTCAGCTTTCAAATGTTATAAAAAAATTTTTCATAAACTGGAGCAGAGACTAGCTTTCCTTTCTCCATAATTAAACCCATAATATTTCTTGCAGAGCTCAAAACTGATGAATTTTAATATGAATTAAGAACAACCCAAGTTCTCTGCTTCATTCATTCTGCACTTCTCCTGTGCTGGACCAACCAGCACCCTGACTAGAAGGATGCTAGATGGAGTAATATAGGGAAATAATTCTTTCAGTTTTCACTATGATATATTGCATAGGTATTATACTAAAATATAATCAATGCAAGCTTTCAAATATATCCTCTAACAAACACGTATGGTCTGCTCTGGTGTTCTCTCATTTCAGTAAGAATTTTTAAATATAATTTCTTCTCTTGTGTGACCAATGTACTTAATGGAAATGTTTAAATTAATTGAGAATTTCTGCAAAAATTTTTTTTCTAAAAAGCCTACATCCTATCAATCTTTACTTTAAGGCACATTTCCTCTCACAAATTTCTTTTTCTTCCTTTCATAGAACTAAAAATAAAATCTGAAAAAAAAAAAAGGAAAAAAAAGTCCAATATTTTAGTAATTTTTATATACTATTTAATCTGTTGGGTTTAGTTCTTTTTTGTTTGTTTGTTTGGTTTTTTTAATGTCTGAGAGACAGTGAGGAGTTCTAATAGTCAAGGTGTCTGTTTACCTTGTCAGTCATTTGGGTTATTTTGTAGACATATTTGTTGGTGTAAGTTTTTTTCTGCAATTATTATCCAGGAGACCAGGTGTAAAGCCAGTACTACTATCAACTTGGAATTAAAGAAATGGAATTTAATAGACAAAATTTAACTATCTAATTCTGTCTATTTAGTATGATGATATATTCCTATCACTGTCACTGTGATGGTGTAAGGATATAAAGCAATGCAAGTTTTTAAGAGAACTTATTAACACAACAAAGAGCTATACTGACAGAACAACTCTCCTGTTTTTCATGTTTCTGTTGCTATGGCATACATAATGCAGTAAATCTGTTCTCTTAAAATCTATGTGTCTATGCATGCATTCGTGTGTGTGTGTGTGTGTGTGAATGATCCATGTCCTTTGGGCTACTATTCCTATCATTCCTATGACTTAGTGTCCCCTCTATAAAAAGAAGATTATAATGATGCTTTGCAATCTTTTTGTTTTCCTTCTTTTTTTCCCCTCCAGTCTGTATTTTATACACCCTGTTCTTTTTTGATCGTTTTTTGGCAATATCCAAAACCTGAGTAAGTCCATGCTCCAGATAGATTGAGCCTTATGCCTTACTAATGGGATTCCTGCTCACATCTGCCTCTCTAGCATCTACAGGAGACACAATAAGTAGAAGTAATGCTATATTTTTCTTTTAATTACTTTTGTGTTATTGTGGTAAGAAATAATTTCCTGTATCAATACATTATACAATGAAAATAAATAACTTGGGAAGGAAGAGAGAGAGGCAAACATAAAGCCAACAAAAAACAAGTTCACAATAAGGCATTTTGTAAAGTATACCCGTGTTACTACACTGGTGCTAAGGGACAGAAGCTGAAGGGTGTAGGAGGTGCTGGGAAGAACTTAAATTTGATGCTGTGAGGGAGGGTGGTGTTGCTTCAGACTGAAGGTAGTTTCTTCCACAGGCTGAATGCACATCAACAGGTAGGAATTGTCTGCCCTCCTGCCAGTCACTATCTCTTTGAACTTTCACCCAGGAGGAATGAACTTCATGTGTTCTGAGATTAATCTGATATTAAGACATGATGTATAGGAATGGCAAGAGATTCACTTTCAAAAGCAAATGCTGAGTATTTGGCTGCATAAGAGAATCCTGGTCAAACTGAAACACAGGAGGGAAATGAGAAAGCAGTGAAAGCAGTGACATGCATCCTGAGGAGAATATAGAGATATTGCCTGGGAGTAGGTATGGGATCAGGAAAGATAAGGCACAACTGAAGCTAAATTTGGAAAGGATTTGAAGGGCAAAAAAAGAGGGCTTATAGATGTACATTAATCAGAAAAGGAAGAAAAAAGAAATTGTACCATCCCTCCCAATTAATGAGATCAGATCTGGTGTGAACTGATGAAATGTTTAAAGTAGTCAGCAACATTTTTTACTCAATTTTCATGGTTAGTTGCTCTTCTCACACCTCTGAACTCCTCAAATCTCAAAGTAGAGACTGAGGAAATGAAGACCCACACATTGCAGGAGAAGATAGGGTTCAAGAGCATCTGAGGAACCCATGGGATCTGATAAGATGAATGTCAGGCTCCGGAGGGAATTGGCTGATGCAACTGCCAAGCCATTCCCCACCATATTTGAAAAATCATGTCAGCCAGGGAAAATCCCCACTGACTGAAAAAAGGGTTAACATTGTAAATTTATTTTTTTTTTTTTTTCCAAAAATGAGTAGAAAGGACCCTGGGAACTACAGATCAATCAACCTTACCTCTGTGTCCAGTGACATCATGGAACAGATTGTCCTGGAAAATATATCAAAACATATGGAAAATAGGAAGATGATTAGAGACAGTCAGCATAATTTCACCAAGGGAAAATTGTGTCTGAATCATCTCATGACCTTCTGCAATGGATAGGCTGTGTTGGTGGATAAAGGAAGCACAACTGGTGTCATCTACCTTGACACCTATAAGGCCTTTTGACATTTTTTCATTGGGGCTGATATTCAGTCAGAAGTACTGTTTGTCTTTAGATGATTAGTCAACCAGTGTTGCTGTGCTTACCAAATTTCTACAAATATCCTTTAGAGAAAAGAAGTTGGCTTGGAACAAATCCAGAGCGTGGTTTTGCCTATGTGTCTAATTTTAGGAAGATACAGATAGTTGTCTCCTATTTAATAATATAGGAGATATTCACTCCAGAAAAATGGATTAAGCAGCAGTCTAAAATATTGCCACATGCCAGATATTTCGCATAGACAAATCAATTCTTTTTTTTCTCTAATTCTTTTAAGAAATTGTCTACCTGCATGGCTGAAAATCTAGTAGAAATTGCCTGATGAAAGTCTGTTTTCTGGACTTTTTACTCACTAAATTTGGACATACTACACTCCAGAGTCTCTTGACTTCTGCATTCTTGTCTCAGGAGAGACAAAGTAACAGCTAGTGGATCTGGATATTGTGATTTAATTAAACGTATATGATTAGAGGTACTTGATTACCTGAGATACTTACTAGCCCACAGCACTACATTCGGTAGGACTCAGCTTCTATTCCCCACAGGAAGGGCTGGGAAAGTAGTATGAGCTCATGCCATGCTTCTCCTTACAGTTATCAATCTCAGGTATCAGCCACCAGTCAGAGTGCCACCCTGAGGGTTTCTCAGCTTTCATCTCCATGCACCTCTGTGATCTCTGGGATGTTTACTCACTTCCTAGGTATTTCCTACAGCCAGAGCAAAAACAAGATCTACATCACTCCCATTGTGATGCCACTTCTTTCCAAGACCATTTTTTTCTTTTTGTGAACCACTTTTTTTCAGCACCAGCCCCTCTGTTTAGTATCCTAAGCCTCCAGTTTTTCCTAACTGTACAGTCTGTGTAGAAAAGAACAAGTGTTTGACTCTGCACTTCATGTTTCTCTCTCTGTCTTTTTATTAACTGAAAGACTTTGGAAGTGCCAAGTGTGTTAGATTAGGTGTTATAATAATTTACGAGTCCGCACTGGTTTCATCTAGCAAATAGCAGGCTTCTTTTTGGAAATTCAAAAGTTCAGTTTTGAGTAGTCACAGTCACATAAATTTATCCCATTAGCTGACTCTTCTTAGCATTCAGTTTAATGCCTAAGCCACAAGCATGTCAGCAGATAGAATTCATTTTAGCATCATTTTGAGGAAAGATACAAGTAAATATATTTTAACAATGGGAATAATTCAATTTCCAAGTGAATGTAGAAAAAGTCACTGAAGGTCAAATAGTTGATTACACAAGTGGAGAAGGATTTTTTTAAAAAAAAAAAAAAAAGATGTACTGTGACATAAAAAATGATAACAGTCATAAGTCAGAAGACAAGCTTTGTGTAAATGTTTGAAATGCATGTATTTATGCTGCAAGAACAGCACAGAAGATAACACTTATGAATGAGATGGCAAAAGAGTGCCTCAAGGTGAGCCAAAAAAGATTTTGCCAAAAATTTAAAGCCCCAGAAAGCTTTAAGAAAGAGGAAGGTAAGATTGATAAAATGTAATTATTGTTGTGCTTTTATGTTTCTTGTGTCAATTCTCTTTTTATATTGGTCCTAAAACAAGTAAGGCAACTGTGTCTGGAAGATGGATTGCTGTCTGAAGTATTGCAATGAGCAGCAAGAAAAAAATAAAAATCTTTTACCTAATGGCTTTACTTCTTCATATCACAAACTGAGTAATATCTACAAAATATTTCATTTGGTCTGAAACTGCAAATGAACTACTCATCATTGATATTTGAAAATATCTATTTTTTATTAAAAGTTTTATCAACCATAGCTGCTTTTTATATATACTGCAAAAAGGAAGACAGACTTTTTAAAGTAGTGAAGGTCGTATGTATGCAATTTCAGATTTCATACAGTTCTAAATTTTCACCCACTGATTTTTATGTTTATTTATTTATATATTATGTGATCTCTATGAATAACAGGTCACATAGTGATTCAGAAACTGCTGGTCTCCTTGAAATATGTTGCAATTTTCCAATTGTTTCCAATAGACTATTGGTTTGGTTACGAAAGTTTATGTAATAACAGGTGATTTTGCACCTATTATTTCAATCCTTTCCTGTCTACAGCATCCCACTAGCTCCAGTGTGAAACTTGTTCCTGCAAATTTCATTTCAATAGAATTCAATGAAAGATGGAAAGTTTACAGAAATTAAAATTTACCAAAGACCATTACAGCTTTATACAATATTAAATCCTGCTGTAAAATCACTGGCCAAAAGATTTAGCTGTATGCTTACAAATGTGTAAATTTTTGTTCTAAAAGTAAACATTACTTTAGTTAAATAATTGATTAAAAAAAGACAAATCAAAACTCCAGCCATGATGGAAAACGATAATTAACCTTAATAAGAAAAGTCAAATATAAACAGATGGAGAAACATATGCTAAGTAAAAGGTAGATGCAAAGAGAAATCAGTAAGACATAGAATTTCAGATTCTCTTTTTGTTTGTTTTACCCTAAATAAATTTCAAAATGATAAGTTACAAATGTAAGCACAATTCCACCAAGTGCCACAATAGCAAAACACTGAAATATATCCAGTTAGATGAGACTCCAGAAACAATGAGCCCTAAGTAGTACCTCAATTGTATTGCTGAAATGAGGACAAAATTAGATAGGAAAAAATGTTTGGTTGTACCTCATTATGGTAAGGCTGTCTTACCTATCAATCTCCTCTCCATCTGTCTTTCAATTTGAATTCATTTATCACAATTTTCAGCAACTGTTAATTCTAAACTATTGAAAAAAACTTGTCCAAACTTCACCAGCTTTGCAGCTACATATACAATATTAAACAAACAAAACAGTGGAGAGAAATGATCATATATTTTTTAAAAGTGACAAGAAAAATCAAAAACAAATAAAGAAATGAAAAATCACAACAAAAGGAGCCCAAACCACATCTGTTTTTTGCTCATTTTGAACCTGTTTTTTCACTAATTGTCTTTTATTCTGGGGACTGCAATGTTGTTTTATTGTTACTTAAAGAAGCTGGGTCCAAGTTTGATTACATTATGATGAACAGAGAGCATTTTGTTGTTTGGTTTTTTTGTTTATTTTTTTTTATTTTTGTTTTTTTTTTTTTTTTATTTTTGGTTTGGTTTTGGTTGTTTTTGTTTTTTTTTTGTCTTTCCTTCAGTCTGTGTTTTCTAAAGTATTGATTCTGTTGAAAGAGAGGGAGGATACCCAAACAAATGAACAATTAGTCAAAATTGCAACTGTATCTTGGCAAAGATTTTGAGTATAGATTGTTCTGTGAGAAGGAGGGTATCATAAACCACTCTTCACTCTCGTTAACAATTGCAAAAGCTTAGAGGAGCAAGAAATACTGGATATGTTAATTCTTGTAATTTAATTAACACTACTGATTTCCATTACCATTCTCCACACACTTAGCAGGTACACATTCATCTCTCACCTCCAATGAGAAATAGATACCTTTAGGAAAGATGAAAAAAGGCAGCAGTTGGAGCCCTGCAGCCTGTAGTTATGGGCCCATGCTGATTTCAATAACCAATTAGAAACAGTCTCTGTTGTTACCCTCTGTACACATTTTTATGAAGAGTATAAAACTTGCTTCAAAAGTTTCACAGTGATTTTTGTGTGTGTGTGTGTGTGCCTGTGTGTGTGAAGCAATTCTTCTCCAAAGGTAGTTTGAGTGTACTATTAAATCAGTATTGAAAATTCCTTTGCAAAGGGTCATAAAATCTTAGCATGATTCAGTGTTATAAACAGAGGTACCAGAAATGTGCAGCTCCAAAACTGTTTGAAATCAAGGAAATTCAGCATTAATCAATAAATTAAGAGCTCGGTATAGGAGAGTTTCAAACATATGGCTTCTCTTGTGTGAAAAAGCAGAGCTGACATCACTTCATATATCAGAGTAATTTAATCTATATAATTGAGCCAGATAAGCACCTTTTTCTTGTTTTAATTTTTCCTCAATCTTTGTAAATCGAAGTATAAAGCCACTCTCAGACATAATAGTGTTTTCCTCTACCTGATGTTTTACCTTGTGGGACAAACACACATGGAATTAGAAAGGGTTTCCTGGCTTAACAATTTCAGATCTTTGCTATCACAGATAACTGTCACACATAATCCATTTATAAAGCATTCCATATTAAGAATAATCAGGATTTTGCTTGTTTTGCACTGCTGCTGCTAGAAAGCTATTGCAAGTTCCTGTTCCTCTATTTCTTAGAAATTATTTTAGCTTTAATGCTGGGACAGTATTTGAATGTCTTCAAATAATATGTAGAAGGTTAACATGCTATTGTTGAAGCAATTTATTCTATCTCCCATTTACCTATGTTTGTTTTGGGTTTTCTTTTCAGATTATTCTACTTTTCACAAAAAGGTTTTAAGTTCAGAAACACAGTGCTAATTTCAAATGGTTTTTTATTACTCTTTATGTTTTACATTCATAGAGAAAAAGCTAGCCTTTCAGTACAATATTTTGCTGGCTATACATTTTCAAATCCTTACACAATATCTCTGTATTGGTTATGTGTAACAAGGCTTAGGTTGCAGGGTGGTACAGCAGTGGCTTCTGTGAGAAGCTGACAAAAACGTCCCCTGTGTATGACAAAGCCAATGCCAGTCAAGTCCAAGATTGAGCCCCCCTTCTGTGACATTGATGGCACCTCTGGGGTAACAGAGTTCAAAGGGAAAAAATCTACTGGGTGAGAGCAACCAGAGTGAGACTGTGTGGCAGGAAAAGTCCCACAGACCCCAAGGCCAATGAAGAGCAAAGGAGACAAGGTGCTCCAGGTGCCAGAACAGAGATTCCCCTGCGGCCTGTGGTGTAGATCATAGTAAAGCAGGCTGTCCCGCTGCAGCCTATGATGATCAGGTGGAGCAGATATTCACCTGCAGCCCATGGAAAATACCATGCCAGGGCAAGTGGATGTGCCCTGAAGGAGGATGTGACACCATGGGAAGCCCATGCTCGAGCAGGCTACTGGCAGGACTTGTGGCACCACGGAGAGAGAAGAACATGCCGAAGCACGTGTGCTGGCAGGACTTGTGACTCCACAAGGGACCCACACTGTAGCAGCCTGTTCCTGAAGGACTGCATCCTGTGGTAGGGAACCATACTGTAGCAGTTCAAAGAGAACAGCCCATGGGAAGGACTCAGATTGAAAAAAGATTCATAGAGGACTGCCTCGTGCGGGAGAGACCTCCTGCTGAAGCAGGTGAAGAAAATGAAGAAGCAAGCAGAGACAATGTGTGATGAACAGACCTCAATCCCTATTCCCCTTCCCCCTGTGCTGCTTGGTGAGGAGGAGGTAGAGAATTCAGGGGTGAAGTTGAGTCTGTAAAGAAAGGTATGCCTTTGGTGGGCACCTGGTATCCAGCTACTGTCAACTCACCACAATCACCTTTAGAAGTATTTTCAGTTTATAATCTCTATTCATTGAGTTGTTTGGTTTATATTAGGCTTTCAGAGTTTCATAGTAAAATTTAAATTGCTGTCAGGATATTTCTAGAGTAAACTAATGTTTAAGCATAGCAAAACTTGTGTATAAGTGTATAACTGGCTATGATGTCCTAAGCAGTGCTATAGCATCCATTAACTGTCTTTTGTGATCTCATGAACATAAACATCTTCAGTTTCATGAAATGAAAATATTAGTCTGATATTATGAAGTACAGCTCTTATGTTAATTAAAACAGAAGGAAATATACATGACAAAAAAGTTATCAACCCTTACAGTGTGAAGACAATTCAAGTGAGCAATTTCTAAAGAGTTCAGGGATCACTAACTAGAGACGACATGGTTGGCATGTGCTCTAGGAGTGTTGTTTTCTCACATTTGCTGCAGATAAAATTATTAAAAGGCAATTGGATTTTCCTACAGAACTCAGCTGGGAAGGAGTTGAAGGATGTTTCCCCATTTGAAACTACTTTTCTGAGAAGTGTTTTTCTTTCATTTATTAATTCATTTATTATCTGCTACACCGATATTATATGGCATTAATTTTTAAATCAGAATGTCATGCTGTCAAACATTGGATGAATGTCTAATATTATTAGATATATACTTCTAACTTTATCAACGATGTTTTTACTAGCATGAAGGAATGAAATAAAGTTTGACAAGGGTAATTTTCCATAAGAATGTATTAAAACATAATTGTATCCACGTACCATACTCCTCAACCAATTTAATTCATTGAATCTTTTTTTATTGTTTTCCTATGGATTGATCTCAGACTAAAGGTTACATTTACCCAATGATGCTACTTGTTTTGCTCATTAGTTTTAATTGACCTAGTAAAAGATCTCTTTAATTTCCTTGATGTACTCAGATACATTCAGAACAAAGATAGACAAACTACAGACATCTTGAAGTTAATTTCTCCTGGTCTCTGACAGTAAGGTAAACTTTAGTCAAAGTTGTTCTCCTTGGCTATGGAATGACCCTGTTTTGTCAATTAAATGATTTATTTTTAGTAAAGAACATTTCTTGATTTGTATATTTCAGATTTTCTTTCTCAATCATTTAGTTAACACTTTGATTAATTCTGGGAAATTAAAACTTCTGAAAAGTAAATGTATGTGATGTAGATGTAGGTTATTGCTTCAGACTATCTTGTGTATTAAAGTCAAGCCATGATCTTCTTCCTGTATAAAACCTAATGACTTTTTTTTGTCATCCTCTCAGGCTCTGCTGAACAAGTTGAAATTTGTAATCACCCCTCTTCAGATTCCAGCAATACCACTCATATCAAATATATTTTAGTTAATAAGGAATTCCAGTATCACATGAATGTTTTCCAGATTCCTAAAACTTTGCAATAAGCAAGTGAAAAACATTATCTTGGATGAATTGCAATTTGCTCACAGCAGGCAGAGTTTGCATCTGCCCCTCATATTTGACTCTAAATTAAAGGCAATGAGTAGATTTTTATTGCCATTTAGGATCAAACTTGCTATTTAACCTGGTGATATCTAGTCCTTAATTTGTATACATTTTTCCTGTATCCATATGTGTGTGTGGGTGGATCGTCTTGCTGTGTTTTGACCTGAAAGCACAAAATTACCCTTCAAGTACAGCAATATAAATTCAATATAAAATATCAACCCAAACTGTTTTTTTTTCTTTCTCAAATGTAATCATATTCATCTCTTTATATCTCCTATTTCAATGGATAGCAAGCACAGGATAGCCGTTTTAAACACAAACTTTCATCTTCAATTCACATAGTGTACCTTTGAAATTATGCCACATATGGAATATGTGCGAGCTACGTCCTCATCTGAGGCTCCAGCAAACCAAGAAAAGCGTACATTTCACTGAAGCAAATTGCCTATTTTAATTGAAGAATTTTTTTACTTTTTTTTTTTTTTAATGGAGATGTGGGAATGATGAATATTTGCTACCGAAGCTGCATAAAACCCCCAGAACTTTAAAAGCTCATTCCTTCAAGGTATCACACAGTGCTCTGGACTGCTGAGGATGGCATGACTGATGGATGTTAAAGCAGTCTCTGTATAATCCACGAGTCTTTTTGTGCTATGATCTTTTCCTAAACTCAATCCAAAAAGAATGTGAGAAATTCTCACTCCCAACCACAGAGCCTGCCTTCTTAAATTAGGCTGCAGAGGATTGTGCTTCCAGCTCTGAAAGTCCCCCATGTATGTGCAGTGACAAAAGCAAGGGACTTTAAAACATTTCTCATCAGGGAATGGGCAGCCAAAGGTGGATAGTACGTCTGAGGAGTGGTGACGTACGAGTGCTGTAGGTGCCTCTGCCAGAGAATAATTTCAGCTGCAGTTCTGACTTAGGCAAGTGGGAACAAAATACAAGGATAAGAGTGGAAGGAGGAGTTGAAAGCAAGACCTATGCGAGAATCTTGGGGGCAGTCAAGAAAAGAATTATACTAAGCAGAAATGAAAGGTAGCCTTGATAGGGAAGACAAGGACCTTGAACACAACTAAAGGGATGGTAAGCAGTAAAAGAATTTTAATTGGGGAGTTTCATGGCCTGAGTTTCAGGAGATAAAACTGACTTTCACAGCAGCATTCTGTAAGGATTTAAGAGGAACAAAGCAAATAGCCTGGCTTTCATCATAACCTGTGCAATGGTTAAATGGTATTTTATGTATGTCTGTTTCTGTTATCCTCAGCTTTATAATGATTTTTTAAAAGACTTGAGGAGGGGTCAAAAGAGAGAAAGATTCATCTGAACTGTGTGAAGGATATATTCTGAGGGGCAGAGAGTTGTCTTTATAAGCTGATCATCAGGGCTAAAAATATTTAAGTTTTGAAAATGTTGATGAGGGCCCAAGTAAACAAAGAAACCTCAGCATGGAGGATAATATACTCCTTCCAATTTGTATCCTGTTCACAGTAAATCATGATCTTGTTTTATAAATCTAGTCCTGCTAAAAACACACAATAAAATCTGGACCCACTTTGCTAAAGTCATTGCATTACTGTCAACTCAAATAAACTTTTGATTTTTTTTTTTTTTTCGCTGAAGGCCTATATATAATGTATTTGTCATTTAAAAATATGCATTTTTACACTGTAATACTAATGGGTATGATACAATCCAAGAAAAAAAATTCTCTACTCATGACAATGCTCACATTTAACTGTCTATAATGGTTATGAAACAAGGGCAATGCTGGAATTTTTAATTAATTGTCTTCAGGTGGTTCACTGACTGAATCTCACAATTATTACATTAACATACCAGATAGTTAAGGACCTCTACTGTAACACAGAGGACTCCCTATTTCATACATTCCACAACAATGCTTATGTTTTAACCTAGAGGAATTTTACTATGGAAGATTTGTTAAAATCAAAAAGCATTTGAAAATTAAAGTGTGGCATTGTGTTAAAAGTGACAGTGTGATCTTTCAAAACAAAAAAAACAAAACCAAAAATAAAAGGCTATATTATCAATAGAGATTATCTGAAGTTATAAAAGGTATCTTTCTCAGTGTTACACTTCTATCCATTCAAAAGAGACAACATTTTGTAAATATGTCTATGGCTGGTCCTGTTAAAACAATGACTAGCAAGCAGAGCTCAGCCTCTTTGAAGGCTTACTGGACCCTTTATATCTCATGTCTTTGTATCTCATTTTGGGCTTGCTCTGACAATCTTGAGAAAGGGTCATGATTTCATTTCAGAGCTCAAATATATTTTGTGTTTGTGAGGTATTAAAAACAATAATAAAGAAGTGAGCAAGTAGTCACCAGTTCGTATGTATTTAGATTATGAGAAAGAGATCCTTCTGCAGCCAGTGTAACCAGAATGAGTCATTATTCTTAGAACCATCAGAAAATTTTGAATTGTAAAGCTAAATCTGATAAATCTATCTGAAATTCAGATCCATTTGTTAGTTATATTCTGACATTTGTGTCTGATCATAATAAAGCTAGGTAGTAATTTACACATCATTCTTTAGAGTACATTAAAGTATTTGAGGACTGACTCACCAGACAGCAAGAATAAAATTGAATCCTGAGATGGATGAAATCAGAAGTTTTACCATGATCTGCTCAGTGAGTGCAGTCCTGGAGTAGACAGAGAAGGCAATCTATATGCACATATATTAGCGCTTGTCTGCTGCTGATGTGTCTGCTCTGGAGTTTACAACTGGACCAGCATGAGACTTCACTACATGCTATTCCAGTTTCAAGTGAAACAGATAAATGTAAACCACTACCTCTAGGGACATTTCCTTTCTGTTTTACTCTTACATTAAATATTCAGCTGATGAACACAGAATATTTTCACTGAAACCACAAGTGAGTTTATGTGGATTAAGTAAGCCCTATTTGGTTTTAAATTAGGACAGAATGGTAGCAAAGCATTCACACAGGTCTTGGATAGTAGGGTATAATACAGATACAGTACAAATGTACAGCCAAGACAACAATTGCTTGTACATCTTTTCACACTCTTCCACCCCAGTTCATCTTCCCTTTGCTAAAGATGGTTTCCAGAGACTCATAGGAGTTTACCAGTGAGCCAAGAGTTAGAAAGCAAATTCAGCTTCACTAACCATGCATAATATAGACTCAGATTGCAATGACACATTTTTTACAGTTATCACTGTGCATATTTTGCTGATCACTACATATGTGGTCCTCCCACCAATAACCGGATTTTGCAAATAATTCACCTCCTTATAAAGTGCTCATTCTGATAGAGATGTGGCAGAAGCTGAGAACATAAAGATTAAGAAAGCAGCTCAAAACCACTAAATGTCTTGACTGAAGCTGCTGTGTTTCAGAATAGGATGAATAGTTTGGATTCTTCCTGTACCTCCTCAAAATGATGTTGAGTTACAGGTTGCTAGAATTCAGAAGACTCTTCCCTGAAGAAGAATTATTTCCCTTTTCCTCTTACAATGACAGTAATAATCATTTTAATATTAACAGAATAAGAAAGAGACCTGATCTATGTCAAAGATCCTCTTATGCTAGTCCTTCCACAGGAAGCTCTTCACCATCAGTGTGACACTATAATCTCTGATTTATCCCTTCAGTGTTATATGACAGTTAAATAAGATAAGTACAGCAGAATTGCTAGAAGGAACTGAAGTTTTATTAACTTATTTCTTATTACATTAACAATAGTAGTAATTCCTGAAGGATTATGTATATTACAGCCATTATTTGAGACATAACAACCTCTTCTAAATAGAAAATTCTGTTTTGAATGCTACATGCTCCCCTCTCCATCATTAGACAGCACTAACTGCTTCCCTTCCATATTTATTTATTTTTTTTTTGACATATCAACAAAACATACTTCATCTGCAACAGAAATATGTTTCTCTTAATTGAGGTTTCCAGGGAAGCAAAGTGAGATAATTTAATTACACTCCAAATAGCTACTCTACCTCAAACTGTTCAAATGTCTTCAAATCAATCCTCACATAACCAATGGAGTGCAGATAATTTTACAAATGTGAATAAGTATCATGATTAATACATACCGCAGACTAAGCTGGACAAATGAAACTAAAAAAAAAAAAAAAAACAAACCAAAAAAGCTTTCTAGTTTAGTTCTTTACACAGGGAGGCAAACACAACATTTATGTTCTCAGAAATAGGAGGAAGCATAACACCATGTCAGCTGCTTTGACAACTAAAGGATGAACCAAAGTAGTTCAGCCACTTCTGGTTACTTCGAAAAAGGAACAAGTCTGACAGCATATAAATTGTACTTTGCCAGAATTTGACTAATCAGACTTCTTTCAGGAAATTAACAGGTGTTTTTCTCTATCTGCATACTTACATGCCCTCTATTAGCACACTGTCTGAGCATTTCACAAACTTTAATGAACTTGTCTAATTCAGATGCAGAATCTATGATGCACCTCATCAGTGTAAGATAAGTGAGGTCAGGCCAAGAATGATCCTTGATGGAACATCAATGATGAAGGTCTAGAACTCAACAGAAACCACAGAAGTTTAAAAGTCTTGATGACTTATGGTTATTCAAGCTCCCCTGGATTTTTCTCACTGAACTAGTATGATAGCAAAGGGGAAAGAAACCAGACTTGATTTCTAAGTAAACTCTTTTTGAGATTAAATTAGCATGCAGCTCACCACAAAGCTGAAAGTCCAGTGAACTAGGAGCATGGTCCCATCTCTGTTTTTGCAGTTGTACAGAAGAAACGAATCTACATGAGACGCTTAGTTCATGCTACATTGGATACAAACTGACAAAGTTCTGCCTACAAAGGGCCTGCTGTGATCAGCCGTTGGAGGGAGGCAACCAGATTGAGGACACAGGTGGGAAAGACTAAATTAGTGTTATTTGAAAAGAAAAGGTCCCCTCCCTGATTCTGACACATTCATAAATTAATGAAAGTTTTAATTAACAAATTTGCTATTACTTTCTCTTTAGGTTTTTTTTTGCTGTGTTTTCATATGAGGAATTCCGTGATTTTTGTGGAAAACTATTTCTTTCTGTGGCAATTATAAATAAGAGTCTTCTTAATGGCTGAATCATTATGCAGAGTTTGGTGACCTTTAGGATAGATTGCAATGTTATGTTGCACTTAGATCCCTCTAACCACACACTTTCAGGATATGCAGGTAGGGAAAACAGTATTTACATGGACTAAAATATGGTATTTCTGACTTCATCCAGCACTGAAAGGATGGAAACACTTTATAGGCATTTGTTTCTATTACCTTTAGTAGAAGTTTCTGAAGGCTGATGATATCCCAAGGATGAGTCCTTGTATGGACATATAGCAAAGAGATGCAAGAGAGAAGACCTAAGGGCATCATGGCAACGTATAACAAATGACAGTTTCCCAAGCTAACCCCTCAGAAACATAAAGGTAAATTATTTCCTAAAGAATGACTGAAGAAACCTTCTAGCCAAATGAAAAATGAGATATGGTGCCAAAATTGTAAAAGCACAAGAAGTCTTTCCTGATCCTTCTCCTTTTTCAAATAAATTCTGTCAGATAATACAGACAAAAGATGGTAGATGCAGAAGGTAACAGCATCCCGGAAACAGCAGTAGGTTATACCAGAGAAGGAACAGGAACAAGAACCTGAATTAGGATTCACTGATGAAACCATCACTGATAGGCTAAAATTAAGGAAAACTGAAACAAATGAAAAAGACATAAAAAACTTCCTTTAGATCACAGGGAACAGAAAGAAGCACAATAATTTGAAATTGAAGGTCATGTCAGGAGGCAAGAAGAAACAAAAAAAATTGTCAAGCCTGAAACAGAATACAATTAAGGAACCATTAACAGACAACTCATAAAAAGTGATTACTAGAAGGGCACACAAAAGTTTGTTTCTTATGTCTGCAATGGGTAGAATGCCCAGAGATACAGTTGTCAAAACCCATTACTATCAGCTGGAGAATCTCCCTCGTTTTGGGATAAGAAGACATTACTTCACAGGTTTCTAAAATACTAATCTTCTAGAACCTCTTAACAGTGACATTTGAGCAGAAAAAAAAAACTAGCTGAAGAATAAAAATGATGTGGAATTATTTAGATGGAGGTGAGACCTTCCTTTAAATTTCTATTTGTTTTTGACAGTTTTCACCTCTTACCTTTTGAGTGTTATATAAAATTAGGAGGTGCTCACAAATGGCAAAAGGAAATTACTATTGCAAGAGAAAGAAGTGACAACAAAGATATGTTTTGAGGTTTATTCCTTTTTCATAATTCTACCTTAAAGATATCAACAAAGGAGAAATGAGAAAAAAGCAAAGGTCTTGAATCACTGTAAATCTGCAATAGTGCAAACCCAGAAGAAAGATACAGTCCTATCAATCTTTTGCCTAAAGATGCACTGTGAAGGGTCAGGAAGCAGGAGGGAGAACTCAGATGAAGGTATCTATTTGAAACAAGGTCACAGGGTCTCTTATGCTCCCAGAGTTAACATAATAAGTAAGACTTCTCAACCTATACATTTTAGGTGAACCTCTGAAGATGCATTTTTGTGGAAAGATTCCTTATACTGAAGACTGCAAATACAAATGTAAATGAAGTGCAGATCAGATGATGGGATGTTATAAACTAGTTTTAGGTTCATATTACATTGGGTCTCTGAAGATCAAGAATTTTATATGAAAAGCTTGACTGCAAACACATAGGTATTTTACCTGGTTGATATGCCATGTACTTTAGAGGTACTTCCATTAAAGGTACATCAGACAAAGACAGATTATAAAGTGGGATACCACTGTAGTAGTACTCACAACAAAGGAGGGGAAAAAGTGGTGCTTGATAAATAGCAAAGAACATGACAATAATATTTGTACTTTGCAATATTGAAAGCTTTTTTTCTGTAGGATGGTAGAAAATAAAAGCTAGTGAAAAAAACCCATGAGTGTGTGTCTTAGAGTATTGCTTGGGAAAACAGATAGGATTATTTTAAAAAGCAGGCATCTTTATAGTGAATAAAAGTACTAAAAGTATTAATAACCTGTGAGAAAAAGATGTGAAGAAATAGTGCAAGTACAAAGAGCGATTTTTTTGCAGTCTGCTTAATTGCTAAATTTTTGACAATGGCACAGAAGAAACATGGTTTTTACCAGAGCACTCTTTTTGAAAGAAATAGGATTATATTTTATTACAACATATATCAAGATATACTTCTACAAGTAACAATAGTGACCATGAATAGCCTCGTTAAATTAATCTGCATTAATGCAAAAGACCTTAACAGTATAATAAAGAGGAGGGGAAAATAGAAAGAAATTGAAAATCTCCTAGCAGACATCAGAAAACACGTTTCATAGATGCAAAAATCATTATTCAGAGAAAATTGGCTTAATCAGGTTTCTTTCTCCTTGTACCTTTCTGAAAAGAAATAATTTGGTGTAACTGTAGCAACTGTAGACAAACATAACTCACAGAAAAAGAAAAAAGTTACAAAATAACAGTCACAGTTTAACCTCAGAGGTTACTGCAGGATCAGGCAGCGCCTCAAGCCAGTACAGACTGTTAGGATAGCTTGACATGCAGCAAAGTCTGGTGCAAAAGCTTTCACATTCAGCTTGCAAGGCAGAATTCTGCAGCATCTGGTGCAACTGTTGTTCTCCAGATGTCTACTTGAGGACTTGGGTGAGACTCAACTGCCTGACTTAGAGGATTAGTAGTTAGATAATCTAAATTTAAAACATAATAATAAAAGCCTAACTTACCACTTTAATCACTTTTTATTATTGATTGACAGGTAGTCTCCAGGGGTCTATTTATCTCCTCTTTGAGTAGTTATATAACACAGGCCACAGTAGAACTTTAGATGTAGATTACTTGTTTACTTGTCTACATTTAGGTCAGAAGTGTAACAACAGTCAAGGTGACCAATACTATTTTCAGGATAACAAAGCTCTCAGGAGCTCTGCTTTTAGGCTTTTATTAACTTTATGATAAATTATTTCTTAAATAAACCACAGACTATATTTACACAGAATCCTTCTTCTACTCTTTCTGTATTGAACAAAAAAAAAAAAAAAAAAAAAAAAAAAGAAAGAAAGAAAAAGAAATAAAATATTCCTATCTTTCTTTCTGGCCTGTTTAGTCCTCAGTAAACTGATGCAATAAATAGTATGTTCTGGTCCTGTTTTCAGCATTATTTTTGTTCTTATGAACTTGAAAGAATTTCTTCCTCTTGCCTAAAAAGAAATAATCTATATTTATTTCCTTATCAGTTCAATCTGCCTAATATACACTTTGCTGGTGTTGCTCTGTAAGATATCATTCCCAGAATGCTTTCCTAGTTCAATGCCACATATCTGTACAAGGGAACTTACAACTTTTAAATGTCTAAACTGGATAACTCCATTTTCTGCAATGAAATTTGCAATTTGCACAAATGTAAATTCAGTTTGCCCATAGAAATGTAGATTCTTACATATGTAATATTTGCATCTACACAGGTTTTGAAAATTTGCCTCTAGGTTGACAATCACATTAACCTAGAGCAAATTGTTCCTCTTCTTAAAAGTCAAAAAAGTTTCCAAACCTTCAGAAGAAAGTGACACTTCAGCTAAATGTCAGGAAATCCAGCTGTAATTTGTCTTTAACTAGTGTTTTAGATTCAACTTTAAATTCTAATTAAAGATTGGTAGTGGTAGAAGTATGAAATTCTAATGAGGAAGCTGTAGTGTGTATATGTCAGTGTTACTTCATGTGTTCTGTTATTTCTAAAAGCAGAATATCATTTTTGTATACTTAGCATAATTTGAGGGCTTGGTTTTCTCACAGAGAGGAACAAGAAAGTTGTGTGAATAACACCTGACTACTGGTTTATATGGGATAAAACAATCAACACATTCCCTTCTTTAATTTGACTTTTTCTGCAGTTTAATTTTTAAATCAGTTTTTGGAAATGCCAGAGACTGACTTCTATTTTTAGTCTTAGTTTGTTCTTCTTGTTTCATGCCCATATGCTGGCTAGTAATTGAAAAAAGGTCTGTGCCATTAAAGTAGCTCTACACTAAGAAAACGAATTACAAAACTCTTAGCTGGCATTTCAGCATTTGCATGCACACTAAGTCTGATTAATGCTGGCCACTTGGTCAAAGGTTCATGCAGATTGTTACATAAACTTTCAGTTGGCTTTTGATTTGTGTCATTTTTACAAGCACCTGTTGACTTTCTAGAAATGCAGTCTACATTCTCAATTCATCACACTTTGAAATGTGTTATATAATCTAATGACACAGAAGTTGAATCGTTAAACATTTCTATGTAGAGATCTTTGTTCTACCTTTGCCACCTGCCTTTGTCGTACAGCTGAATTGTTTTTTCTTATTGCTTTCCAAATATTCAAGGCAAGGGCAGCTACCATACATTCAAATTCCTAATCACTGCAGCAGTTTTTAAATGATCCTTAAAGGGTTTGTAGCTTCTTACACTCATGCATCATACAAAAGAGACACCTTCTGCCATATTCATTCACTTTTAATACCTGAAATGCACTTAGTTTCCTTCTTAAAAGATGAAGGACTAGCTGACCTGACCACATCATTCTTGCAGTACAAATACAGCTGTTGATTTAACTCTGTCTCAGAAGCAAGATGGAATTTCTTAAGTCATAAAATTCTCTATTTTGAATTATTGTAATCTTGAAGAATTTCATATTGGTCCAATCATACTATCAAGTGAGCATTATTTTCTGACTAGGACCTTAATTCTTTGACTTGCCCCAGGTGTATGGGGCAAGGAATAAGTCTTCTTAATATTCTTCTTTGATTCACTGAAATCAGCACAAAATATTCTTCATGCAAAGTCCAGTTTGTGAGGCCAAAGTTAGGCATTTTTAGCTTGTTATCTGACCAGTATAGGATAAGATCTGGTTGTGGCCTTGTTTCACCTCTTTCTTCTTTGAGATTTATTTGGAACCCTCATGAAGTATTGGGCTTACTTCAAAGAGGGAAAGAAAAGAACTTGTAGGATGTTGACAGGCTTTCTATTCTCTTAGGTTATGAGTTGCTTTGATCCCTGTCCAGTATTTTTTGCCACCAGAAATTATTTTCTTGAACACCAGACATCCTGTATCTGGAGTTTGTACATTCCATCTTCACTGGACACAACAGAAGACAAAATAGAGAACTGTCCTAGTTTGGTACCAAACTATGGAGAACAAGGTGATCTGTTTGAGAGCTAAAGGGCCATTTTAAAGGACCTATACAGGCTAAGGGAAGACTGGATTGCTAGGAACCTCTTGATGTTAAACAAAACAAATTCAAAATTATGTATTTGGAAAGTAATAAGACAGTCTTCAGAGTAAGACATGACTTTGGAGTAGATCTAACAGCTCCCCTTCCGTACCCATGGGTAGGTTATTGAGAACACAAAGACAGGCTATTCACAGTGCGGTGTGATGGGAGGAAAAGAGACAAGTTGAAGCAAAGAGTGTTTAGACTGGATGTAAAATAAAACCTTTTCCCTCTGAGGACAGCTCAGCTATGGAATAGGTTGCTCAGAGGTTGTGGAATCTCCATTTTTGGAAATTTTTGAGATTTAACTGCAGAGCCATATGATCAGATCTTACAGCTGACACTGCTTTGGTTGGAATAGAGAACTCCCGAGGTTCCTTCCAACCTGAATTGTCCTATGATTCTATGGAAACATCACCTTCTGTAAAGATGTCAAGTTTCTCAGTTCCCTTCAACTTTCTTTCAGGTATTTCAATAATCTGTTCTTGATACCTCTTCAGCTTGGTCCTAAAGAGACGATGCCAGTTTCCTGGCAGTTGCTTGTGTAAAATAAGGTATCGAGCATAATGATGCTATTACATAAAGGCCAAATTATAAGCCTTGAATGAATTTCATGTCAAGAGAACCTAAAAAGTGATTCAGATGACCAGCCAAAAAAAAAAAAAAAAAAAAAGAGATATTATTGCACTAGTCGTATAGTGGAACCAAATCCCAAATACCTACAAGCTTTTTGTATGGCACACATACTTTACTAGGGATTCTTCTAACATAATGTTTTTAATGTTTAAATGAGTAATGAGGAAAGAAAGACACTTACTGTGTGTCTTCAGATCCTTATACTATTACTTTTAGAATTATGGGAACTTTTTCCTAAGGTTATGTTTGCACACAGTGTGGGGCACAATGCAGGGAGCCTGCACCTGTCAGCTAAACTGCTTTCAAGGCCCAAGTGAACACTATGCTACATGGAAGTAGTAGTTCAATGCAGTGAAAGGTTTGGGTAATGCATTGACACTATAAATCACGTTGAACCTGGAGCTAGCATAGTGCCCTTTCCATGATATAAGTAGTAGAACAGAGGAGGGGAAAGTAGATATTTTCTGAGATGTTACTGATGTTCATATCAACAAATACAAAAGCTACAGGATTTTAAAAATATATACACTGAAAGATTGTAAATGTATTTTTATGTGCAAAAGCCAGATGTGGAAATGAAAAAAAAAAGCCTTTCTAGATAGAAAGCAACAGAATTTAGAATCGACACTATGATCCATGTGCTTTGCACTTCCATAAGGTGAATCAGAAATTATTTAAATACTTTTAAAAGAACCAAGAAGATTTCCATGCATATTTGAAACATAAGGTTAAAATTAACTGCTAGTATTACCAAATGACATTGACATGTTTAAATGCACCCAGAGAAGAGCCACCTAAATGGATAAGGAAACAAAGTACAACAAGGTTTAAAGAGGACTAGATTTCATGCACACAGTCACAGAAAATCGATGTTTGTTCAACCTTTGTAATGCAAAGGGAGATTCTACCGCTGTCTACAACTACACAGTGACAGGGTGTATGTAAAGTGGAGCCAGATTCTCCTCAAAAACATACAGAATAGAACCATAGAATCATCTGCGTTGGAATAGGCCTTAAGATCATCAAAACCAATCTAAAACTCACTACCATGTACCTAAGTATCACATCTATATGTCTTTTAAATACCTCCAGGGATAGCGACTCAATCACTTCCTTGTACAACCTGTTCCAATGCTTGATAAACCTTTCAGTGAAAAAATGTTTCCTAATATCCAATCTAAAGTTCCCCTGGTGCAATCTGAGGCCATTTCCTCTTGTTCTGTCAGTCGTTACCTGGGAGAAGAGACTGAGCCCTACTTGGCTACAATCTCCTTTCTGGTAGCTGTCCAGAGCAACAAGGTTGCTGAGCCTCTTATCTTCCAGGCCCCTCATAAGACTTGTGCTCTAGACTCTTCAACAACTTTGTTGCTATTTCCTGGAAGTGTTCAAGGACCTCAAGGTCCTTCTGGAAGTGAGAGGCCCAAAATAGGATTTGAAGTGCAGCTTCACCAGTGAGAATACATGTGGATGATCCCTGCCCTGGTCCTGCTGGACTCACTATTTCTAATACAAGCCAGGATGCCTTTGGCCTTCCTGGCCACATGGGAACACTGCTGGTTTGTGTTCATTCTTACACATATGTACTTGCTCCCTTGAAGAAACCGTGGCTTTGGGAGCATGTGGAATATAAGAGCCTCTGTTTTTGTGATGGGTTGGCCCTGGCTGGTGCCCACAAAAGGCAGTCTATCACTCTCCTCCTCAACTGGACAGGCGAGAGAAAATATAATTAAAAGTTCACAGGTTGAGATAAGGAGAAGGAGAGATAAGTCACTAATTACCATCACAGGCATTGTATGTGCACACACACACATTTCAGGGGGCACTCTCTGCCTTACTACTAGCCAAACCAGACTCAACCTGGGAAAATCATTTTAATTTATTACAATCAGATCAGAGCAGGGTAATGAGGAATAAAAACTAGACTTTAAAAAGGCTTTTCCTCACCCGTCTTTTCTTCCTTACCTTCACTACTGAAATCTATACTTACTTCCCACAATAGTGCAGAGGTTCAGAGAACAAGGTTTTCAGTCAGTTCATCACATTGTGTTTGCTGCTCCTTCCTCCTCAAGGGACAACTCCTCACACTCTTCCCCTGCTCCAGTGTGGGGCCCCTCCCACAGGATACAGTCCTTCACATAATTCTGTGATGAGTCCTTCCCATGGGGTGCAGTTCACAAACTGCCCCAGAGTGGGACTGCACCATGAGGTGCAGTCCTTCAGGAACAGATTGCTTCTCCCCTGTAGACTCCCCTCTTCATAGGGCCACAGGTCCTGTTCTACCTCAGAAGCCTGTTCTGCTGTGGGCTTCCCATGGGCTCACAGCCTTTTTCAAGCATCCACATTCTCCACTGTGGGGTCCTCTGTGGGCTACAAGTGGATCTCTACTCGCCCATGGACCTCCAACGGCTGCAGGGTCACAGCTGTCTCACCATGGTCTGCATCACAGGCTGCAGGGGAACCTCAGCTCTGGCGCCCGGGGCACCTCCTTCCCCTCCTTCTCCATTGACCTTTGTCTCTACAGGGTTGTTTGTCTCATATGTTCTTACTCCTCTGTCTGGGGTCTCAATTGGCACTGCACAGTTTTTTTCCCACTTGTTAACTTCAGTACCCAAGAGGCTCTACCATCAGTACTGATGGGCTCAGCCTTGGCTAGCATTGGCTAGATTCATCTTGGAGCCAGCTGACATTGGCTTTGTCAGACAGGGGAAGCTTCTGGCATCTTCTCACAGAAACCATCCCTGTAGCTCCCCACTACCAAAACCTTGCCACACAAACCCATTAGAAGTTCATTAAGGCCATCAGATGAAGTTTTTCAGGTCAAAGGGAATAATAACAAAGAAAACAATAAAGAAGACACACAGACACAGAAACACGGTAAGCAAAAAAAGTAAGGGAGACAATAAATTATGCCAAAACTCCCCAAGCACTAAATGATGAGTCATTAAGAAAGTATAGGTAAAACTTTGTAGAGGGACAGCCTGGGCATTGTAACTAATGTGAAAAGTGGAACAAGATAGGATCATTCTCACGGAGATCTGGAGGGCTATACAAAACTATTATGGCATTCATAGGGGAAGAAGCATAGGTGAAGAAAAGGGAAACATTAAGGGAAGGAAAAAGGCAGCGAGGAATAAGAAAAAGGAAAAAAAAAAGGTTTATAGTATGTAAGTAGACAATGATCAGTAATCTCGTCTGCCTGAGCCCTCTGCCTGACCAATGCACCCTACACTACAATTCTTCTTAAGGCCTTTCTTTATTATTTTCTGTATAATTTATCTCTCTATCCCATGCAGGAGTGATGCAAGGTCTAGGTGCTAGAATATGGAAAGGCAGCCATGGCAGACAGGGCTCACAGCTCTGTATGCCTGTGACTAAGGGGATCAGAGCATAAGTCCCTGCATGAGAGAATTATAAGAGTCATTGAAGGTGTAGGGGTCTCAATGTGTTTTTATTTTCCACTAATGGACTTAAATTGATGAGAAGGAGGAAAATGTGAATCTGTAAAAGTTAAAAACCTTTGTAAAGGGGTGCAGGTGCCTTACATCAGGGCTGGGGTATTAGGTGGACAGAGGACCCAGCTTGGTATGTGGGGGGACCGACAAGTTTGGGGTGCCCAAGGGATGGTGTGCTGACTGGGCTCAGAGTACGCAGTGGGACTAGCCAGGTGAGCTGGGTACCCATGGGGTGCGTAAGGGGAGCTGGAATCTGGGCAGGGGTGCCATGTGGTGACCTGTTACAGAAGAGCTTTCCCAATGAACTCTGAACCTTCCAACCTGAATGTCCGGACAATTACAACAGTTTAGGGGACTAGGGGGAAAAAAAAAAAGTTTCTGGTGAAAGGCTCCTGTAGATATACTGCAATTATTGTCAACAATGACAGTGTCTTGTTTTTCTTTTGCACTTCCACCACATACTGACTAGGGTGATTGTTTCAGTGATTTCTGTTTTGCAATAAATCTGAAATTATTTTACTTGTCAGCATGCTGGCAGAAACAGCATGATGATACAGAAGCAGTGACAAAAGAAATTGACAGCAGACACTTGAGGTACCTTTGTCAGATAAGAAATACGCAGTACCCAGCAAATAAATCTGTTAGGTTTTAGTAACAGCAACCACTGAGAGTAAGACTAAAAAAACCTTACAGACTTTGAATAGGTGGGCAAACTTTTCTGAACATTCTGCAAAAAGCATTGTCTGCCTTTGGCCTTGGGTCAGACAAGGCAACAAATGCTCATAATGAGTATAAGATGCAGTATTGTTTATTCAATTACATGGAAGCAACAGGTCAATTTGCAAACAAACTCAGACACCAGAGCTGCTGCAGATGTATTTCTGGTATTTTCAACAATACAAGTCTTGAGTTGAGATGTATGTGTCTCATACATTTTTCTGGACTTCATCTCTCAGGGATAGATATAGATGTGAACTTGACTAGTATGGCAGTGCTAACAGTAGCCCATGGTATGTATCAATGTAATGACGTAACTTTTTTTAGAAAGTCCTCATCTATCCAATGCAATTGTGTGTGAAGTAAGGACATTTTGTAATTGCTGAGCAAATTTAAGTCTCAAAAATATAAACAGATTCCTTGAGAATTTTTTAATCAACACTCAGTGGATACAGACCAAGGGACATTTAGAAGGAAAGGACATATTAACATAAGTGAGACTTTTCTTTTCTGAAATTTTTTTTTTGTGGAAGTGTAGCAGACACTTCAAGAGATGAACACAAGTAATACAGTTTCAGTCTGTTTTGGGGGACTACATTGTTCCAATGCGCTTATAATGCAAGTAACTGAAAATCTGGACCTTACTGCCTTAAAAACTTCTTAGTACTATTTTATTCCATATATTTATGTCTAGTGGTACAGCACTTATCTGGGATCTCTGATTTGTAATTATTTATAATATTCCCTTTAAGGTAGCAATCTAAATTAAAATTACTAGCCAGAAGGTTTTTTAAAAGAGCAACTCTAACCTCCTTAGAAAATCACATGCATATTGATATAACTAGTTCATCATATGTTTTCTAGCACCCTAAGGCATACCAGATTTTTCTATCTGTTCCATTTTTGTATAGGATCTTATTGAGCATTTTTTCTATTCTTTCAGAAAATTTTTAGGAATATATCTCTTTTCATGGTTTCAAATTGTAAACATATATATACATTTTATTTCCTTGTTTATTGGTTTCCTACTTTATTTAGGAGGCAATTAAATATGAATTTTGGAAAGCCACAGGACACTGGTAAATTTTTATATTATGTAGCACACAATATTGACTCATTTATTCCCTTATTAACATGAAGTTTTACTGTATTATCACTTCTAGAAAGGATTAGGATAAAAATCTGTTTCAAATCTCTAGTCTGGTTTGTCACTCAGCAGGGAAATAAATAAATGTCTTCAATAACTTTATTCAAAGCATTTTCTTTGTAAACACAATAAAGTACACATAGAGACATGCAAGCAATGAAATACCAGAACATCTGGTGAACTGCAGGTGGGTCAGGAATATGAAGTTGAAACAGGTGCAAGGAAGCAGGTTTACTGATTCTGAAATTGTATTAGATGCTGGTAGGTTTCTGTATATGTGAGGCAATGACCTGCATAATTTCCACATAGGTTAGAATCAGCCATGTGTCATGTTCAAGAACATATTTCACAAGAGGATAGAGCTGTAAAGAAAACAACTATTACATAAAGCTTTTTATTTTAATATACATTTTAGATACAATATTTGTGGATGTCCCAATATCCTCATTCCTTCCCTTCTCTCATTCCCATAATATCAATGCATTTATACATGTAACTGAGATGTTGAAAAATCAGTTTTCTAAGTTAAACTACTGTTACTGAAGTTACCCTCTACTCTTCTCTTTATAGTTTTTTTTCTTTAAATAGTAGTCAGTTATAAGTATTGACAAGAAAAAAAAAACACAAACAACAAAACTCATAGTAAAAGGATTGTTTCAAAATTCCAGTGATATTTTAAACATCCCAAAACTGAAGCTAAAGTTTCCTAATCTTTTTGGTGAGTTTAGCCATGAAAATACATCCAAATCCTTTAGGATTGCAAAACATAATAATTTGCAAAATATGTCAGGAATAAGATATTTAATTTTATGTTGTGCATTTTAACCTCATCCAGAACTATGAGGAACAGGCTACTTTCCATGACTCCTTACATTGTTTTTTCACTTGTACTAGGTTCTGTAAGTTGGTGAAGGAGGTCTAAAATTTTTGTGTGTCTTACTAGAATACTTTTGGGTCTCACTTTAATTCAATATTTGCTATTTACCTTCTCTAACATAAACAATACATACATCCAGATACAGTTTGGACACTTTTTTGCAAAGATAGCCACTGCTTTTTGTGTTTCTCTCTGTGCCCATCATAGTCTGTAATGACTCCAATCAGTTTAGTGGGAAGAAAGCATACAAAGATCTTTCTATACTACATTCCTGGTGTTTGTGTGGAGAATCAGGTAACAAGCTCAGGGCTTAAATTCAATCAAAACCCTAAAAACAAAAAAAAAAAAAAAGAAAAAAAAAAAGAAGTAAAAGTGTATGAAAAAAAACCCAACCAAAACCAAATTAAATCAAACCATATTTACTTAACCTAGTCACTGTTAATTACATACTTATCACTTACATGTGCTAGACCAACCAGTATAATCAAAGAAACTTGATAGCCTATCATATGATGACTGCCTTTTACTTACCCACTTTGCTGGTAGAGACTTTTGCTGTGTTGTACATTTTTTGCTTAGCTTATCAAACAGTAAATTTGTAGACAGTCTACATACAAATAATTGTTCCACTGGTTTCTAATATTTCCACTTAAAATTTTCTTTAGCTTTACCATTTGGAAAATAATATTTGCACCTCTGCTATAAACCTCAACCTATTTTGTTCGGTTTTTGGCCCAGAATAACATGAGGAGTCCCCAGCTGCCAAAGGAAACTTGAAACCACTTCCTAAGGGTTATGTTTTCCTCCTGTATGCCAACAGTCAATGTAATGGTCTCATCTGCCTGATGTTAATAGCTCAAGTTATCCCAAATCTGTTAAGTTCACCAACTAACACATTTTTAAGTTATTGCACCTATAGAGTTAAATTGGGAACCACCAGAATGGCTATTTTCACCCTTCCACTGTCTATATGCCATAAACAGAGCATAATTTGACCTATTTTCAAATGATTTCACATGTATCCATTATGCACACAAATCTTGCAGACCAGCTTTTTTATGTAGCACACTTGAAAAATTATGAACGCCAAAACAGTCATCAGCAAAATCATTGAACAAAGATCTTGATTCCTAAAGTCCTGGAAGACAGGCACTCAGAGAAACATTAGAGGAGATAGATAGAGAAGTGTTTTTATTTAGAAGCTTTTAGGTGCGCACCAGAAGTATGCACACGTGGTTCAGTGATATTGCAGTTTTTATAACTTCCAGTAATTAGCATATGATATCTAAAACCAACCCGTAGTACCCATTTCCCCAGGTGCCCACCCTCAGAAAGCTCAGAAGTGCCCCTTGGAGCCTCTCCAAGGACTCTGGGCCTTCTCTTCTGTTTTGTCTTCAAGTTATATTGCAGGTGCTTCTTCAAAACACCATGTCCATGGCAAAACTCAGAAATGCATGAGAAAGTGCCCAGTGATCTCTAAAGGCTACCTAATATGTGAGCAATCCAGGGAAACCTACATAATTCTTGAAACTGTAGAAAAATCTATACTGTATCTACTAAATACACTAAAATCTTTAGGCATCAATCTTATCAACATGTTCACCCTAAAAGTCCATTCCAAATTTAGTATTCCACTAAGAATAATGGAAGCAGACCAATAATTATTATTTATGGCAGTCATGAGCCAAAATGCATATCATTTTAATTTGCACATAACATTTAAATTAAACTTTTCTTAAATTAAACATTTCTTAAAATACACTTATAGGCTCAAATTTGAACTAAAATTACAGCTGTTAAACCTGCTATTGGGGTTTCAAAGGAAGAGGGAAATCTTGTCATAATGCCCCAAAAGAGGAAAGGGAAAAGGAAAAATTCACCCTTTCTCACAGTGGCATTTTTCCCTTGCCCACTACGTCATTGCTAGTTCCATTCATATATGAAAATTTCCGTGAAGCTTTTAATATCCAGATGTCGTACAGTGTTTCCTTACCTTCCTTTAAGATACACAGTGGCTTGTGTTATCCTACCCCACCGTACTTATGTAGTTTCCTATGAAACCAATTCATAACCTGGCCTGTGTAACTTCCGCCTCCTAGAATGCAGTGTGAAGGTGCAAGTTATCATAAGCTTCTGCATACAGACATCAGGGGGTAAGCTATCCTTGTAGAGAGGTGGCAGTACATATCTGCATCCAGAAGTTCCAGGTTGTACAAATGGAATTATGTTGTGCTGAAACACGAGTTTGATTACTTCTTTGTTTTGCTGTTTTCTAGTTATCTGTGGGAGAAACACTCTCCTTGGTCTTTCCTTTCCTTTCCTTCCACACACCATATTCATATTCTATTCTCTTCCACCAGCTGGAGAAGTCTACACGCTAAGCAGGGAGACTAAGAAAACCCTCTTTAAATCCATATCAGCATATAGAATACTTGTTAAGGGTTCTAATTCTCACCTAATTTAGATCAAATTTATCCAAAATAAATCCAGGGGGTTTGATGAAGCTATTGCCTATTTAAACTTTTGTAACTCACAGGTAATTCAGGAACCTCAAGATCAGAATCACTCTTATTTAAATGAAGAAATGTGGGGTTTTTTCATTAGTGAGTAGGGAGTCTTTTCTTCTGTGACCGGGGAATTTTTTTCTTCCATTAGTAACTGTTGTAGCTGCTGATGGTCCTACTTGAGATTCCTGATTGCAGTACTTTGCCATTCTAGTCACTGACACCTCCACATATCTCTCAGAATGACACCAGGTCGTAATTCTAAGGATACAAATCAGGATGAGAAACTTACTCCTTGCTATAATTGCAAGAGGTTCTGATCATTCTGCACACCTGTGACAGGAATTAATTTCATGGTTGTCTTTAAAAAAACCTGACTAATGGGTTAAAGAATACAACATTGTTCAGAGCTGTTACTTTTTAATGTAGATAACTTTACTCATGGGTCCGACTCTAGTCAATCACACAGGTTTTATCTATTGTTGAAGTTCAACTCCACTACTTTTGTCTGTAACAATTTCAGTTTACCTATTCCCTCTCTCCCTCCCTCCCTCTGTCCCTTCCTCCCTGTTTTACAATCAAGTATTCTGAATGCCAAAGTTATTATATTGAGGGTAATTATAAAGAAATCATAGGCAATTAAAGGGAAACTTGTACGAAAGCCAGTGTACAATACCATTCTAGGAAACAATATTTTCAAAGGCCTGAAACCATAGAAAACTATCCTGCAATATCAATAAGGTAAATAAAGATATTTCATACACCTAGAAAACTAATGTCTCCCCCCCCCCACATCACCCAACGTATGACATGTTATGCTATAAAACATAAGAAATTCTCATTCTATATGAGACCGTGGTTCCAGCCTGATTTTCTCCCACTGATGCTGACCGCTGGTGGACACTCATGGTCACAGCATAATAAACAGGAGCACGGTAACTGAATACATAAGGCAGAACAAAACAATATTGGTATATTCTTCTTAAGTAGGGTATACTCTTCTTAGTACATTTGAGAAATAACTAAGGATGACATCCATACAGCTCTTCTTCGAGCTTAAACCTAGAGGAAGGTAAAATATTTGTGGTAACTAACACAATTTTTTTTCGTTCCCCCCCCCCCCTCCCCCGGCCCCCAATGCTTTCTGAGGAAGAATATAGAACATTTGTAAAGAGTTAATTGAAATGGAATCATGAGAATGATAAGAACACACATGCTAGGAGACAAGATGTCAAAGAAGCAGAGTGAATAATATGGACATAATAGCAAGTACGTAAATATTTTCCAAATATTTACATTATTTTTTTATTTAAAATATCAATTGACCTAACAAGTACTTGAAAGACATAGTCCTCCAAAACCCAAGAACTCTTCTTATAAAATTGCTCTCAATTTTAATATTAAAATAAAAATTCCAGATAATGGAATTTTAAAATTAAAGTTAAAAATAATATTTTTTCTACTAAACTCAGATACAAAGAGGAAAATGTTGATAAGTTATGAGTTAAGTAAATGAAATACATATATTTTTAGATACAGATAATAATATTTATTAATCAAGTTCATATATATCCACATATAAGTATTTTAAATGTAATGCTGAGAAGACTTGTAAATTTCCCATGAATACTCTCAAAACAGTAACCACTTTATTTCTCTGCAGTTATAAAGAAAGCCTTTTGTCTTTTCTGGTTCTTAGCTATCAGAGCACATGAATACCTTACAATGTTTAATCATTTTAATTTCAAAACACTGATACAGGAAGAAAACACTATGCTTATGTTACAGAGGGAGTAAGAAAAAATAGGGCATAACACCTTTGAAAGAGTGGCATGGCTTTGTCCCAGACACACCAGAAATCCATAAAGCAGCCCTCCATCCTTTATAATGAGTAATCATTGGACCACATTTTGCATCCATCTCTTTGGTTAATGACTACAACTTTCTTAGACCCAGGCTCTCTCTGAGACGAGGATGGACCCCAGAATGTATTGTCATTGCTAGCCTGCTCAGGAGATAACCACAGCTAGACATCAGGCTAAGCACTACCAAAGATGGATCCACGCTGAGAGACACACTAAGCAACACTTTTACAGTGCCTGACTAACTGACAGCAGGGTCTAGCCCACAGTATTAATTTCTCACTTCCAAAAGAATAAAGAAGGCAGTAAATCTTTCAATGAAACTGGAAATAGTGCAGCTCTGTTCTACATAAATGTGTGAAGTAGAAGTTCAAAGGTTACCCCTCAATCACAGTCTTATATAAAATCAGCCTGCCACCATGTTAACATCATATGGTAACACTTTAAACACTCTATTTAAGCATTTCATTTAGGAAACAATTACTGTAAGTTTTTGTCTAACATAATTAATAGGTCAAGCAGCACTTATTAAGTCTTTAGGCATTAATTAACATTTAAAAATTATCACATATGACATATTAATTAGATATCAATCACTTATTAAAGCTACTGACATTTAATAAGCATTTTAATTTATAACAAACCCTCCTACTATACATATCTTTCCAAACTACAAGTACCTGCAAATAGTGCTTAAGTGCTTTAACATGTTAAGACTTATTTTGTCTTTGTAATTATCACGTACATAGAAAACTCATTTTCTCTGTATATACTTTAATGATAAATACATATCTGTATCTTTTCCGTTCTCTAATAAATTTCACAAATGGAATAAAATGCATAACATGCATATTAAAATAATTTTTAAACCATAACTGAAATCAACAGTGCCTTTGTTCTCTTTGTGTCAGATTTGAACTTAAATTCTCTTCTGATTCTACTGCCCTGTCCTGAGGAAAGAAATACAAATGTATAAGTGTTAATTGCTGACCTCTGTCACCCCTTAATTATGCATTCTTGTATCTTCTTTGATACTTTCCTTGCATAGCTGTCTACTTTTGTGAAGATCTTGCCACTAGACACTTCATGGATACGATCTCTCTCTTGACCTAATTGCAAGTATTATCAGTCAATTTTTATAATACTAACTAGGTATTTGGCATGACATATAATAACTCTACAGGGTGCCCAAACTTTACATATTGGCAGCTTGACAAGAGAACTATGTTTCTTCAGCACATACTTTTGCATATATTTTCCCACTAACATATGCACTAACCCCTAGAATTCTCATATATTTGCAACTTTGCTAGACAAATAGAAATCACCTGTTTATCACGGATGTTTCTTGTTTAAGGTACACCTATGTGATGAGTCATGGTGAAATTTTAGAGTGTGCAAATATGGAGAAATTCCTAACTTTCTCTGTACATGTGCTTGAAACATTCTTCTTTCTGGAGGAGAAAAGTATTATGGCAGTAACCTGTAGCAGGGGGACATGGCAGGGTTTAAACCTGCACATCTGAGTTGACAGCATCCTTGTTTATCTGGCTGTCTCTATTCTGCTCAGTGAACAGCAACAGGTAGTGCTTTACACTGCTATCCATGAGAAGCTACAGCCAGAGCCACAGAAGAATAAGAGAGTGTGAGTCAAATATGTGAGTTGCACCTGCAGTGCTTGAGACTTGACAGATCTGTAGTACACCCGTGATGGCTTAATTGGGCTAGCACAGATAACAATAAGGAGTAAAAGTAAACTCTCCAGATGTTCTGGGAATATACATATGAGTAACCATACTGTCATCTTTCATTGTATCTGTTAGCTGGATTAAGACACCAAATGTAGGATAACATGCTATATCTTCACCTTTTCCTTGTAGTTTTAATGAAGTCTAAAGGTTATTAACTGGCTTCATGCAAATACTACACAGTTGTGATGAGAGTAAGAATCAGACCAATAAGGAGCAAAAACACTAATTCCCTTTTTTTTTTCTTTCTTTTTTCAAGTGGAAAAGAAAAAGGCAGTTGACCTGAAGGCTAGGTTGCAAGGCAACCTTGTAACACTGACTCTCACAGCACGTATTTGGGGATCTAAAGTAAACTAGTTTCCTAGGATCTCTCAGCAGTTTACAGGGAATGACGTACATCACCAATGACTAGTTCAAAGCAGAAACAAACCTTATTTCTTAAGTACAATCCATAGCCCTTAGTTAAATACCTTGACTCTCTATACAATGCACAAGGAGGATTAAATGGGATTCAGAATAGACAGCATGCTGTGCAAGATTTATATAATAGAGAAGGTCAAAACTTAAACACTGCACTTCTGTCAGACCAGGTTTACAACTCAGAAACCTCTCTTACACTAATGCAGCATATTCCTCCTTTCAAAATAACAGGCACCTGTTTCTTGTAAAACATAGAGGTCAGGGGATGGTGTTCCTACTATTTAAATGGGATTTAGACTGAAAGAATTCAAATCCAAGTAAGTCTTTGGCTGTGAGATGCTGAGAAATTTTTGCATTTTGTCACTGTGCTACTTTTCAGAAACAGATGCAGAACTTATGGAGCTAGAGAGAGAAGTGAAATCACAGTGACCACATTCACCTCCTGAGGAATAGGACACCTACTTCTTGACCCCATCCCCAAGGACTGTTGCAGTGCTATATAAATCAAAATGAAGCCATATGAATGAAGCCATAATAAGGCCTGGCAGCCAAGATCAAAACTAATCTTTTAAAATTTTAAGCGTCACAGAAATTTCGCTTGGGGTGCTTGGTCTTTCCACTGCCATGCATCTGCTTGGCAGAACTCATTGCCTTTTGACATTAGGAGATCCCTATTTTCTTCATTTTTAAGCCTATGTTTAAGACTGATTTGTTTTCATTGACTTTTAACTGACATTAGCTAATTATTAGCTCTGCAGGATAGATTAAATTTTAATTTTAATGTCATTGTAAAACACCATGAGCTGCCTCAGCATGATAAGATGCTATAAAAGTTTAAACTGTTGTTATAAGTTAGCCACCTGTTCAAAACATTAAAAATCTACACATTTAAATCAATCACACTGTGCCGGATGCCCCATCAAGGCTAATGTTGATAAATTATACTCTTAGGTCTAGTTGATATAGATTCATTGTTCTCCAAAACAGTAATATATTGGACTTTATTTTGTAGAGTTTTAGTTGGGATTTCAGCGTTATCTTACAAAATCCTAAATACACTTCAATGCATATTTTCCAATCTGCTAAATTACTCAGAGATTATCCTGGCTAAACAGTACCTTTGAGGTTCTGTCTGGTATCTAAGACATATACTAGAGAAGTACCATTCGATGGAAGTACTGTGTAATGGTAGAAAGACCTGTCTTTGTATTGTTCTTTCTATCTCTGGGCCAAATCAGAAGAATTGAATAAGCTGACATATAGAAAACCCCCTGTAACTTTCTGTGTCAGGAGCCAAGAAATGAATTTGCAGGCTGAAGCAACGAAGATTTTTTTTTTCAGGTGTGGTATATTGATCAGAAAAAAAATCACTTATTCTGGATTTTCTACCTATAAAACACAGCTAATATTTTTTCCATGTATATCTTGACTCTTCACACTGTAAGTTTACTTGTGTAAGTATTATTTTTTATGGAAAGCAAAAGGATTTTTTCTCTTTAATAAATATAAATATAAATATGGTAGAAATAAAGTAGCATATTGAGGCTGCATATTTTAGTAGACCTAGCTCTGCAGTCAAGGATCTGGTTTTACTACCTCTTGTTCTTTTGTGCTCAGCAAAGGTTTATAAGTAACTAAAAGATGTGGGCTTCATAGTTTTATTATAACTAAAACAATCTTTAGCAGCTCTGCAGCAGAATGACCTCTTCGGCTCATTTATTATGTTAGTTTAAAGGAATATAAACTCTTTCTAATACCACACAAGAAAAGCTATATTGTCTGAGACAGGTGACATCAGACTCTTCAACTTGCCTTTGTAATGTGTTCCTGCTGATTCCTAGACTAGGAAAGTGTGCTGGTTTAAAGGTAAACGGGCAGGAGAAATGGATCCACCACAAAAGAGTTTATAAGTCAGAGTTAAAATTTAATGAAAGATATTACAATAAATACCCTGACACAAAGAGAAAACTGCTTTCAACTCACCAAAACCCAGCAGTATAACCCAGTGTCCTGGGGCCCAAGCCCAAAGGGGTTTGTTAGCCCTTGAGCTGAGACCCGTGTGGTTCCCCCGAGTCCAAAGCAGAAGGAAGTGAAGAACCTGTTGGTGCAGATGATGGCTCTGGTCTGGTCAGGACTGGTGGTTGTAGTCTGGTCGAGAGTGGTGGTCTCCTCCTGTCAAGGTCCTGCTGCTCCTCTGGATCCAACAAGAGTAGTTGAGTTCTTCTTACCCCTGCTTATGTACCCTCAGAGAGCACCCAGTCCCTCCCCCAGGGCGGGGACTCACATAATGGGTGATTAACTGTGAGTCATGGGGTATCATTGAACCATTGGTGGCCCATTAGCAGCCACGCCCCCTCAGGCTGGGTGTGAAGGTGCTAACGACTCCCTGGGCAGCTGCTGCAAATGGTCCATTGTTCTTGGGAAATGAATAGAGGGGGTAGAATACATAGCTTTGATCACCCCCACACAGTGATAACTGGTCCCACCTGCTGAACTAGGACAGAAAGGAATTCAGTGAAAGGTTCCCCAAAGAGAATAATTTTTACCTTTGTTGTTGAGACGGGCGAAAAATTTAAAGAGGGTTTAGTTGAACGCATGAGTCTTTGCATGGGTTTACCACCCATACCCATCTAGGGATGTGCTTTCTGCACACAGTGTCTGGCATAGGATACTAAGAATCTCTGCCCTGACAGTGATTAGTAGTATCAGGGTAGCTGTTAGATGACACAGGAACAGGGTTGAGAGGCACAAACTGCCTTGCAGCCATGGAGCTGAAAACAAACAAATTTACTCTGGAGCATGCTCCTGGTACCCACATGACATAGCTCTGTGCCCTGAAGGATCTGTGTGTCATTCCTGCAAACACATAATGGAATCACTATTTTTACGAATTTTCAGTTCAAAGTGTTTAAAAATAAATGAATTCTATTGACATATCTTCCTGTGTCTGAATACTGCTTTAACATTTTAACATATGTGACTCTATGTTGCATGTTGTGAAATGTTCTATGAGTTTTTCAAACCTTATCTGGGAGAGAGTATGTTGTGTTTTTGCTTTAGATGTGGCATCTGAGCAAGGACCCAGAACGTGGTAAAGAAGAGGATAATCAAGGTAAAAGAGGAAACCAAATTCCAGTATCTACACTTTGTCTTTGGGATTTATTCATCAAAATAAGACTTTCCTAATCCTGACAAAAAAAATCATGTAAATTATTCTTGTAGATGATTTAGACAATGTCTAGATTGCAGGTGGGAGGTAGGGTGGAGAGTGGAAATCCTTAATATTTAAACACACTTTTTCCCTAGTACAAACAAGTCCTTTGAAGCTTTGAAAACCTTAAAGGTATCTTTCTTTAGAACTGTAATTTTTGTTTGCCTCTTTCTGATTGGAATTTCTCCAGTAACTTAGTAATGGAAAGCTAAATACTGTTTGACATTTTTTTCACATATGTGTATGGAGTATTTCTGTCCTAACATTTCTCTACAAAACCATTTTGTGTAAGCTACAAGAGATACCACACAAAGGGGATTATGAAGAGCTGACATACTCTGTCATCTGTCATTTCTGACAAATGTAAATGCAAGAATAAAACCCTTGGTAGAATATAAGAACATATGAGTCAGGGTTGAGTGAAAGGGCATCAAATACTCTGGTTTCTGATGTTTTTTCTTTACCTCTGTTGTTTTCCTTTGATTTATCTGCATAGTGTATTTCTTATTCCAAGTTTTCCTTGGATGTAAATTTACCTTCTCTTTCAAAGAAGCAATACAAACCAGCAGTGGCTGTGAAATGCCATCTAACACAGAAAATTCATATTAAGCTGTGGAGGGTAGTGTCTGTTAGAGGAAAATATATGGAACAGCCTGAGAAAAGGGACACACATGCTGCTCCATGTTCCCAGGTCTGACCAGCAGTGAGGCTGCAGATGTGCTCTCAGCAGCCACACAAACCAAGCACACACATACACCATATATATCCCTATATACATAGACAGCCACACAGATCGACACACATGCACACACCAGCCACAAAAACATAGTCAGCACCAATGGCCTCATCCTGCTTCCCTCTCTGGCGGAACAGGCTGGAGGTCCACTGGTGAGAATAGGTATATACATACGTACAGCATGAGTATTTCCAGTAGCTGGGCTCAGACACTCTGTCTGATAGATGTTCCTGGATCCCAGTCTCACCAGCTGCTGGTATCTGAATGTTCAAGTCCCCAAGGCTGCAGCTACTCCATTTGCTGGTAGAGGCTGTTGCACAAATACACACAGTTGGCAAGGACTTCCCTGGTCCCCATAGTCAATCACCCTGTGCTCTCATCCACTGATATACATGCTGGCTCTCAGAGATCCATCCATCCACTTCTTCCCAGACACATTGGCTTGACCACTGTTAGTGATCCCGTGCTCCTTTGCACATCTGCATTGTCTCCACTTGCTGCACTACAGACGTATCTGTATCCCCCAATTTGACTCCAGTTGCTACATGCACACACCCATACACCCCTTTCCTCCCTCTCCTTTCTCATATAAATAGATTGAGTAGACAATTTTCACATACAAAATATTAGAAAGAAATTTAATAAGATGGTATACTTTCAAAATATTTCATGGAATTTTTTCTCTCTCTTACCATCACAGAGGTTTGGCAGCTGAAGCCTACCCCTTCACTACTTGGTAGAACCAACTAACAAAAGGATGGCTGATAGCTTTGCATTCCAACTTAGTGGTTGGGGAAGACTGAGGGAGGTGGAACAGGGGGGGAAAGATTTTTTCTGTTTTTTGGGGGGGCGTTTTGCCACACTTCTCTGCTCCAGCTGCTTTGTGGGTGCCAGCCTGCACTTGCTGGGCTGGTGGAAGCACTTGGAGGGAGCTTCCTTGGCTCGGCCCCCCAACCCCGCTCACCCTATGCCATTCTTCGGAGAGAGGAAGCAGTCACCACTACCTGGATTTGCTACAGACTCCCTGAGGGCTGATGCCACCTGCAGAGGAGTTGTTAACTCCCTAACAGTTTCAGATGAAGGACGAGCAGAAGGTCTTTACACTGCCCATGGGAAAGGTTTCATCACATCCTGGTGACCACCATTCCCATGTCAGATTTTGGAACCAACCCCTCTCCCTGCTCTGGTCACTGGGTCTCACTGGAGTTTGTGAGTGACTTTTGTGGCCACTGCCTCCCGAGGTGCAGCCTCCCACTATCTGTAAATAGAACTGCACCCGGGGACAGATTGAGGACTAGACTGTAAAAGTTTATGGTTACAGTGTTGCTGTTTTTTCTGTTCTGGTTTGGATTTTTTCTTTGATCTTATATATATATATATATATATATACATATTCGTAGTAAAGAACTGTTATCCTTTTCTATATATTTTCTGATTAAAGTCTCTTAATTTCACAGGTTGTGGTGGTTTTTGGGAAGAGGCTCCCTTCCTAGTCCAGATAGACATTTTAGGTTTTTTTGTTGTTTATTTTTTTTTAAACTGAGACAGAAGAAAACAGGATGAACTGTAGTGGACATAGCCAGACAAGAAATCAGCCCTTTTTTATTCCTTATATTGTCCATTTCTCACACTGCTTCCTCCCAAAATCACGTAAATCCCTCCCTCTTGTTCATCCCCATCCCTTTCCTCCTCTAAATATCCCATAATAAGTCCTGTGTCATGCTGAATTGCTCTCCTGGGGGGAAACCTCTAGGTTTCACACCCCTAGGCAACAACCCCATTAGTCTGAATGGTTATCCAATGAGCTACTCCCATTTAATTTTGTTATCCAAAGAGCTAATGCCATTTAATTTTGTGTCAAAAATAGTGTGGCCAGAAGGATGAAGGCAGTGATTGTACTTGTACTTGGCACTGGTGAGCCACACCTTGAGTACTGCATACAGTTTTGGGCCCTTCACTTCGAAAAAGACATTGAACTGCTGGAACATATCCAGAGAAGGGTAATGAAGCTGGTCCCGTGGGACAGCCCTGGGAGGGTCCTTTGTGGAGTGTTTGTTCCTCAGGAGTCCTTAGTTTGAGTTTGCTGTCGTACATCCCAGCACTTCTCTGATTTCTGCAGATGGGCCTTTGATGAGCCAATGGCCTCTTCTGAGACACCTTGGAGTACTCCAGCAGGGAAATATTTGGGGTCCACCTCCTGTCTTGGTGTTTCTGAGCTCCTTTGTGTGTAGGCAGATAATTTTTGTCACACAACTTAACAGGTTTAGACTCCTACATTAACTTAATGCTTGCTGGTGACCCTATAATCCCAGCCTTCAAAATTTCATTTGCTTTAATCAAGTAGCTTCAGTCTCACTATTTAATGGGCAATAAGTGGCTTACTCTCATTTTTTGGGGAAAAAAAAAAAAAAGAGGCATTAGTGTCTTTCCTAGCTATGAAAAAACCTTTAAAGTGGTGACCAGAATTAAATTAATTTTTACAACTATGCATTCAGAATGTATATAGTTTTTATCTTTTCAGAAACCAAGGATCATGCTGTCTGAGTATTCTTAAATATAATTTTCTTGTCTGAGGTGATTTATGCCCAGGAACTTCTGCAGAGGTGATAAGAAATGTCTACTTTCACCTTCCAGCAAAAACTCAAATGCAGCAGCTTTTTCTGTGCTCACCAAATGTACATCTTGAATTCAGGGGGATGCATATCTTTGATACCTGAGGGAGGTGAATATTCTCCCTTTGAACCTGTAGGACCCAGCAGAAACATTTATCTCCATTCAGACTAAGGAAGCATTAGCATCTGTAAAACAACTGACTATTTGCCAAACCTTTGGTCAATAAGTAACTCTCCACGTATGCACACACTTCTCATCTATCTTTCAGAAAATGTTTCACCTAGACTACAAGCAGCAGAATTTTACTCCCATTGGCATATGGACTTCTTTATTAGGTATGTTTGTACTGTTCCTTGATGATTACTTTTTATGGTAGTTGCTTTTTGTTTGACAGACATAGCCTTGGTCCTCTTTGTGGTGTACCCATTATCTTTATAAAAGACTTTCAGAAGGTAAAAAGCAAAGAAGAAATACACTGGGAAATTTATGAAAAATAATTATTTGGCAATATACATCTAAACAAGAGTTTGAAATTAATAAAATCTTACATGTTTTCTAATGGCATTTGCAGAACAAACTGTGCAGAAATGAAAACCTGAAAATAACTATATGCTATGTAGTAAACTTTGGAAGAACTTTGACAAAACTACCCATAGAGAATGCAAAAAAATTCTAGTATGTCTTTAATGCTAGATGAAATCCCTTTCTTATCTGTGTGACTTGCTGTCTGCTGCTTTTGCAGAAGCACAGAAAAAAAATTAGAAATGAACTTGTATTATCAAAGGGCAGTAGAAAATTTAAAATTCTTACTTAAAGTATAGAGAATAAGTTTATAATATATACTAAAAGTATAGAGAACGAAAAACTGTTCTTTAGTAAAATTGTGAGTCTATCAAGGATAATGATTTTGTTTTATTTTTGATAGAATAGAAATCTTCCAAATAACATTGTAATTGTATAAAATTGAACTGAACACTGCCCCCCCGCCGCGTTTCAAGGGTCATCAATTCCAGAGTTCATTTGACCTGTTCTTAAAATAAATCTGCTTAATTAATAAGAAACAATTTCTAGGGGGAATGACTTCTTACCTAAATTTTGGGGTCTACATTGTAAACTTCCAGATCTAATTTAAATGATTAGCCCTTATTAGGTCTCAGGGGAGCTAAGTTATTAAGCCTAGAGAGTGATTCATCTCACCTTGCATTTTACTTCTGTATATAGCCAATATAAAGGCAGCCTGAATTCAGTTCAAATGCCACATGTAGGTATAGCCTATAATGCTACAGCCTCTATTCCTGGGGGCTTGAAAAGGTATCCGAAGGTACTCTTTAGCATCCAAAAGTGCACTAGACACCTCTGCTTAAGCAACTTTAAAATATTGTCTCGTTTGGGTAAAACCCATTTGAGTGGATCAAATACACAGGTTATTACTATGCTGTGTGCTCTGTCTTGATATGTACTAAATCTTTTTTCCTCTACAGTTAAAGAAATAAAATTGTAAATGAGATACATGAAATAAACTTTTCTGCTCTATTCAGTACTGATAAGGGCCTCAGCCAGACTACTCTTTCCAGTTTCAAGGAAGATAGTTTAAGGATAAAGAAAAACAGAAAAGAGCCCAGCGGACAGCCACGAGAATGCTACAGTCCATTTATATAAAAGTTTTGTAAAAACTTTTTATAAAGAAAGAAGTGAACAGAAATACATAAAAGTAGTTTCTTACTAAAGAGTTTTTTTCTCATATTCTCCATTATGCTTCATGGTCATTGGAACAGGTAAATTGGTTTAATTTTTTAGTGAAGAAGTTTTAAATTGGAATTTAGCACTTTTGAAATGTGCACAAAAATGGCCTTCCAAGGAAGATAATGAGATCTCTTACACTTGGCATTTTAAAGTATAGTACCAAAAAGACCCCTAATAGATATTTGAGGTGAGTTTGATTCTTGCCATATACTTCTTATTCAGTTTTTAAAGAAATGATGAAATAAGTGTTTGAGGTCCTTAGAATCCATGTTTCTGTAGCCTGGTAAATGATTGCTTAGATTTAGCCAGTTCGAATCGAGGTTCCCAGTTTAAGCTGGATTCATTTGCTAGGATGTCAGTGTGTTAATGGGGCGAACAGTGAGATCCTGACCTGAGACAGGGCAGGACTGTGTCCCAGGTGTGTATCAAGCCCAAGAAAATGAAAGTACTTTATGAGCAGATGATACAATTACAGTTTTTATATCTCTGTTGATTTTAAGGGATCTCAGAGAATTTACCTTAGAATAATTTCTGAAGGTGATATGAACGTCATGTTTTCTTAGTTTAGGAACTTTCACAGATGAATATCTTTGATAAATCTTCCCTTATGAAGATGGATAGATATACTGATTTCCTAAAATAACTAAGGAACTACTTTATGGCCATTGGTCACTTTTTAAGGATACGTATTGGCAGGCTCAGAGGAACTGTTTTCACAGAAAACCAGTGACGTGAAATTTCTAAATTTGAGAATGAGTGTATGAAATTGAGGATTTATAAATTCAGGACAGAAAACTCAGTATAGTTTTTTTCATAATGCATGCACATTCTTATTATGATACTGCCTTGAGTTGACCTTAGATGTTAGTGCATAATATGAATGCTCATAGACTACTGTATTGTGTTTCAACATTTGAAATTTCTGGTTTTAGAGCTATCTCCATTTAGCTTTCTTGATTTTTTTTTTTTTTTTGTAAATAAAATCTAATAACATGTGGATTTTAAGTATTTAAAGTATCTGAAATTCAGTAAAAATTCACAGGGTTAATTGAACAATTACAATCATTTAACTAATCTTTGTCTGACAATATGCACTCTTCACACATAGTCAGATAGGAATTTTAGGTGGGACTACCTCACTTCTTTTTCAAAAGCAGCTTCCAAACAAACCTTGTAATTGAGGTTTTGCTACTGTATTTTCTCTGTAAGTATAGCCAACATTTTGAACGTACAGATTACTTCATTTCAGAATCATTAATCTTGCCTACAGTTATCTAGGTATCTCATAAACTGAGGCTAAGCTTTAAAAACCCATGTAGCCTTGGCTTCCAGGAATTCCTGTCAAAAAGACAAAGAGAAAACTATTTCTTCTTCTGAATAATAGAGGTAATTTTTGAGTCAGTTTTACTAATGCCCTGGCACAGTGTCTCAGACAATAATACCTGGAAACGATGTAGTAACTCTCTAGAATGTTCATGAAGACATCTCAGAGCCAGAGGAAAACTTTGAAAATAAAACCATAATTTTCTTCTTCTTCCTAGTTCATATTATAGAAGGAATAACAAAGAAATGTACAGTGTATCCAAAATACATGTGAGTTGGTTTTAACACAAAAGAGAGACAATTTCTGCCTTTAGAAAAAACAAACCAAAAGCCAACTATAAGGGTGGCTGTCCAGTTCCCTTGACTGGACACATAACATAAGACTAAAGTTTATTGCTAAAATTAATTGAGTCATGTAATTCAATAAATTTTCAACTGTTGCTGCCATTAGGTATTTTCATACAGGCAGTGACCATCCCATAGAAGCATTGTTCATTGCTCTAAATAAAATCTACCCCAGATATCTATTGCACCTGCTGAAGTTTTAACACTTCAGTAATAGATGTAAAATTCTAGTTAATTTTATATTTATATGCTTTTCCATACAAAATTTCATGAGCAGCTGCACCTTTGATTAAGAAATTTTGTCAATAGGTCTTGAACCCCAGGAGGAGAACACCAAAAGAAAGTTTATGGCAGGTGAAACATGTCTTAGATTATTTGGTATTACACATACAGAACATAAACGAAATTCTGAAGCCTCAGGATTAAAGGAATGTATAACTAAGAGGATTCTTTACTGAATGTTTCATCCTTTCATGTACATAACTATCTCTGATGTTACTTTAAAGGAAGACCACCTTTAGAGGAAGAATTGTTAATCAAAAGAGAGACAGAGGCATTCCAGACTATTTTGTTATTCTAAAACATTGTGTGTTCCCGGCTGCCATTTTTTTCTTTTTTTTTTTTTCTTTATAAGTTCAGACAGGTCAAATATAGCTTTACACTTGTTGCTTTAGAGCCACAAGGAATATAAGCTATCAGGGTGTTCTAGATGTATTTATCCTTAAGATACTGACTACAGAATCATGGTATTCCATGTAAGTCTAGCAATCCAAATACCATAAATCTGGCTCAGAATATTATGCATGTAGGAAGAATGAATAGGTGATGGAGTGTAATATTTCTGACCTATGATTGTCTACTGATAATGCAGCGGGGTTCCTTCATGGTGAATAGGTCAAAAGAATATGAATAAATACATTTGGATGACCCTTTGCTTCATGACCAGTTAGTGTCAATGGAACATACCAAACTAACACCAACAGAGGTATTTTAGCTCTAAATACACAGACATAAGTTAAAAGGTGATACCTGTAAAGGTTTTACAGTCCACCAGCATTCTTACAAAAATAATTCTTACATAAAAAGAGTTCTGAGTCTTCCTGATATTTAGTACGTTTTGGTTCTGTGTGAGCTTCTCCCTGGACTTCTAATGCCAAAATAGAAATGCACAGATGAAAAAGTATTATGCCAATGCAAATGACTACTTAATAAGATTCTCAGTGTCCAACAGCATCCACAAGA
>JAWWEW010000001.1:59540599-59563480 GCA_035583185.1 Anabacerthia variegaticeps
TCTACTTTCCCATGCCACTGCAAGGCCATAGACTTGTTTTTCTCCACTTTCCCATGCTCACAGCTGCATCCTTCCCAATCCAAAGATGTCTTTGGCCCAGGAGTCTTCCACACAAAACAAACAAAGCTCTCATGGTCCTAAAAAGAAAATGTGTTTTATTTCTCAGTAACACTATATTAGCACAGTGTTAGCCCTATCTTTCCTCTCTACAGGTTTCATTACTTAAAGCCATGTTCAAGGCAGAGAACAAATGCTATTCTCTAAGCTGCCCACCTGCTCCACTGCAGATGTCTGGGGTCAGATTGAGTCTAATATGTAACTTACATCTATATGATAGCTCTTCATTTCAGACCATTCTAGAATAGTGAGTATAAGTTAACACTGGAGTCAATAAAAATATTAAGGGGGATTATCTAGGATGCCAAATATATAGGCAGTATCAGAAGGACTGAATAACACCTCTGGTTATCTATTTCAGAAGTTAGTCTATCCAGCCTTTTCGTTCTGGTTATCAATTATAATAATCACTTAAAACTATAAGAACAGCTGCATAGAGTCATGCATCCCATTTTCAACCATGGTCACAAGCAGATACCTAAGGAAGAATAAGATCAATGTAAACACTTCTTGCTAATACTCTAACAACTTCCCACTCTCAACAGCTAAGGGGTTTCAGAAGTTGGACATTATTTCTATGGATGCATGCAAGCTTTAGCTTGTGTCCTGTTTTAGAAAATATTCTGGTCACCTTCATTTACTGCCCTTTGATCTGCCTCTACAAATTTCCATGAGGTATTTAAGGCTTACTGTATATTGCAATCTTCCCAGAAGAGAAAATAAATTCAGCTATTGGACCTACAGTGCTCCAAGCACATCAGGGAGCCACAGGCATGTTTCAATAGCAATCAAACAGCCTTCTGTGTCTGCATGCACAAGCAAGTTCAGAAAGAAATCTTGTTTTACTGTTACTGACAGACAACTCTAAGGTCACAGTAGGCCTTGTCTTCTTTGTCCTGTGATATGAAGCCTAAAAAGGACTCTCTATGTTAATGGCAAACAAAATTAAATCTGTATATGAATGGCTCCTGAAAATTCAAAGCAAATGTAAATCCCAAATGATCACTTCACACAAAAGGTGGAATTCTCATCTTTATGAGATCAGAGCTATTTCACAATCATATGATGTGTTTATAATAAATTAATCAGCAGTAATTATAAAAATGTAAGTCCAGAATACTCAAATTCAAAGGCTAACAGCTCATAACCTATAGCTTTACTCAGGTACTTAAATAATTGTAAGTCCCAGAAGCTGAGGAGTTCTTTTTATTTGTTTTCAATTAATTTTAAGTGATTTACAATAAAACATAAAAGACAAAGCTAAAGTATATTTAAGAGCTAATATAACTTTAGAGAATGAAAAATACTCTCTCATTTTCATAAAGTCAAGTCACAGGGCCTATATCACAGATTTATTTTCACATAAAAAACATAAATATTTATAGTCCAACCAATTGTTCAGAACATAAGCAGGAAAACAGACGGTGATGATGATGATGATGATATTATATCCTAATTATTTAGATGGTAGCTTTAATGCCTTTTACTCTTATTCAAAACTAATGGAAATATTATTTAAAAATTAATTTTCTGTACATTGGAAACTTTATTCGTAAATGGATTTGCAGCAAACAAACTTTGAAAAATATATGAAAACTTGTTTATAATAAAATATTTGGTCAATTCTACTAAAAGAACCAGTAAAATTGACATGAGTCTGATCATTTTGTTTGCTTGTTTTGTCTCTAAAAAGCATGAAGGACAACACCTAGATTAGTAGATGCTACAACTGGAATTGGAAACAGATTGGATTGTATCCCAGGTTCACACATTAGGGAAGGGAAGGTCAACGGAAACCTTCTATTCTGTAACTGAAAAGTGAGTTCATGTCACATGTTACAGGGAATGAAGATTCAACCACAGAAGTCAGGAGAGACTAGAACCCTTTGTTGATCTTACAAGGATCTAAAACTTCTCCAGAAATTCAAAGGCTGTAGCTGCTCCCTTGTTTACACTTTCTGTGTTCAGCGTTGGTTAATGAAAAAGTATATATACCGAGCAGAAACCTAGCTACCCCAAATGGGAGGTTTCCATTTACTTCATGTATTTCGTGGGTACTTCATTTTTCACTGCTCAAACACATCAGTAAGGCTGGTTTCTCTCCTAAATGGTGAATGAAGTGAAAATCTGAGCCACCATTTCAACCATTTTATTATGGAGAATATAATTGAGTTCATCTAAATTTAAGTCATGCACTATCTGAATGAGTAACCTATCAGTAGATGAACTAGCAATCCTACTCTTGTACTGACAGAAGAAGAGAGAAACTTTAGGGCCAAGCTGTTCTGTATAATCTCTTAAAGTGCCTCTTCCCACTGGTTGTAAAAGGATCTTGGGGTGACCAGTTCAGATGCCACAACCTATATTTGGTGACATGAGCTTAAAAAAATGCACTTGTTAGATTTTATAACTCTGTAAAAGGCAGTTTTGTAGATGCTATATGGAACTGCCTTTAGGACCCTCTACTTTTAGTTTCTGTTTTAAACAATAATAATTAACAATAATGACTATTCCTTAAGAATACTATAAAACCACACAGATAAGTATACAAGGCTATTAGGGATATATAGCAGGTTTAGATCTGTAAGTGAAAACCTTCTCAATATTGCTCATTTTTACATAAATAATCTAAGTGTGTTTAATACAAGATGATATAAATAATTTGGAAAGACAAATATTTATAATAAAAAAAGGTTTTGCTGTCCAAGAGAGGGATTATATAGTTTAGATCTCTCATTATAAGATTAGTGTTCAATGATTACATTAGTATTATGTGCAATGTTCTCTGTCTTTTACAATACAGTTCAAAGGGAAAAGAACCTTTTCTACTAAAACCTTGTTTCTTCATACGTAAAACTTTTTTATTTAAATAAAAAATTTCAGTTACCTATTTGACGTTACAGAGGAAACTTTATATAAAATGACAGTGATTTTTTTACTAGGTGTGAATAGACACGACTAAACTATTATCATTGGATGTCAACCAAATCCCTGGCCTGTTAGTGCTCTAGAAGAAACATTCAAACTGCATAATCATATAATAAATATAAAACCCCACAAAACTTAGACCAAGTGCAACCAATCTTTTCCTCACTACCTGGGTCATTATAATGCTATGTATAATACTCTTGTATTGTCTTTTTGTATGTGCCATATTAGAGGACCTTCAATATTGATTAAAATCACTATTCAGCCTCAGGGACTACTATTTTGTTTGTTTGTTTGTTTTGTAAAAAAAAAAAAAAAGAAAAATAATTTAAATTCATCAATTTTCAATACTAAAATATATCTATAGTGCAAAACACAGAGCAAAACACAGACACATTTTGTAGACAATCTTGCAGAAAAGTTTAGTTTAACTGAGATTTCCAACAGTCATGTTTATGATTCCAGTTTGAATACATCTAGCTTCAGCTTCCAGTCACTTGAATTCATTACATGCAGATAAACGAGATTTAAAACTGCTACTTTCTGAAAATTCTTCATGTAAACAATTAGTGACTTTTATTTGATAAATTATCTAGAAAGACAGTGGATTTCATTAAACCTGACTTTTGACTAAACATTTATTTAGGTTTCCTCTATGATCAAAGGAATGAAATATATAAGGTAAGAATGCTTTTTGTCCCATCCTAAGATCAGCATCAAGGGAAGTGACTTTTTCACTAAACAGCCTCTAGACCAGACACTTAACTTTTAAAAAGAGTAAAGATTAGTGAGGCAATTAAAAACTGACTGGTGAAAAACTTGAGGTGCTTCTGAAACATCTGCACCGCTATTCAGATCATATTTGAACTCCTACAAAATAAGCCTTTATTATTGATCAGTATCTTTAGAGTGCTGACATCAAAACTGAAGATCCTTGTAATGAGCTCATTATCATGCTGTATTTATAAGAACACCACCTGTTTTTACTCTGTGTTATTATTATGCATCAAACAATCAGTTTACAGGCTTAGCCACTATATTTTGTTTTCCCATAATTGCGTTATTTCCAGAACATACACTGTCTTCAAAAAAAAAAAGCCTTTATAAGAGACTTAATCCTAGGTGTTCACTAGTCAAAGAGAAATAAAAAATGCTGCCTTAAAAATTAATCCGCCTGCTGCAACTGTGAGAGATCTCTGAAAGAAAACCACAAGCAGAAGTTACTTTCTCAGCTCTGCTAAACTTGTGACATTTGAAACAGTTTCAGCCTAAGGTGATCACATTGCCATGTACTTGACAGGACTGCTCTGAGCAACTGCAAAGCAGTGTTCTCAACCAGAAACAGAAAAATCCATCATTCAGACTCCTGCTGCAAGGAAGGAGTTCAGTGGCAGAGTTAAGGTACCTGTTCACATACCTACACTGGACTTCCAAATATCATGAACTTACAGAATGAGTTCTGTACCTTCATCCAGCTGTCTTTTAGCCTCCATATGCTGATGTTCATCATCTCTTTCTTGCATGTTTACTTTTCATTAGGTTTTCCAAATGAAAGAGAAGAAAGGCTACTAATTCTTCAATGAAGTCCTCTTTTTACTCACAGGATATGAACTTTAACATCTAACGGAACATTTGTTTCTAGATTTCATTGACACAATATGCCTTCAAAAGCAGGCAAGCAGATATTTTAATCATAGATAAATTAAAAATTACACTGTTAAAAGCAAGTGGATAAAGACCAGATGCAAACTTAATTCTAAAAACTCAAAAGGCAATATGATTATATATATATATATATATACATATATGGGGGGGGGGGGGGGTGGTTATTGGTTTGGATGTCAACTAACAGTCACATATATAAATATACTGAAGTACTTCTTCCAAGACTCAAGTCTTAAATGCAAGTATTAGAGTCAATGGTGGAATCTTGTTCCAAAACCTCAAAATAATATCTGTTCCTAATTCACCTGGAATTCAAACACAAAATTCTAATTCAACATGCTACGTACCTTGGGATGATTGGCTCTGTGCAAATGTACTTTAGTATCTGCCAGTCCCATGATCAAGTGGTTTAAGGTCTGATATATCAATGAAAAAATCATATTTTGTCTTTAGTTAAAAATAAATATACACACATAAAAATATTTTATATCATAATTATATAGCAATATGCATATCTTTATTGAGACTTTGCTTACTACTGACAGTGTTATGTTCATCAAAGTTTTTGTTGATGAATGTACTCAGTTATTTTTTATCCACTCCTTCTTAGTAAGTGTATATTTGTGTAGCCATGTACTAAAGGGAATGAAGATAATAAAGATGAGACATTTTAAGTCTTGAAAAACGTGTGAGGATTTCAACCGACAACCATAGAATGAAAAGAATGGTTTCAATATTCTGGATGTTCTCTACAAGAGGTAAGTGTGAAAGTGTGCTGCTTTATAATGATATTCCCAGGAGAAGTAGGATTTATATATAGTCATTGGCTGCCTCTCCTTAAAATGGCTTCTGTTTGCTCTGATGTTTAATTTGAATGGTGAGGTGTAAAACACAGCTATAGAGAAAAGAAACCAACATATATCCATTGCTTGAAAATCAAAAAGGTACCATCAAAAGTGATCACTTAAATTGTTATAATTTACAGTTACAAATTGTAAATATTACAAAAAATTGCCATAGGACAAATTCTGCAAGTCCAGTAAATACAAACAATTTATGGAGGTTTAGGAGCCCATATGCTCAGTTCTTGCCAATTAGATCTAAGCAAAATTAAATTTTCAGTTAGAAAAATTTTCACTTTTTGTAGTTGAGCATTAAAATAAATTCAAATGGGTACTAATGATGTCCAAATATTTTGACATGTGGCTGCATTGAACATTCAATCCAGCAAGCATAAAAAAAAAATCTATAAAGACTTTTTACATACGTATTTTCACACACATGGGAAAATCTGCTTGATGTTCACTTACAGCTAACATCTAAATTAGTCTGTGGGCACGCATGTTCATATCCTCTATTTTACACTCATCACATCTTTCTTTTATAATTTATTCCTTCCATTTTTAGTTTCTCTCATATTTACTCAAGTTCAAAAAAATATGCAGATTTACTCAAACTCATTCTTCTCTTTTATGTCAAGTATATACATACATTTCTCCTCTTACTATTTTCCTTGTACTGTAAAGAGAAAACAAAACCATCACTATCAAAATGTTTCATTTTCCCAATGCCAAATATTTAGACTTTTTCCACACTGAAGTTCTGTCAAAGTTTTGTTGAAACTGACACACTTTCGTAGATGCAAAATTTTCATCTCAATAGCTTTCTTTTATAGAAAGCTGATCACTACAAAAAAAAAAAAAAACCCTCCACCAAAATCCATATCTAATGCTTCCCAACAGCTACCAAATTTTCTATACTGTTGACTTTGTTTTCTGTTGCTGAGCTCATAAATCTTTTATTTTCCCTTACACTGTGCCCTACTGCAACAGGACTACTTTGTTCCAGTGTAAGAGTTTTGCATTCTGTAAACAAAAAATGAGCAACCTATATAGACACATCTCCTTATATTTTACCTATCAGCAGCTCTCCAGTTTGATGTGTGGAAGCACTGAATCACTACAGCTTCTTACAAAATCTTTAGAAAATGTATTAAGACTTTTTTTTCCTTTTTTTTTCCATTTTGAATTGCTCCAGTTGGCACTGTCATCTCCAGTAATGGAACATGTTGGGCTTCTCTGAGTAGCTAGATATGCCTTAGAAAATTAAGTCAAACAGTTGTGATGTAGATAGAGATAGCTGATCAGCTCTCTACCATTTACGTGTTAGGTCTGTGTCTGGCATTGTTTTGTCTTAGGCCACTTCATCCTCTCCCAGATCACAAGATAGCTGTCTGGTTTGCACAGAAATGGATGTGACTTTTCCACCTCTCTGTCCTCCTGTCTGTTTTGGAACAAAAAGAGATTTCAGTACTTTGGCATGTCCAACCAAAGTCAGTTAGTGTTGAAGAACCATCCCTGGCACAGCTTAGTTGATTATTAACCTCTGATTCTAGTTCAGCCAGACACTTATTCTTTGATATTTCAGAGACTTAACTGGATATTTTACTTCATCTGCTCTGATGTTTGCAATTAATTATTTTCAACCCTTCTCACTGAAACAGCATCAGGGCACTCTTACAAAGAGGCAGTGCATAAGTAAATAGGTAACAGGTTGAGAACAATCATTACAGCAAGAGAAAACAGAGAAAGAAAAAGCAACTCAGAGGAAATGTTGGTTTATTAGAAGAAATGTGCTTTTGAACCAAAAATACTGAGTGATATAAGCATATTTTAGGTTTGTTCACTTATTTCAGAAGTATTTTCACTTCCAGAGACAAAGTTTGGAATAAATATTTTTCTAAACTACTGTATGCAGTAAAAGTAGTAAAAAACATAACAGCTGCATCAGTCCTATTTCTACAATATTGACCTTTAACCATAAAAGAGAAAAAAAATATAAAGTGAAAAAATTCTAGTGAGCAGTTGCACATTTTCCCAGCCTTTTTTTTTTTTTTTTTTCAATATGACTAAGTTATATACAAAAATACAGTAAATGGATCATTGGATCATTCTGGATCTAACCAATAAAATTGGAAAAGTCAGAACACAGACAAGCATCGTGTTTCATCATAATGAAAAATAGTATTTCATCAGTAACCTTTAAAGGAGAAAACAGACAGTATTTCAGGAAATAATTTTAAAGATGACTTTCTAAGGTATGCTCCTAACTCTAAGCTAGATTCCAAGTAGTACTCATATAAGCCAATGGAAAGGAGATCTGCACTGCCCCAAGCAAGGAAAATTTGATTTCTATATTTCACAACACTTTCACCTCATATATTAAACCTACTCTAAGCTATACTGTTTGTTTTGGTTTGTTTAAGCATACTCGGGATGCCTAAAGCTTTTTAGCTTTATATATTTATGCATTAAACTTCAAATAAATAAATACCATGATGGAAATGCACTCAGACCTGCAAGAATGCTATTTCCTCTGACTTAAAACATTTTCTAAACATTTTATTTTTCCTCTTTCTCTCCTGCTTGGAAATATTTACTGTTTGTTTATGCTGTTTATTATCAGTGCTATAAATAGCGTTGAGCAAATAAAGCTGTTAAAGGTTGACATATATCAATATGACTATATGTCCTCATGGAACCAGGTCTCTTTTTCTTAACTAAACATAAAAATTCTTAGGGTCACTAGCACCAAGGGTCACTACTCTTAATTTTAGGATGCAAAACTATCATTTATTGTCATTTTTTTTTAATACTATCTGAACATCTAGATTATTTCCCTAGTATCAAATAGATGAAGCAAATATAACTTCACTTTTCTATCAGAGAAAAAATAAAGTTTTCAGTACAATTGTTTTGTTTCCTGCCTGTCCAATATATACGCAGGATCTCAGCTACTCTGTACATGCTCTAAGAAACAGAAAAAGTCCAATCTTCCACTCTAGCCTGGGCATGTCCAGATGAGAAGGTATATGTAGAATTCATACCATTTTTACATATTCTGCATCTCCATTAGCTACCTGATGACATTTATGAAGATAAATAAACATTTATTTTCCTTTAGGATGGAATTAATTGCATTACAGGAATCTCTTTCTCTGTGGCGATTACCAAAAGAACTTCAATAATTACCTCCAGTGTGGATATCTATACACTAGAAGGCAAGTGTTAGGTGAAGTAAATACCACCTGGGAGATAAAAGAGAAATTTACATGCAGAGTAAAAGTCTGAACTTCTACAAAAAGTCTTCATTATATAAAATTTAACCCTTCTGCAGTTATGACAACATGAAATAGAAATACGGTTATCCAACTTTGACATCATTATTGCTAATGAATCTCAACAATCACAGTATACAAAAACAGATCTGGAATGGGCCTAGAAAAAGCATTCAGTATATTCCACTGTTATGTACATTTTTTTATAATTTTACTGTTGTTCATCATGTAATGAGGAATGAGTACTGGAAAACCAAACGTAGTTATAACAATAGAAGTTCTGGTTAAACTAGTTGGGGCAGAGACAAACCTTCTCATGGAGACTACTACACTAAGTCTAGATGATGTTAATTAAACCCGCTTTCTTCCTTTGCCTCTTTCCCTTCTCTTGATAACAACTATGTCTAGGACAAATGCCTGGAATTTAACAAGTAATTATTGCTGTTAAAAAAATTACCTATAAGATTATTGCTGTTGTAAAAGAAAACAGATATGTTTCTATGCTTTAGTTTATCCTTGTTTTGAGAATTTACCTGCCTGAATCTCTTCTCAGTTGCTATTAGTTTTATGCGCCATAAATGCATGAATCTTAGGGATTATATTTTTAATTTGAAATATCTTAGCAGAAACAGATTTTGTGTCGTAAATAGAAAAAACCCATGGTTGCTTCTGTGTTGAATTTTCATATGGACAAATTCATTGCATAAGTATTTGGGAGGTATGTGAAATGCCAGTCTTTTCCATATGTGAAGACCACCCACTTTCTCTATTATGTTCACATATGGTTAAGATTTATAAGAGCCAAAAAAGGAACCCAATTAGTATCTCGTTGAAAACAGCAATATCTAGCATTCAACAATACTAAAATAACAGGATGCCCAGATCAGAACTGAATACAATTTCTGTGCCAAAATCAAGTAAGTGAAGCATGTGTGGCTTAAAAAATTATGTCAGTTCCAAACTCCAGTCTATTCAAAATTGTAGCCTTTGTTACTTGCTAGCAAAGTTTTCACCATTGTGCTTAATTTTCTGCTGAATGTTGTTTCAGACATGAAATTTCCAGAACTCATCAAATCGTCCTTCAAGTTAATTGTCCATTTTCTATTTTCAATCTATATTATTAATTTCTTTAAATTTATATACATTAGTTTAGCTTCCAATTTAGATTCTAGTATAAATAAGTAGCTCTAATATATATTAAATTCTGAAATTAGCTTGAGAAATCTGAGTCATGACAGTCCAAGAACATCCTTTTTAGAGGATATCAATATAGTTGTTTGTTCCAAACAGAAATAAAATATTGATAAGTTGGAAAAAAAAAAAAAAAAAGACAAAAAGGAAAAAAGCTCAAATTACCATTTTGTCACTTTTTATTGCTACATTTGTGGAAGATGTGAAAAAAAACCAGAGGATGGATAATTTAAAGACGCTTTTCTAGGCTTTCTTTCCATGAGAATCTCAAAATTAAAGTAACAAGAATTAAGATTTTTTTTTATAATGAAAGTCCTAATTTATGCTTTGTTATTTGAAAATTCTCTTTGCCTCATTCTTGTTAAAAACAGAGTAATTTTAAATTATTTTGCCTTGTAGCTCTTGTTTTTAAGCTTATTTTCAGTTATTTCAGTTGGTGGTTCATTTGGTTTATGTTGTTAACATCAGTAAATTACAACAGTGTTACTATGATATTTCATTCATATCAGTAAGTTTTCTACTAGCTGCAGCTTATGTTATCCTAAAATAGCTAAAGCTTAAATAAAAGTTGATCTTAATTATAACATCTTTAGCCCACATATGTGTGTAACTGCTTATATATCTGCCTTTTGAATAATATCTTTTACTTATGCCTCTAACTAGTATTTTCAATGAAGATTTAGGCCTACTTATATGAAATTTTCCTTATTACAAACCACCTGCTATGTTTGGTTCTCATCTCTTGAAAGAAAGGATATACTCTTGTGACTAACTGTAGGCAAGACATATTCCTACTCTATCAACACCTCTTCAAGATTTCTTCATAAAGACACTAATTTACTTACTGTCTCTCTCTTATTTTTTCCCCCCTTATGGACTTCCCATCTTTCATTTGTTTTTTCTGCTTCTCACCTTTAATTTATATTTGAAGTTTTATTGTCAGGGTCCACCTCTTTTTTTTGGTGCTTATACAGTGCTCATCTGGTCTCCTCTCATGATTAGAGCTTTCAGGCAGTTAGAGATAATGTCTCTTTTTAGCTGCCAGCAGAACAATTTCTATATTAAATATAATTTTTAGACATTACATAACAAGAGGACTTCTCAGTTACATTTTGTTCTTCTAGGTTGTTATTAATGAGCAATTATTGACTTGCTATAGGATGCAAAAGAACATTCAAGCAGCAGATAAAAATCTACTTGAAAGCATCTAATACATAGTGGAGGCTGTCTTTATAGGAACTTTTACATATATAGGAACACCACAAATAACATCTTTGTGGGGTTGTAAAATTATGAGCAGTTTTTTGTCTTTTATAAATTTTCCTTTACTAAATTGTGTACATAGTCACCTACCAAGTTTTGGCAAAACTTGAGTCTGACTTCTGCAGTCCTGAGAAAGGACAGCTTATTGAGTCTAAAACAGTTGTTCAAAGATCCATCATAATAAGGTATGACCTTGTCCAGTTTCAGAACAGAAACATTTGCCTTCTACAAATGACACAAAAATAATCAGTTTTGGATGCCCCACTTAACAGAAGTTACTCTTTCACCTTCAGCTGACATTAGATCTGTGTCTGGATTTGTGCTTTGTTCTCCAGAAATGTACCTAGAATGGAAAGTGTTTGTTAGTGGCCTTTATTCTTTTCAGATAGAGGCATCAGGCCGCTGGATTTGGTGTGCTATGTAAAGAAGTTAGATATACTTATTTCATTTTGATTTATTTTTTCCTGCATAATTCTCAGTCTTCATTGACATGGTATTCTTATTCTGTGAATGAGAATGTCCATGACTGCTATCATGAGTTCCAGTTTCTTTGGTCACTTCCCACCCATTCAGGCATTTTTATTTCCATCATAGCAGTACACAGAAACGGATTCCAATCATGAGACAAAATTATCATGCATATGCAAAAAAAATGTTTTACACACATAACTAATATTGAAATAGAGAAAAAATGTAAAACATAAGATTTCTTTATGTTTTATTATTATGTGTAATTTCTAAATATATTTCAAAACCTTACTCTTGGTGCTCTCTTTCTCTCTGTTACCATGTGTCTGTCTTCCTCAGTTTAAATGCAATAAAAGTACCTCATACATTCAAAATGGATTTCATCTTTTCCTTCTACTTTTTAAAGTTAACTAGCCATTTAGTAGTTGTAAATGATAAATGAGGAGGAATTTAATTTGATTATGAATTTTTCTCCTAAAGAAAAGCTAGTTTCTCTACTGCATATATATTTCATAAGTCTTTCTTGAAAATAAGTAATGGTTCTACTTTTGTGTAATATTACTGAGCCAATATCTTTATAGCAAAATAAAAATGAAATTAAGATAAAATTATTTAATATTCTGAGTTAATTATAATAACAGCTTATTGGTGACATAGATTGCAATTATATAAGTTTCCTGCTAAGCAACAAACTACCCACAGAGCTTTAACTCATGAAAATTTCACAGAACACATCCTGGCATTTTTACATTCTTTATCCAAACCGAACTTTCTAACCACTGAAATACCTGACATGTAAGAGTGCACATAGCGAAAAAGAGATAGAAGAAATACACCTGGGCAACCTTGTTACAATCATCTACTTCCTTGCAAATAGCATGTAAACTGCTGCCAATATGAATGGCTAAATCATTCTGACTCATGAAAGTCTATACACATTGAAAATAATGCATAAAAGAGCAAGACACTAGAAAATTTAGTTTCCAGTCATTTGCTGTTGATAGATTCTATTCTGTGAAAGCAAACCACATCAGTGGTATTTAAGTATTGTACTCATGAACAGAACTGGTGCTGAGTCGTAAATGTTATTTCACACATTGCAGTATGTTCTCTTCATTTGGTTTGGAAGCCTGAGAGTCAAAAAACAATCATTCCACTTCATGGTTATGTGGTCCTTCATGGTAATATGTTGTGTATACAGCCACTTGTTTATAGCACCTTTATATAGAAGATTTCATGAGTGCAGGATTCACATTCTGACGCTTACTTTGAAGCCATAGCTACTTAATGAGCTACCCTCAATCAGAGTTTACTATTACTGTTATAATTACTAAGCTGATGACTAACATGAATGAACAAGAAAGCTGGTTCAATGACATCTTGTGTTTTGACCTTATTATTGTAGAAACCAATGAGTACAGTCACTGATGGGCCAGCTGTTCTGCCTCAGTTCCATAAACTAAAAGTAAACTTTTCTGAAACATGTACACTCTTATTATGTGCAAAAGAAAAACTAAAAAAAAAAAAAGATGAAAAAAGTATCCTGCTGGTTGTTGGTTCTTATGAACATCAGACTAAATCTTGTTACCTGGTCATTATGTATGAACATAGAGGTTATGCTAGTATTTTTCTGTCCTCTATGATGACTGCTTGGGTATTCCTACAACTTTTCCCCCTTAGAGTATGGAGAGATTTGAGGAAACAGAATGTTTCCCGCCATCTGTCTTGTAGACAAACGATCTCAAATTTTTGAAGGACAAAATGAAAAAATAAAATTATATGTCTTAGTATCTTTGCAACCATTTTTGTACTGGTGATTGCCAAGTTAAAAAGATCTTACTAAAATAAGTTTCACATATTCATTGATTGAAAGTTAAATTTTAGGACATTAGAAATAGATTCTTTAGCACGTTAAATAGATGCCCTAGATGTACAGAGGCAGAGCCTAGCACCATGTGGGCATGGGGCAGCATGGTTTTGGAGGGGAGAAAAAGGTGAACATACACCAGAAGTGCACCATTAGTCCCATTTTTTTCCTTGGGAAAGTAGCTGGACACCAGGGCTGAGGCCTCTGTCCCTCTCCTTCGCTGTCTGTCCCTTTTCATACTTTGGGAAGAAGACAACTCCAAGCAGCAAATACTGATGAGCCCACCAGAGTGCACATGTTGTGCCACTGGTACTGGAAGCAGTTGTGAGAAAGGGAAGGCAGTGAGACAAGCCCAGCCAAGGCTAGCCAAATACTACCAAATTTCAGTGCACTGAGCTGTAGGACCATGACTGCGAGAATAATCAAATTCCAGGTGACTCTTAAATTGTGCAGGATCTGCTGCTCCAGCTGGATACTTACAAAACTATGGGTCCTTATGAGGGTCATCCAAGAATCCTCAAAGATCTAGCTGATATCATCAAATATTGCTGAGCCAAGCAGAGCCTGAGTCTAGCAGAGAAGTCCAGGAATGGAGCAGGCAGCAAACACAGCTGAGTCACAGACAAGAACCCAAAGTGGCAAATACAGCTGAACGGAGCTGGCAGAGTGGCAGGAAGTCAAATCTGAGTGAAGCTGGGTGGCACAGCACAGAATGAAACCGAATCAGAGGAGGGCATTGTAACCCAATGCAGATGATCCAGCTTTCTGGGAGATGGTCCATCACTGTTTTTTGTTGTCTTGGACTTGGGGATGGGTAACACTGACTGCAGAGAACATCCATCATCTTGTCTTCATCTCAGGAACAACCTCATGGCATACAGAACTGAGTCAAGGTGGGGAACACCTTTTTGTGTAAATCACCCTCTCTTGTATAATTTTGATATAACTATTGTTCCTGTTACTGCAAGTTTCTTATTTCCTTGCTGTTTGTTTTCAGTAAATTGTTATCGCATCCCATACTCTGACTTTGGCCCTCTCTCACTGGAGGGAGTGGGAGTGAGGGGAGCCGTTTGTTCGGAGTTTAATTCCCTGCTGGTTTTAAACCACCACAACAGAACAAAATATTTTTCCAAAAAGGATGAAGGATAACTTAAAAGGACACAGATTTTTGTACTATTGTTCTAGTAAAAATCTATTTGAAATGAAGTATTCGCCAATATTCAATTAAATTAATGATACCTATTAGCCGACACATCAAGAAAAAATTCTGGCACATAAAGCTGATGTTTTATGCAGCCACAGATGAGACTCCCATTCCTGGGGAAGGATCTATGCCACCTATTGATACTTACAGCTGCAATATATATAAGGATAAATCTACAGTCATCCCATCTCACAAACATCCTTCCCACTATGTATATAATGTGATTACAACAAGATGAAATTATCATACTCCTCCACACTATTATTCTCATTATAAAAAACGTGGGGTTTAGGTGAAATAGACATAAATTGCACTTTATTGTCCTTTCTATGTGCTTCAGTCAGTCTGAATTGCAATTGTTAGACTGAACCTCAAAACTTTTAGCATGGATGGAGATCTTTTTTTTTTTTTTTTTTTTTTTTTAATGGCTGTTGAGCATGTGATATATTTTAAATGCTGTCTCTCACCAGCTCTGAATGCAGGGCTAAATAATGAACATTCACAGAAATTGGTTCAATTACATGATTGCCAGAGGTAAAGAAGGTTTCAGAATATGACTTGCAATAAACCAGGTAAGCAAGTTCGTTTTCCTCTTAGCACTGTGGAGGAAACAGCATTAAGGTAGCATTTTTAAGCTCCTTGGAGTTTAAACCAGGCTCCTGGGTCTAAAGAAGAAGATCGGTAACTAAGAGTGTGAGGCACCCAAAGAGCTTGTGATTCCAACAACCAAGATGTTATGTTGCACAACAGAGCCCAGAGAGACTTTCTGTCTCCTACCCCTCCTTAATCAGGTCTCTGTTTTTCCCAAAGACAAAGTAAAAGAAGCACTTGCATTTCATTCTGTCCCTTCCAGGCAAGCCACACACAATATGACAAAAACAGAGAGATGCTAAGAATTGTTTTCTTCTAACAAGGAACCTAGAGGTCTAAATTTACTGGTATAAGGTAAACAGTAGAATACTCAAAGTTATATCTTTAGTCTCATTCTCTACTTCATGGTAGCACTAATTCCACAGTCCTTAGTTTTTTTGTCTTTTGTCCTAATAGATTTTTAAAGGAATAGGCCAAATAGTATTTCTATGCTAAGACACAAGAAAGACATACAATGACTAGCTGTGAACAAGCTTCTCAGTGAGAAGGAAATAAAAAGAAATTAGCCTGTGGAGTCCTAAGTGGCTAGACCTAAGTGGCTAGACCACTTTCAGTCCTAAACTAGCTAAAGTTTAGGACTGAAGTGGAGGCAAAGACCATGGAAAAGCCAATTTCCCAGTCATGTGGAAGACATAAGCCAGAAAGAAATTAAAAGAACTGTTAAGAAAACTGTCCAGTGTTTGTTTACATGCTTGAGGACACTGACACTGGAAAAGCCTGGTGACGCTGAACTCATGTTATGAATAAACTTTGGTCTATAGATAATAAGCTGTGGTGAAAGGAAGAAAACATATACTGGAGAAATTATATAGGCTACTGCTCATTATCAGCCAGGTAGTACAGACAACAGAAAAAGTCCATCTCACAAAGAATCTGGGAGTTTTGCATATTAATAGTTATTTCTTAAGCTAAATTGTATTTTTTATGTTGTGCTGAGAGAGAATTTAATTGAAAAGTATTTTAAAAACCTATGTTAAATTAAAGAAATAGACAATCTTGAAAAATATTCAGATACTTCTAGTGAATGTGTATGCGGAAATTTAGATTCTTGAAGTGATAAAAATACTTCATATAGTTACTACGTGAATGGAATGAATTACTCTTCTTTCAACCAAGCATAATGTCTAGGAAAGGCACAGACAAAATGAACTTGCCAAATTGTTTGAAGCCAGAAATTCTCATTCTGGACTTCTGTTTCAACCTAGAATAAAACTAGAATTCTGTGTAAAAGCCACCATTATGATTTCAGAGGGCAAATAAGTAACTAAAAATAACATCATAAATAGTGTCCAAAATTATAAATGTCTTTAGATCCTCATATGTTACGTATTTGAAGGCAGCATTAGAGAAAAAGACCTATTTGTAGCAAAACACAGATATCAGAGCAGTTGATTTAGCCCTTGATTGCTATGTTGTTCCTCAAAAATAAGACTGAGAAAAGTAATGCTGGATGCATTACTGAGACTGTGGTCCCAGAGTGTTTCTATAGAATGGTTTCTTTCTACATAAAATGATAATAAAAATGTAATTAATCAATTCTGAATGCTGGCTTAGATAAAAAATATACATATCATTTGAACCTTTTAATGACTGTTTGAAAAAAACAATAAATCTAATGGTAAGTAAATTATCCTGTTGTCAGGAGAAAAAAATCTTTCAATAGTTTCGTTCTGGCATTTGGATGTCACCACATGAAATTAACACTTGCAGATAAAGAAAGAACTACTTTTGAGACACCCACAGAGGTTTCAGACCCAAAGAATGCCTTTTTGAGTAACGAAGGCCCTGGAAATGTTTCAATAGACAGTAAATAATTTATTACAAATTTTGAGACATGAAGGTTAGGTTCACAACTTAGATGACTCAATTCTTTTTTTTTTTCTTTAAACCTGGAAAGAACATCTGGTAAGAGTGAAAAAGAATTTTAGAGTGAGGAAAATGAATGTCGTTCTGTTAAAAAGTAAATTCATCTTTTTCAGATACAGAGCTGAAAAAGATGGGTTCCCCAAGAATCAGAAAACCAGCATTATGACAGAATGCAAAAAGCAAAGTGATTTTTAAATTCCACGGAAAATCTGTCTGAAAGTTTACATTACAGGCAAAACTATGAGATTTCCAGAACAATTTCATCCAGACTGAGTAACACCTAAAACTCCTGTAGTGCAATAAGCTGTAGGCAATCCAGGAGAATCATGGAGTGCATTGAGGGTAACTTTTTATGACAGATAACAGACAACCCTAAGCAGAGGGAAAGCCAGACTGAACCTGTTGATCACCAGTGACAGTGAGCTAATTGGTGACATCAAGATTGGAGGCAGTCTGGACTGTGGTGATTGTGAACAGGTGTAGTTTGCAGTCCTGAGGGATATGGATCAGGTAAGGAGTAAAGCCAGGACACTGAATTTTAGGAAAGCAAAATGCAATTGCCAAGCCACTCTACTATATCTGAAAAGTCATGTCAGTCAGATGAAGTCCCTGTTGACTGGAAAAAGGGAAATATTGTACCCATTTTTATAAAGGATAGAAAGGAGGATCCTGGGAACTACTGACCTGTCAGCCTCACCTCTGTGACTGGGAAGATCATGGAACAGATCCTCCTAGAAATCATGCTAAACCACATGAAGGACAGGAAGACGATTCAAGACAGCCATCATGGCTTCACCAAAGGCAAGTCTTGCCTCACTAGCCTAGTGGTCTTCTACAATGGAGTGACTACATCAGTGGAAGAGCTATGGATGTCATTTATCTGGACTTTTTTGTCACAATCCCCCATAGCATCATCTCTAGATTGGTGAGGTATGGATTTGATGAACAGACTGTTTAGTGGGCAACGACTCAGTTGGATGTTTGCCTCTACGGAGTTAATGGTTCAGTATCTAGATGAAAATCAATGATGAGTTGTGTCCTTCTGGGGTCCACACTGGGGCCACTATTGCTTAATATCTTAATCAGTAGCAGAGACAGTGGGACTGAGTGTACCCTCAGCAGGTGACTCCAAGCTGAGTGAGGTTAGATCTTAGGAAACAAATCTTTATTACAAGGGTGGTCTGGCATTGTAAAAGGTTTCCCGGGGAAGTAGTGGAATTGCCATACTGGTAAGTGTTCAAAAGGCATGTGGATGTGGCACGTACAGACATTACTTAGTGGTGAACACAGTGGTTCTAGGTGAAGAGTTGGACTAGATGATCTCAAAGGTCTTTTGCAATCTTAATTATTCTATGAGTGATTTGGATGTCATGCTTAAGGGACATGCCATCCAGAGGGACCTGGATAAGGTTGAGAAGTGGGCCCATGGGAACCTCATGAGGTTCAACATGGACGAGTTCAAGGTCCTGCCTGGATCAGGACAATCCCTACTATCATTAAAGTCTGTAGGATGAATATGTTGAAAACAACCCTTCTGAGAAGGACTTGGGAAAGCTGGTGGGTGAAAAACTGAACATGAACTGGCAAAGTTTAGAAAAACCAATGTTTTTCTAAAGCTTAGTCATATGTTAAGGAATTGATGAGTGAATTTTGCAGTCTTGTCAGCCTTCTAAGCCCTGGTAGTTCTCAAAAAAAAGTTACATAATGAACTCCAAAGGCAAAAATACTAGTTAAAAGTCAGTTGCTGATAGTTCTTGGTAGTACATTGATAGTTCTGAAAAAAATCTGGAATATGCTATATGTCCTTCTTCTTCAAATGAGGAAAGTATGCCTTTGTATTATTTTTTTGATCTTTTGCAGTACATTTTTGCAGTGTCGCCAGAACTGGAGATAATTATTTAGGTGTAACAGATTCTTTTCCTATACAGATTCAGCATAACTCTCAGAGGAAAATAGTGAAGCAGTACAAATTTTTTTAGTGCATTTTCAGCTTTAGATTTTAAAGAGCATGGCCTTTTTTGGGGAAAGGTTAGGTATGAATTTCTTCAATATATTATCATACCAAGAAACAGCAAGTGTTCCAATGAATATTTAGGGGATGATATTTCAGTGGCTTTTTTTCTTCTCTTGACCCAGCATTGATCAATTGTAAATCCTAGAAAAATGCATCTGGACTTCTCAAAGCACACTCTTTAATTCTGGTCCAGATGCTATTGTCACCTTTACACTTTGTTGTAAAAAATTGCTTGCCCCTTAAAATGTCATTCATCTCACTCCTCTCTAGACCTTGCAGTAGCTCACTTGCTTCACTTTAGAAGATTTCTGGGGCACTTGTAATGTTAAATGTGGGGTCACAAGAGGAACATATTTCCAAATGGTATTTTTTAAAAAAAAATGCCAGCTTCATACTCTGAGGTCAGAGCAGGACATCCACTGAAAACACTCTTGTATTTTGGAAGGATAACACTGCTTAGAAGATGGGATTTTGTGGGGTTTTATTGGGGATTTTTACACTTTCACAGAATCATAGCATCCTAGAATGGTTTGGGTTGGAAGGACCGTTAAAGATTATCTAGTTCCAACTGCCTTGCCATGGGCAAGGACACCTTCCACTAGATCAGACTGTTCAAAGCCAGATCCAACCTGGCCTTGAACACTGACAGGAGTGAGGTATTCACAACTGTCTTTTCTGGGCAACCTATTCCAGTTCCTCACCACTCTCATAGCAAAGAATTTCTTCTTCATATCTAATCTAAGACTACTCTTTTTAAGTTTAAAGCCAGTCCCCCTGTCCTATCACTCCTATGCCCTTGTCAAAAGTCCCTCTCCTGCTCTCTTATAGGTACCTTTTAGATACTGAAAGGCTGCTGTATGGTCTGCCTTCTTATGTTGGTGGGTCTCAGAGCTGAATAGTGAATGCTGGAGGACCTAGAGCTGAACACACTACTCTTTTCTCATCCTTATTGCCTTATACAGAAACACCAGTGAGCTCCCCAGACATTCATAGGAATCACAGAGAAGTCAAACAAACCACTGTAATATGCAGCTTATGTTTCATCTATGTGCCTTTTTAGACCATTCTTTCTCAATCTATGCAGTTCTCTGATTTAGCCTCCTGTGCAGTTTAAAAGGTAGAATACCCAAATTTCTCCCACCAAAGAACATTTTTCCTCTGATCTTGAGATTTCTTTAGTCTTCAGTTTAGAAAATTACCTTTCTACCAATTATTATTTTCACAAAAGTGGACAATCTTCAGAAACTTTATTTATGCATATACTTTATGCATACATATACTTTAAGTGTGTATATATATATATATGAGCAAATATTAACATGAGTTGTTTGGGGTGGTTCCCCTCTTTTTTCTTACTGTTACTGAAGTTTTAGGCAAAAAATATTCCTGGAGAAATTAATAAATATTTATTTTAAAATTTATTATTGCATAGAAAGGTATTTCAAAGATAATATTTATAAGCATTAGATGTAGTCTATTCTTGCAGATACATGAGGCTGTACAAGTCAGTTACACAAAATTATACATATTTAATTTTGCTTTCTTAGACTTTTATGTACTAAACATCTTATAAAAGTAACACCTTTGTATATGTTATTACACCTAACAAAAATAATGTTCAAAAATAACAGATTAAGAGAAGAACTTAGAATGCGTCTCATGTTTTTACAAACTTTTTTTTTTTGTTAATTTGAGATATTGCCAGATGCCAGTTTACAGAACAGCTGGAGCTATTCAGCAGATGACAGCTCCATAGCTGTTAGTTATCACTCCTCACTTGAGATGTGATAACTGGATTCATGACTACTGCTGGACTATTTCAGGCCAAATAAACCAGATTGTTTTAAGGAAGCAATGCAAGTCATTTAGACAAACTCAATTTACTTATACTGAACTGAACTAAGAATGAACCCAGAAACATACCCGCATTTATTCCATCTAATTTCACTACAGTGAAAACCCAGGACTCTTATACAGACACTGAAGAAAACGAGAGGCACATCTAGAAGGTGATTCTTTCCATCTAAATCACTACAAGTAAATGCGTCAATCTTTTTATTAACTATCAGGAATGTCTAATCTACTAGTTTAGATTCAACAGCCATTAGGGTACACAAATTGATGCCTATAGTTAAACAGAATAAATTAAAGCCTCGAAGATTACTTCACATATGAAGGTGGTATGTGAGGTGTTTACTGGATGAGGGATAATTCATTCTTAAACGACTTCAACTGTAGCAGGCAAGCTCTTTATAACTGATGTATTAACTTTTCCGCAGACCCCTAAGAAAAAGTCATATTGTTGCTGCCTGCAACCCATATTAAATGCTTGCTTTTAAAATACAATTGTACATTTAAATCCCTTTTGGGAAAAAAAAGCAAACAAAAAAAAACAACCAAACAAAAACCAACCAACCAACCAACCAAAAAAAAAAACAACACAAAACCAAAACCTAGAGGCAACAGTAAGCTTTTGAGAGGGGTTGTATGAGCCAAGATTATTCATTTATTGTGCTATCACTATGTACTTTTCATCTGTGTGGTAAATTCATCCCACAAACTAGCAAAAGGAAAAGATAAGACACACAGTCCTCACTCCTGCTTACTTTCCTTTGGTGACTTTAGGAGGAGTGGAAAGGTTAAATAGTTCAGCAAAGCTGAAAGAGAGCAAGTTTAAAAGAGTGGATAATGAAGATAATTTTTTTATTTATACTTATTACTATATTAATATTATTGTTTAAAATTATTTAAAATAAATTAAGTAAATCTATGTCTTCATTGCAGAATTATCTGAAGTGATGTGTGTATGAGCATTCAAGCTATTTTAAATATTTTAATCAGAAACATTCAAGCTATTTAATTCTTCACTGCCAATGCTGCAAGAAAATGATGTCTTAGAAGTTTTCTGTTACAATACCTGACCTTCTCTAGGGTTCTTCTAGTGACTGGGGAAGAGTTTATTTGTCTTTATAGGCCTGATGGACTAAACCGATCTTATTGTGAGAAGGTTCTGAAGCTATTTAGCAGATTACCTGAGTAAAAAGTGATCATCTTGCTAGTTTGAGTAAGAATGACCATCAGGCTTAATTAGTTCTCCAAAGTCAGTGACCTGCCAAAATGAAAAGCCAAAGGTTTCATTCATCTAGAGGGAAGCACCTAAAACTTTTGTTTCTATGAACTGCTGAGCTAATCTAGTATTTCTGTGATGCCAAAAAGGAGGTCGTCCACCTTTCCTTGTTGCAGTCTGGGTGCTTGTTGGACCCATTGTTTACTAATCCAAAAGAAAGTTATTAGTGTTTTTTTTGGTTGTGTTATTTTTTTGTTTCGTTTTGTTTTGTTTTTTTTTGGTTGGTTGGATGGTAGGTTGGGGATTAGGTTATTATTCTTCTAAATAACCTGTTGTAGCTGGCTCATGGTATTTCAGCCATGATATTTCAATGCAAAGAGTAGACATTGCCAATAGGGAAGGGAAGGGAAGGGAAGGGAAGGGAAGGGAAGGGAAGGGAAGGGACGGGACGGGAAGGGAAGGG
>JAWWEW010000001.1:59576535-59608160 GCA_035583185.1 Anabacerthia variegaticeps
GTACATGTTTCCCAGGCATGGTGTTCCAGCTATTATCTGACCCTTAAGACAGCTAGCACAGGGTTAGAGGTTGCTAGGTACTCTATATGTGAGAAACTACCTAGAAGTATAAAAATCTACAAATTTGTGAAAACCCTAAGGCATCACTAGCAGTCACTTTTTGGAGGAGACTAACTCACAAATCATCATCCAACTTCATACATTTGTGACACAGACCAGAATTTCAGAAGGACTGTGGCCTGGTACTCTCGTAATTTGGTATAAGTCTTAAATCAGTGAAGCCAGTGACACCTTGTCCTGTCAAAAATTCACCTCAAAGAAGGGCCAGTCCTGAAGTCTTAAACGAAATTAGAAAGTTTGTGCAGTAATTTTCAAACTGGTTTTTATGAAAATAACTGGTTGGTTGCAGCTTTCAGCTTTCTTCTCATCTAACCTGCATGTTACCTAGAATAATAGACATCAGGCAGAAGAGTTTCCTGTTCAGATCTCTATCAAATTAACAGAAGGTTGTAAGGAGATTAGCTCAGTTGTTCAAAGCATGGTGCTAACATAACAGGTTTTATCCTCATATTGGCCATTTGCTTAAGAGTTGGACTTTTTGATCCTTATGGATCCCTTCCAACTCAGAATATTCTGTGATTCTGTGATGCTCCCTCTCAGAGTCACCTTCTCTTCTAGCATCACTCCAGATGTGCTCTAACACACTCTCCTCGAACTGAACTTCTAGAAGCCTGGATGAATCCCTAGATGGCCTCCCTACAGAAAAGCAATAAATAAAATTATTACTCTGCTTTCAATTTCCCCTTAGTCTACCATACTTTGTCATGGATTTTAGAATTTTTGGTCCTTGTTCATGCCAAGGATTTCCTTACTCTGTTTTTTAATCAGTTGCATTCATGTCTCCCTGGAAGACATGAATTATTCCATACACTTATTCTCTGTTGTTCTAAATATCTTGGAGGGCCATACCAGCTAGTCAGTTTGTGCAGCTCTGTACTCTTCAAATGCAGACCAGGTGATGTTAGCTGAGGCTGATGCAACTGGAAAATAATTGCCAATTGTGGAAGCATTCTCATACATTCCCTAATGCATCTACAAATTCTTTTCTTAATGATTGTAGTAATGTTTTTTTTAGGGACAAACTTGAGTTGGATGCCTGTAAGTATATGTAGAACATAAGGATTTATGGACACCTGGTCTGCAAGGACATCTGGTTTGTGAAGATATATGACTAACAATAATTCAACATTTTTAAAAATACAAAACATGTAAAACCAAAAGGCAGAAAAAGCAGTAAATTAACCACTCAGATACATGAAAACAAAGAGATGAACAGATAAGGAGATAATGGAGAAATAAGAGGCTAGGATTCTCAGGTCACTGACCGACACTCTCAGCCAGAACATTTGAACTGATATTAGGGAGGATAACAGAATTATCATCAGTCTCATGGGATAGAAAAAACCTATCATGGAGTGTGCTGGTTTTGCTAAGGTAGAGTTTTTGCGTTTTTTCCACAGTAGCTCATATGGGGCTAGGCTTTGAATTTGCTCTGGAAACAGGGTTGATAATATAGAGATGTTTTTGTTATTGCTGAGCAGAGCTTGCACAGCATGAAGTCCTTTTCTGCCTCCCTCTCCATCCATCCCACCCACACCCACCACCGCCACTTGATCTGGGGGGTGTTGGGGAAGAAAAACAGTTATTAACAGAAGGAGACCTGAAGGGATTGTCCAGAAAGCCCTGGGCAGCAGATACTGAAAGTGGTTCCTCCCTTCGATAAGACAGGAGCCTGTCACGAGAGGATACTTTGGAGAGGACTGTTTTCAGCTATCTATGTATATTAGCCCTGTCTCCCCTTGCAAGATATGGAAGGTTACAAGCTGTTGCAAGACATGCAGAAACCCTTTGCTCCCCCCAGGTGGTCCTGGTGTGGAGAAATGCTTACTGTATTATGAAATATAATAAACTGCATTTCCTAAGACCTAGTTAAGATAACTTGTCCCTCTTATTAACATGTCCTACCTCCTCATTAACATACCTCACTCCTTGGTTCTATATATTGTAATGCAAGTAATCAATAAATGTCTCAGTTTCTACCTCCAAACTGGGATCATGTAGATTATGACCAACAGGGGGTGAACAAGAAGCTAGGATGGGACGCAGCTGAGACAGTGGACACCAACTGACCAAGGGGATATTCTGTGCCATATGATGTCATGTCATGTTCATCATATAAAGCTGGGAGAGAAAGAAAGAATGAGGGGAGGTTTGGACTTATGGCATTTGTCTTCCCAAGTCACCATTACGTGTGATAGAGCTCTGCTTTCCTGGGGATGACCGAACACCTGCCTGATGTGGGAAGTGGTGAATGAGTTTGTTGGTTTACTTTGCTTGTGTGCATGGTTTTTGCTATACCTATTAAATTGCCTTCGTCTTAACCCACAGGTTTTCTCACTTTTACTCCTCTGATCCTCTGTCCCATATTCGGGTGGGGAAGCGAGTGAGTGATGGTGTGGTGAATAGTTGCTGACTGAGGTTAAACTATGAAATGGGATCATTTATGGGATGTGTAAAACTTATGGAATGTTTTAAAGTGGTATGGAAACATGCACAAATTATTCCAGAACATTCAGGAAAAGGGCTAAGGTTAGAGAAAGAGAGAGGTCAAAGTGTCATACTTACAATCATGGAAAGATGGAGAGTAAGAAGTGACTGACACTGCTCTCTCCAAACTCTGTATCTGATCTCTGATCTTATTTTCAAATGCTGCTCTTTACTATTTTCTGTGTGATCTCACTATCTTCTCTCCATGTGATACATGTTGGAGGATGACTTACTAGTGAATGTCAAGTTGGACAAATCCATGTGTAGAGAGTCACTCACATCTGACTGGAATCTAAGGTCTGAGAAGACGATTGGTAAGTGCTGCAGGGTCCAGACATGAATGTCAGACTTAAAGCCCATTTTAGTACTTGAGGTAGTTTTGTGAACCAAGAAAATGGGACCATGTGCATATTTCACTGACTAGCTTTAAACCAGTTATGACAGAGAAGGACAAGAAGCCTGAATTGTCTGTCTTCATGTGTATATGCACACTGTTGGTGTTTATGTTGGTGTTGGAAAGGACCATGCTGTCTGTGTGTTGACATGCGGCCAGTCACATCTGTTGTTCTTATCGCTGGGACTCTCCTACATCCTCAAGTACTGTCTGGACCTGGAAACGGTGACAGCAGCAAACAGACTGTCTGAGACAAGAAGTTTCCTGGGTCTATGAGTGCTAATTCAGCCTGGCCTTGGCAAAGTCAGCTCTATTTCATTAATAAGAAGGTTATCGATAAAATATGTCACAGTGCTACGTACACAAGGAAGGGCAAAAACTTATTTCAAAAAATAACTGACCTTTCTCTGCCTCAAGTCCTGGGGAACAAGCTAGTGAAAATAATAACTGACTTCACTCCCTTCTATGAAGACAAGGATTTCCTTTTGTTCTTCCATCTGGTCTGCTCTATGACATAGCAACTTGAATCCTTACAGCAAGCTCTTTCCAACTATCATCTTGATGTCTCCTGAACAAGAGTAAATATCTGGTAGCATTTGAGAGATATGGAGGAAGGATAGAAAAATACTGTTTAAATAGCTATTAACATATGTATTATTTTCCCCAACATTGTAACTCAATGGTTTTACCTTTACTTCACATAAAATCAAATTATACAAATCACAAAGTGGCAGAGTCCTTCTCACAGGATTTATTAATCATCATATTGGTATTTAACTTTTAATGAATATTAAGATTTGCGAATAAAGAGTAAACAAATTTATTTCTGTCCCCCTGTCCCTAGGCTTTGGTGTCATTGTTGACTCTCTAAAACCTTCTGTTTTCCACAGAATGCGTAATCACATTGCATTTTCAAGAGTGCTAAATGTGAACATGCAGGAACCTATGCATAAACTAATATAAACCAAAAAGAAAATTATTTATTTTTACATCTGACTTTAACAGTCTGATCAGGTTAATGATACATTTAAAGTTAATGAACCAATTATTTTTAGCCTAAACAAGAAGCACGTAACCTCATTTTACCGTGCAAATAGCTGCTTGCTGTCAGTGGCCTTTCTATTGCTGTTTCTACCTCTAAATTAGTCTTGAACAATTATTAATAAGATATCAAGGAATGTTTCTATTGATGCTTTCTAAAACTGACTGGTAGCCTAAGAAAGTGTAACATCTTTCTGTAAAGTAATTTTATTAATTTAGTATATATGTGTCCATCACAGGGTATTGTAGAAATCTCAGCAAGATCATAGTGTTATATGGAATTATATGCAATAACTGCAAGGGTATGTTATTGTGTGCCTAATAGAGCACTCTTTAACCTGGTTAAATACAGGAAGATTTGGCATAGGGACAATGACAATACAGTGTGAAATTAACAGCTAAATTTTTAGATTGGTGAAGATCACAGAAGCCAAAAGTTAGAGTATATAAACCGTACCACATATCCATGTTCCAGTAACACTTTAGGGCTTAGTATTATACAAATAACCTTCAAAAATGCACAATTGTTTTCTTTATTTGTTTTCTTATACAGATAGGAAATTATATTTTCTTTCATCTGACTCAACATTTCTGTTATTTCTGATGGAAAGGAAACAAAGAACCTTCGGTATTGGCAAGCGAGTTCTGCAGCCAAAAATATCTTAAACAGAAATTAAAAAAATATTGTGAATAGCCAACTTCTCATGTCCTGTAAACATTGTGCAGAAGTAACATATTTGTTACATGTATTTGTTCCTGTGAGCAAAACAGATCGTCAGATAATGGTCCTGTAGAATTGCACCTGTGCTCATGGTGGCCGTATTCAATTCCATCTAGTCATTGTTGCAACTCATGTATTAACATATTACAGGTTTTGTACAACACAAACAAAAAATACTTCAAATGCCAAACAGAAATGGATCCCAAGGTGGACAATGCAGCTTTGAGGAGATGCATTACTCTTCCATAGACAAGCCACTGCCTGAATCAGGACTTTTTCCTTAAATATACCCTGAAATAAATGTATCATGGAGAGATATCTGTGGTAAATATGTAAGGAAAACTGTTGGGTGGCATGAAAACACACATAGGACTTGTTTTAAAACTAACAATGGACAGGCATTCCACATAAAATTTGTGTCTCTCCCACTATGCATAGCTCACCTGTAGCTGATCATCATAATTTGTTTGTTAGAGACTGCCTCCTCTCAGTTCCTTATTCTGAAGACAATTTAATGACAACAAATCCTCTTACCTTAAAATGTGCAAATACCAAGTCTCCTTTATTCCAGATCATTTTGACTGATGCAAATTACAGAGTACTTGCAACAGTGTTTGTGTAAGGATATCTACTGGGGAGAATAATCGCAGGCTGAAGGAAAAGGAGCAGCAATGCTAAACTGGCAATGGTAACTTTTTCTGTTAATACTGCTGAATCACATGACGCTGTTTATCCATAGGATAGAGGTACCAATGGCAAGCATACAACACCAGAAGTGGACAACTGACAGTCGTTTTGACAGGTTAGGACATAAACATCAGTGGTAACGGAATCCAGAGATCAGCAGCGATATAAAGCTGAATAATGAGACACAAGCAGAGACAGATTCATGAAGAGTTCCAGTGTTTCTGCCAGAATCCATATTCCCTTGCTATGAGCAGATATTGCATTGTCGGATACAGCCAGCTCAGCAAGATGTCAAGGGTGGAGAAAGTCATTGCTGTCTTTTAGTGTGGGAGTGACAGCCATAGGTTTAACAGTACCAGATGGGCAAACCTGTGGCATCTGAACAGTTCAAGTGTGGATCTGTTGCAGAAACTGTGATGTGAATGTCTGCGGGCAAGCTCTCCTGGTGGAAAGCCTTCTGGATCTGCACCAGAAGTGAGGAAATGAGCCAGCACTGGCTGTTTAAGCCAACATCAGCAGGTCTCTCAGGACTCAGCTGTCTGCTCATCCTACTTTCAGTCCACAATAAAGTAGTGCATAAATAACTGCCTAAGGAACAGAGATATCTTCTGTATATGGACTGAGCTTGATACATCTGCCGTAGGATATGCACAACTTTGGGCTATGGGAATATTTTTCGGTATTGAGATCCTTATATGCCTGAACTACATAACATATACTGTTGACCATTTTAAAAATACAACATCTTTCTTTGTGTTGTAATAATCAGTGCCCAACTGAAAGCAGAAATCAGTGATGTAGCTGATTTTGTAGTGCCAGTGGTACAAATCATTTTTCACTAAATAAAGGTAACAATAGACACACAAATCACTTTCACAGAAAATTCAGGTCAAAGAATTTCATCAGAACTTCCTTGTTTCCTTGTTCCCTCCCTGTGGTCTCAGCTCAAAAGTGAAGACGACCTCAGCAGTTAGCAGCCACAGAAATTCACACTGCAGCAATGCCTCCTCCTCAGTGCTGTTGAGTGAAAATGTTCTACTTTATCACAAGAGTCAAAAACAGACACACGGAATTTTTTTAACCCCTGGTTTTCATGGAAAGTATATTTCTTCTCTTTTTAAAATTTTTGGTGCTAAATTTTTAGTGTTCATAGAAAAAACCCAAAAACTTACCAGTTTTAATTAAAAATCCATAAAACCTGAAAAGCACTGGTAAGTCAATTTGATAAGACACAAACTTGCTGTTGTTACTGGAAATATTCATCAATCTAAACTCAATTTTAGAGTTTAGAGAGAAAATACCACGAAAAACTTCAGAACATCCTTATAACTCAGAGCACTAAAACTTCCCAACAAGACAGGAGGCTGTGTTCATTGCATTAACTTTTGATTCAAGGGCTTATTTGAGTGTTCTTAAAACAGCGACTTCCTTATTTTACCTCTTAGTGCTAGGGTTCATTGCACCTCAAATGATTGAAGACCAAGGTATATGTCTACTGATGCACAATGCCTTCTATGTGTCCTTCTAATGATAAAGCATTACCAGGAGTTCGTAGCCAAATAAGGTAGATTTATTGCTGCCTTCGTGGTGGTGATGTTGAAAGCAGCTGGATTATAACACCAAAACTTGTTTTTGGTCTCTCCCCTGGAAACTAGATAGAAAATGCTACGGAAAAAACAGCTGCACAGACCAGCTAGGTATAAGAGTTTGCAGAAATTTTACCATTTGGTTACGTTATTACTGGTAGTATTAGGCTTGGCTTTTAAACTCTTTCATACTGCTTACTAGTATCTAAACGGTTATAAGAAAAATGTGTGAAACACAATAAAATTTTAAGGTACCTGGACAGAGCTTGATTTTGTGTTGTTGTTGTAGGCGGATTTAGAGTTTTTTTGTGTTTGCAGTAGCCAAGAACCAAGCAAATTCTCAGAATAAACTGCATGGACCTCACTACACCAAACTGCCCATGGCTTAAGCAAAGTGTACAGTCTTTCACTGGCAACCATAGCTGCCAGAAAATGATGATACACTGCCAATATAATTTGCAGATGTTAGTAATCATAAATTCAGTGTAGGGCATAAAGGAATGTGGAGAGAGGAATGCCAGAGACTGTCCAGCAACATTTCATGTGGCCAGAATTTTTCACTGAGTTCACATGTGTGCTGCTTGTGCACCTTCTGTCCAGATATATTTGAACACACCAGGGAGTAACTTCCAAATCAGCTGTTACCTGATGCCCATCTGCTATCCCAAATAACATGTGTCCTCTATAACATTTACCAATATTTGCTTGTGGCTCATTACTTTTCTTCTATGCAGGATATGCTGTTTTGTAAAATCATAGTCACTCATTAAAGCTGGTATTCATATCACCTCACCCTAGGCTTCTGAAAGTCTGGTACTTAGTCTAAACTGCAAAACTACTTCCTAGTATAGTTAAATTAAAGCTAGGCATCTCTAAAGGGAGTTTCATCCCTTTCTGTGGCAGATCTAGAATAAGGATAGTGAACTCTTCTCTAAAGAGAATTTTCCTCTGAATACAGAGAGAACCAAATATCACTGGTTTAGGTGCTGAAGTTAGATGATACTAACCTACAAGAAAGAATAATATTAATCTAAATAAATATAGTTGTCTGTAACCTCAGGGTCTTTTTATACTCTTTCAGGAGAAATATGTGCAATGCATCTCATTTTACAGCTAAATGTCTAAAACAAGTGAGCTAAAACACATAGTAGATCTATTCCTTCTTCTGTATTGACTGTGGTCAGGTACATAAAGTCACTACCACAGATGTTGTTGAGACATCTTCCACTTTTACAGAAAGTTTAATAATGACAACTTTGTATAAAGACCACCAATCAGTTAGATTTTTGTTCTGTGGATATAATTACTTTTCCCTGTGCTGGACAGATATTATTTTAAGAAATATCTTCACATGCAAATACTTACTCCCTGAGTACTTGCTATTGCATTTAAGACTGGACTTTCAGATCTGATTCAGTCTGAAAGTCAATGATTTTCATGGATGTAAATCATGTTAGGAAAGCAATTTATATTAATACAGAGCATCGTGTATGTTTGGGGTTTTTTTATTATTTTTTCCTTTCTAAAAGAAGAAATGTATATTGTAATCAGGATTCTTAGCATCTTAAATATAGGAATACTGAGGTTTAAGTCTTCCCATTGAGTGTAGCTTCTCTGTGTTTCCATAGCCATTCACAATTACCTTAAGCTTGTGAATGAAAGCAGGAACAGGAATCAGATCAGGAGGGGAAAGGAAGCTATAAGTAGAGAAATGTAGTTTTTTGCTTGTTTGTTGCTGTTTTGTTGGTTTGTGGGTTGTTTTTTTGTTTGTTTGTTTGTTTGTTTGTTTTCAATAAATGACATCTAACTTTAAGGTAGCAAACTCGTATTTGTCACTTGGTCAAGCTGACCAATTTCTAGAAGTGGTCAGCAATCAGGAATTGGCATCAAAAGTCAATGTTTCATAAGCAATTCTATCAAAAGAAAAGCAACCATTATTTGTTCTTCTGGATAAAGCATTTTTTTCTTCAGTAAGTGTGAATTTCTTATATGTTCCCTCTGCATGTATCCTACAAAGTATATGAACTTTTGGACTCCACCAGCTAAACTACATGGCTATGGAGCTCAACTTACTGAATCTCCTGCTTTTAGCCCTCAAAATCCTCAGAGAAAAAGCCAAGGGGTGTTAGCAAAGTAATAACAAATCAGTGAAAGACTCTCACTTTGTGTGAAGGACATCAGATTAGATCTTGTATTAGCTCGTGTACCAAAAATTATAAAACTTGCAGAGGCTGGTACATGTTTCCTTTTAAAATCAGGATAACATATTTGTTACTTAGACTGACTGAAAATAAAATAGTAACTTCTCTTTCCCTCTACCACATCTTTCTTTCTAAGATTACTCTCCTCCCCAAAGTCAAAACTGAATAAAATGTAGGGAAACCTTCTGTAGCCCAAGCATTAAGGGGGATAAAAGCAAAAATGTTTTTCAGTCTGGCAAGTAATAGCAGTTGCATTAGAGACAGTTGACCACCAAATGGTATCCTAGCAACCTACAGTAGCATCGTTATACATAGTGCTATCAAGCCAAATTTATCCTTTTCAATATCTTAGCTTCAAGAGATCAAGGATGAATACAGAGCAAAGAATGAAAATGGTGCCAAAGAAAACGACAACATGGGGTTTTAATTTAAACAGAGGTTATACAGAATGTCTGTTTAAAATGAATTAAAAAAGTCACATTTTTGTGACAAGGAAACATACCTTTCTGTGGTTTGGCACTCAGACAGTTATGAATCAATTTGCTTTCAGAATACTAATCCTGTGTATATTTTAGCTTGGAATAAAATTTGCAATATATCTTCTCTTTAATTCCATTTAAAAGTTTCCATTTAATCAGGGAAGGGTGAGAGGAAATAATTTTTAATTACTCAAGCTTCCTAAATCTGTAAAATATCTCTAAGAAAATCCACCTCTAGATTGTGGCTTAAAAAAAAAAAAAAAAAAGCTTCCAATGTTTCTAATATTAAATTAGATAATCACAGTCCTGTTAGTAAACTCTCAAAATTGAGCTGTTCCCTCTTTTTACAGCATAAATTGCTTCTATTCTTCTTTGTATTTAGAGCCATTGATCCTACACTGTCCGTATAATTATGATCATGACTGTAAATAACTTTGTCAGAGAGATGAAAACTGAACATATGTGCAGACTAATTACAGGATGTATCCTTTTCCAGTTTTAAACAAATGCTGGAAAAAAAACACTAGGCATCTAGACCTTAACAACTGCAAGGGTTGGACTCTCCAGTCCAGAGTATATTAGCATGGTTACACCAGTCCTAGTTGAAATGAGGACACCTGACCTCAGTCAGGGATTTCCTGTTTGCCGAACAAAACTACCGATAATGCAGGCAGAATTAAAGGCAGATAGCATAGTAGTTTTTAGCAACTTCTGCAAACACGACCTCAAGCAGAAGTAAAACTCTCTCTCCTCAGTAGCAGATGTACTGCCAAGTAAACAGTATGTTGCAAACATCAGGACAGTGTAGAAAGCTACTGATCACTGATCATTTTTAACTTATAGTCCAGGCGTTATCCTTGAAGAGGATACACACCACAGGGAATGGATTTATAAAGCTATATTTTATGATATAATAAATGCTTTTGTATGCACTGGAAAAATCCGTGTGAAAAAGATTTCCACATGACACTGCAGTAGAGGGCTCTTTGGAGATTTAGCTAGGGTGGGGAGGGGGAGGGAGGGGAAAGCTCAACAAAAAAAACCAACAAATAAATTATGCACTTTTTAAAATGTCATAATTGAAGCAAGTTTTTAATCCAATATTCAGTCTCTCCCTTAATTTGTATTTCTAACTTCTTTCAATGATCTGTTTTGGAACAAGCTATATAGCTTCCTGTGTTTTGTTATTTATGCAGATGACAGCAATCCTCCCTCCTCTCCAAATATTCTGTCAATCTCTAGTGCCCAGTGGTAGTACTTCATCATATCAGTTCATATCTTCTTTAACTTCCAAAGAAGCCCATAGATATATTTTAACCTAGTCGAACAATTTATCCTACTCTATGCAGTTCCAAGTTTGCCTTCTACTTTGAGCCCAAATGCTTGTGCATTCATGTAGCAAATCACAGAATAAAAAAAACATATAATCACCCAAACAGACACATTGTCTTCTTGTAATCTGGCTGCCACTATGCAAACTGGATGTTTCTGCTTAGTGTTTCCTGAGCAATATATCAAAGGAACATTGGACAAGAAAGAGCCTGAGAACTGACAGGAAAGCTTCCCTGTGCTAGTCTGCAGCTAAGTTGACTGAGATCTCTAACATATGTGCTGAATATTTGTCTGTGAAATGAATATGTCTTTAGCTTAGGCTATACCAGCAGGACAACAGGTCAGACCTATTTAAAAATATTATAGGTATTGCCATTAAGGCAAGTTATAACTTGCTGTATACACATGAATACATACGAAGAGATAATAAAAGTTTCTGTAGTCAAACAAAGCAAGTGTGCAACTCAAAACATTGTATGGATTTTCAGTGCATGAAATGTCTAATTTATTTTGTTAGTTTCATCTTTGTTAAGAGAGAAGCTAAGGACACAGTAATCCCATTCAAAAGAAAGACAACACCATTATCAATAAGAAGACATCTTACATTCTTCTTGACAAAAAGTTAGAGCAAACAGACAAGTCTTTGGAACCATGGGGCAATACAAATAAAGAACAATTAAACAGAATTCATAGAAAGGAATCAGAGTAAACCTCTGACATTTTATGTGATACTAAATTAATGTTTTTAAGGATATTAACAACTTGGCAGCTAAGTGAGCAGAACTACTTGAGAGATATCATATCCAAAAAATGCTGGACCAATCCAGTTTGGTTGATTAGTGTAGGAATTTATGAAGGCGTTATATGACTTCTTGGGTATTTTTGTAATAGTAGAAACTGGATCTTTGGATTTGAATGGTCATTTCCAGATATAGAATTCTATGTTCACCTAGATTACGAGCAAGTTCTTGGGAAATCAGTGACACAAGTGAAATTTCTGTAAGAACTTGGTGCCAATTCTTAGGCATTTTTACCCTGGGAATTTTTAAGGTGGAAGAGAAGGACATCTCCTTCAAGACTGTTGTTCATTTATATCATGTGTCATGAAAACTCTGCACTTTGTAAATCATATACACCTAAGCAAATTACCTATCTTTTTGTGAGCAGACTGTGAGGGGAAAAAAAAAAAAAGATAAAAAGAATAAAAAAAAAAAGAAAAAATGTCAAAACAAGACAAATAGAATTTTAGCTGCAATTCCAATTTGCTTGGCAAAGGAAGTTCCACCCATTGACAAGCAGGTCTTCTGCCACTTGTGTTAAGTGGGTGTGTTGCAAGAACCTGGAGTTCCAAGGAATACTTTAATACTTTCTTTTTTAATTCTTTCTTGTAAAACAGATGGAGAAAAGCACAGTTAGTGGTGTTATGCTGTGTTTAAATACGAGAAGACCATCAGTTAGTCTCGCTGTTGCCTTTCAGCCTGACACCTATATATTTGGGCTCCCAGGTTTTAATCAGCAGAAGCATGTCAGTGCTCAGGAGACTGTTGTGAGCTACTTGCAAAGAATTGGAAAGAGTTCACAAGTGACCCACTGCTTATGCAATGGCAGTATACTGATTAGAGGAGATTATAGTTTTCTGAATGCAAAGCTCTAGTTTAATGAGCATTTTAAGGGCAATGCAAGAAATCATGTTATCTCTAAGCCCTATGAAGGTATGGGACAAATAAGAGGATCCACAGTTGCACAAATTCAAATGTTAAAAAAGGACAATTATAGCCTTGCAAAGCTATTTTTTATACATATAGCTGTAGGATTTCTTAAAAAAAAAAACCCAACCCCAAAAAAACAACACACAAAACCCCCCTAAAAACAAACAATAAAAACAACAGCAACAACAAAACCCAAAACACACAAAACAAAACAAAAAAACACCCAAGATCTCCCGAAAAAACAGACAAAAGTTTACAAGACCTCATTTTCCTAATGGTTTGAAGGAGAAAAAAGTACCTTTGAAATGAAATTAGGAACCTCAAACTGAAAAGATCGACACAGGAAGATCCTGTCAAACATATTGAAGCACTTGGGGTTCTGTAAGGGTCTAAGGGTTTCACCAGATTTGAAATGGCCTATATTAATCCATGGCCTATTGCATGGCTGGGGTTTTCTTTGGTTGGTTAGTTTCTTGGTTGGTTGGTTCGTCGGTTGATTAATTTGGGTTTTTTTCGGCTACATACAAGTCCCATTAAAATTTCTTGTAAGCTATAATGCACTCTTCAGGCTGCTGAGATTTTTGGGCTGGAAGTCAGCTTGAAGAAGGCAGAAGTTCTCTATCAACCTGCACCTCAGGAAGTCTTCCATCATCCCCACATCACCATAGGTGAATCAGAGCTTAAGTCAATCCAGCAGTTCAGCTATATGGGAAGCATCATTTCCTCTGACGGCAAGATTGACAAAGAGATAGACAACTGGTTAGCAAAGGCATACAGAGCTTTTGAAAAACTCCATAAAAGAGTCTGGCACAACAAACACTTGAAGAAAAGCACAAAGATTAGAGTCTACAGAGCCATTGTACTGTCTACTCTTCTATATGGGTCTGAATCACGGGTTATCTACCACCACCTGCGACTCCTCGAGCACTTCCATCAGCGCTGCCTCTGTACAATGCTAAACATCCACTGGTCTGATTACTTGACTAATGTGTCTGTCCTTGAACAGGCTGAGATCACCAGTATTGAGGCCATGCTGCTGAAAACGCAGCTGCGCTGGGCAGGGCACGTCTCCAGGATGGAGGATCACCGCCTTCCTAAGATTGTGCTCTATGGGGAACTCGCCACTGGCCGCCGCAAGAGAGGAGCCCCGAAGAGGAGATACAAGGACTCCCTGAAAAAATACCTTAGCCTTGGCCATATTGATTACCATCAGTGGTCCACTCTGGCCTCCAGTCAGGAGAAATGGAGACAAACCATCCATAACACTGGTGCTTCCTTTGAGAACACACACAGAATCAGTCTTGAGGAAAAAAGACAACACAGGAAAAAACGTGCCTCACCAATATCACCCTTGGAGACTTACTGCTCTGACTTTTGCAATTGGACTTGCCTGTCTTGCATTGGCCTTTATTAACCATCAGCATGCTTGCAGCAAGTGTGGGTAAAGCCCTTCCCAAATCTTCATTTGCGAAGCCTAGCCACGATGATGAATATAGACCATTAATTAATGTATCTGTCAATAAGCCAGTTAGAGGCAGTTAGTGTACTTTTTATTCATTCCAAGTAAGCTGGGTAATATTTGACATTCATTCAGGGGAATTCACCAACCACACTTTACATAATCTTATTTTTTTCTTATTATCCCCAATCTCTTTAATTTCTTTTACCTAAAACCTCCAAATTAAAACCCTTTGTAGGACTTACACCTGCTGGTGATCAAAAGCTGTGGAGTGAAATACCCTGATGCATTTTCCAAACTTATTATTTCCAAGGAGTCAAGATAATGGGCTGGATAGATGAAGCTATCTTCATCTGGATTACCTTTCAACCCTATGTTCTGGAATTAGAGATAAACATAGCAGTGATCAAAATTTAGAAAGAACTATAAAATTATTATGAAACTATTCCCATTCTTTGTATTCAGTTTTCCCAGTACTGAGAAAAAAAAAGAAGTAACTTTTCAGATTTCCTTCTCAGTCACTAGAAAGGAGAGAGGGATTGTTTTGTTTTTATTAAGTAAAAGTTAAGGTTTCTGTGGAATAAGCAGGTGGAAATTGGTCAGGAACAATTGGAATGTTAAAAGCTGATGAACTTTATACTCAAGAATGAAAAATTCAGTTACAACTGGGAAAGTTGGTCTGTTTATTTTTGGGTTTAGGCTTTTAAAAATGTTTTGTTCAAATTATTACAACCTATGTTTGGTAAAGATATAGAGTATAAATCATGGATGATGCACAGATTAAATATGAAATTATTTCTAAATGAGGAAAGTTTATTTTTACAGTGGAAGTAGATTATTTGATAACTGTAACATTATTTTAAAGATAAATTTACAATGTATCTATAGGAACATAGGAAACCATTAAAAGATTAACTGTTAGATCTGGAGTTAATTCAGAAAAAGAAGTATTTTAGTAATTCACTAAAGGAAATTATTTTTTTTCAAAGTGTTGAATTCAACTTTGACAGGTTATTTCATAATTACTGTGGCCATGAAAGAAGAACAACATAAAAACCAGCAGAGGATGGCTGATTTTAAGACAAATCATCGCTTTAAATCAACAGTTTCAGAACCTTTACAACCCATCTGTTTTTAAGTAGTTAAGAAAAACTGATATTCAGTATTCTTCCTGTGCAAAGAAAAGAGATTAATATTTATGAATTATGACTCAGATTAAGATTTATATATTCATTCCATAAAAGTAGGCTTACTGAATCACCATTTCTACCCACCTGAACTGCAGGTTCCTTTTGCTTGGAAGGAAACTGAATTTATAAGTACATATTGTGCAGTGGGCATACTGCCGTTTAAAATACACATTCTGATGGCTGAGGGGCAGTGAAAGGCAACTACCAAGTTTGCAAGTAGATTTTCTTTCAGGAATAATTTCTACTCCACAAACTGAACTTGGAATAACAATAACAAGAAAATTTTAGAACATTTTATGTAATTTCATAGTTTTCCTACTTCTTAAGATTAATGTGTTCTCATTTATCATTGTTGTTATTGTTATCATTTTGATCATCATTTTAATCAAATATTTGTGTAAAAAGTGGAGGTAAAACCAGGGGACAAGATGAAAAGATGGACTGCTTAGTTCTAAAATAACTTTGTACTTTTCCTTTCTGATGATGTTTTGTATTACTTTCTATGCTTTTTTCAATGTTACAAATCCTTCAATATTAGTATTTAAATTTCTGAGATGTTTCATACTACTATAACTTAATAAAGAACCTTTGATTTCAAGAAGAATATTACTGTGTAATTACAAATTTTTAATAAAACATTTTTGTTCAGAGTTCTTGAACTTATAAATTTGTAATATATTAATACCCGATTTATTTCTTATCAGACTTTTATTATTTATCATGCATGTGCATGTGCATCCTCAAGAAAATCAGGAATCCAATGAAGTCTTAAAGCTCTACTTATCCAATAGTTTAAAAGAGTCATTTTAAAACATGATAAAGACAAGATTTTTGAGAATCACAGAAATTTTTAAAAATAGCTCTATTTTTGCCATTAAAACCTTTTTATTATTTTTTAACAGCTGTGTAGGATTTACAGGATATATAATTCTTATTAAATATATATTTGAATAAAAGCCAGTCAGAATTCTTTGTGTGGGGTTTCCAGTTTGGTTTTCTATTGTTTTTGTTTGTTTGTTTGTTTGTTTGTTTATTTTGGGTGTTTGTTTTGTTTGGGTTTTTTTGTTTAATTTTTAACATAAATATTTCACATATTTTGAATGTTTTATGTCAGCATTTATTAGTGAAAGATAGACATGGTGCTCCATCTTAACAGACAGTAGTAGAATCAAAGTTCAATCTCTATGACTGAATAAAAGTGGGTATAAAATAGAAATATTTGCAGTGTCAATAAACACAATACAGTATGGGCTTTTGCAAAATACTGTAATTTCTTTTTCTTTGATTTTTATACAGTGGAAATTGAACCTTTGGGAATCCTGATATATTTTAATGCATGTGTTGCTGTGGCCAACTGGTAGGAATGTAAGATTAAGAAGGGAAATTGAAATTGTCATCCTAAACACCATGTCAGTGTTGCAATTAGTTCTGTAACACTGTGCATCTGTCTGTAGTCAGTAGTGCATTTCGAATTTTTCAGGATCTAACAGTTTTAAATTGTGATTAGATGCAAAATAGTTCTTCAATGTAGTTTTTTGCCTGTATAAGAGGTGATTTTCTGGAGAGTTAATGTGTGTCAAATTTTTATTGAATGTCTCCTCATTTTTTAAGGCATTCTAGTTTAAAATATGTATTAGATCTCTGAATAGTAAAAAATAATTAAAATTTTGTTAATTTTTCCATAATCATGGTTTTCTATTTTTCCCATCATCAGTGTGACATTTTAATGATGTCAAATCAACTAACTCTATTGTCTTATAAAGCATAATGAAAGTGAGAGGAAAACTACAGCTCCTGAGGGCAAGGTGGGCAATAAATTAAAATGGAATATCTAAATATTTTACCTTGGTGACTACAACAGTAAGGAAGAGGATTTTAAAATGTGTTATAAACTGACTATGTGCTACGGCTTTGCTTGTCCCCAGCATATCATTTGACCGCTGTGCAGAACAGCTTACTTTGTAAGGGATGAGTTGGAATATGGATGTTCTGGAATGGGTTATCCAGATTCAGGGATCTGAGAATTTGATTCTTCCCACATCAGAAAGCACCAGTTACAAACAGAGAATCTTCTGGCACAGTCAGTATCTGACATGTCACTTAACTTGTGGCACAGCCATAGGATTGAAACATAGTAAAAAAATAGTCTTTGAAACAATAATTTTGTTCTTAAAAAAGCCTACAAAATTAAACTCTCAAATGTAAGAAAAACCCCAAACACATAAGCATGCCAGAAAAAAGTTTTTCGCTAGAATTTTTCTCATTAATTAACATGAACTATAGGTTTATTCCTTCATCATTCCTGATAACATTAACTGAAAACAAACCTTCTCTTTGCATAATAATTTTAAGGTTTCAGAGTTTAGTTTAATTTCACGTTTAAATAAAAACAAAACTCAGCAAATTTTACATGACTCAACATAAAAGAAGTGTTGGAAGGGGATAGTTTAACAAGATAATGTTCTGCAACTGTTTCTCTATGTAAAAAAAAAATTATTCTTTTAAGGCTACTACTAATCAACCCTCATGTGGAAACTCAGTTCCTGGTCATAATTTAAATATGGGTTTCTTGTATCCTGAGATTTTGCTTATTCAGTTAGATATTTTTTCCTTTCCTTCTGAATCTAAACTATATTTTGGCTTACATTAAATTTATAAAGAGAGCTGTGGTTTGGAGGAAAACACTTTCAAATTAAAAGGGTAAGTTTAAAAATGAAGATCAGTTGCAAGCCTGATTTTTTGAGAAAGCCTTCACTTTCCAAACTGAAGCCAAGACGTTTCCTAAAGTATGAACTTGAGAATGCAAAGTTAAAAAGAGAACAGTAGGAGGATGCTATTTTGGGATTAATTGCTGGCCAAAGTCTGATGATCAAAATCAGGTGATTGAGTAAAAAAAAAAAAAAAAAAAAAAAATAAAAAAATAGATTTGGTATCATCATTTAAAAATAAAGCTGGTTTACTCTAGCCTATAACCTGAAATTCTTCAGGATTGTTTTCCTGTAGAATATCTTTCACTAAAAATTTTCTATACAAAATTCTGCTTCAGAATGTAGTCCTTCTTAGCCACAATATCCCTTCCAATATATGAACTAAGGTAAAGAATTTGAGTGTTCAGTCTGTTCGGAGAAAAAAAACTGAGTCATACTATTTATTGCATTTGGAAAGCTACCTCTGAATATCATAATAGACATTTTGTGTCTAATTGTTATGGATTATCTGATCAATATTTAGAAAATTCATCTTTCTTTTCAACATTTTTTTGTAAGAAAGGGACAAAGAATTGCCTTAGATGAAACATAAATAATCTCAGTGCTCAGTAAGCAATACTACAATAATCTCAGTATCAGATAAATATAAGGATATATGGGATGTAATTTTCTTTCCAGAGGAGTGAATTGAGTGCATGTTTTTACATAGTTTAAAATAAAATAACTTAAAAAAGGATATTTTACCATTGTCCACTCTTTTACTGCTTGTACTAAAAAAAAAAAAACCAAAAAAAACCAAAACAACAGAAACAAAAACCAAAACCAAAACCAAAACCAAACAAAAAAAAAAAAACAAACCCACCAAAACAAAAAAAAAAAATGGCAAGAAAAAAGTATAAACCACAGCATTTTAAGGGAATTTCATTCATCTTTATTCATTATGGATATATTCTCAGAAAGATTAGCAGACCAGATTCAAAGGAAGATTTAGGCAGAAATGCAGAGTTTCAAGACACCAATGGACAAATGGGTAGAGTAATAAAGATTCTCAGTGTTGCAGCTAAGTTTTGAATGTCTTTTATTACCCATTGGTTCTGCATATATTCCAAAGACCAATTCTGAATTTAGCTTATAGATATTTATGTAATATTTATATATTTATTTATTTATGTAATATTTATAGCTTATAGATATTTATGTGTCTATGGTGACACAGTGTGTCAGTGTCACAGCTGGATCCACTTTTTTCTAGTCCTGTATATTATGCTCTATGCTATGACAGAGGAGGAGAAACGTGAATAGTTATTTTTTCCCCTTTTCTCTCCTTAAAATATCATACTTCTTGATATTATTGCCACAACAATAATTGAAAGTTACAGTAAATTGATGTGATTTCATTTTATTCTTGGATCACAGAGTTGCAGAACCTGTTCAGTTTAGAAAATCGTTAATACATCCTTAATCTCTTGAGGAATAGAACTGAAAAGTTGTTTATGTCTTCAAAGAGCCTCTGGAAAGACACTATATAAATTTGGACACATATTCTTCATCCTATTTTTTTTTTTTTTTTTTTTTTTTTTTTTTTTTTTTTTTTTTTGTATTTTGGAATAATTCTTTAACTAAGATACTCTTTCCTTAGGTCTATATGCACTTATTGAAATTAAAGTAGCAGAATTTGCACAGTTTCATATGAATTTTTTTTTTTTTGTTTAATTCACACAAACAGCCAAGGAGGAGTCAAATTATTCATACTTCTTGCTAGAAGTAATTAGGTACATTGTCTGCTTAATGCAAGCATACTTAACTGCATTTAACTGGAAATAAATACTCAAATGTTAATCAGTTTTCAATCTGTCTAGCACTGAATCTTTATACAATACAAGAAGTTAAAGAAAATACACACTCTTACTAAGGAACCTGCCTATTAAAACATTATGCAAACATCCCCTTTAATCTCCATAAAAGGATCATCCCTCTTCCTCTGTGAGGCTGACATGTCTTTAAACATAGCAAAGTTTACTTTTTCCACCATTTTAATTCTTATCCCTTTTGAGAAAGAATAACTTTTTCATAGAAGAGTTAGAAGCCAAATATTTTCACTAGGTAAAGAAGTTACCCATATTACCCTCAGATAAAAAATCAAAAAGGTAATATCTGACAAACATGAAAAACCACACAATGGCTTTTGCAGAAGTTGGTAGACCTTATTATACAGGTGATAAATTAAAAGGATCTCTATTTGCTCTTGCTCAAGGCTTCTGGCCTTGGAAATATGAGTGGAGTTTGATTCTGCTGTATGGCATTTTCCAATATTTATTTGAAATATATAATGGACCCTCTGTTGTTTCCTATGCCACATAAGCATAAGATCTTCAGCAACATGGAGAAGATACAAAGCCACAAAGCTGGACACTTCTTGTCCCAAAGATGCCCATTTGCTCCACATAACCTTTCATTACGATAAGCAAAATTATGTGTGCTGCTTTCATCTTAAGGTTACCTACTGGAAACAAGGTCCTAAATACATTTAGTTTTGGTTGGGATAGAGTTATTTTTTTCATGGTAGCTGATATGGGTCTGTGTTTTAGATTGTGTTGGAAGCAGTGTTGATAACACAGGGATGTTTATGTTACTGCTGAGCAGTACTTGCACAGAGCCAAGACCTCTTCTGCTTCTCACAGTGAGGAGGCTGGGGGTAAACAAAGAGATGAGAGGGGACACAGCTGGGACATCTGGCTCCAAACATCCAAAGGGATATCCTGGACCATATGGCATCATGCTCAGCATATAAAACTGGAGGAAGAAGGAAGTGGGAGATGTTCAGAGTGATTGCATTTGGCTTCCCAAGTCTCTGTTACATGTGATGGAGCTCTGCTTTTCTGGAGATGACCAAGCACCTGCCTGCCCATAGGTAGTGATAAATAAATTTCTTGTTTCATTTTGCTTCCATGTGCAGCTTTTCCTTTACATACCTAACTGTTTTTATCTCTATGCATGAGTTTTCTCACTTTTACCCCTCCTAGTCTCTCCTCCACACTGCTGTGGGTGACAGTGAGTGAGTGATGGTGTGGGGCTTAGTTGCTGGCTGGGGTTAAGCCTTGACAATAGCTCTTACAAATTACTTCTGTACCAGTACACTAAAGACACCGGTGTTGTTCTATCCTAGCTGAAACTCCTATTATTCATTATTTTGGGTGGACATGTAATATAACTGAACACAAGCACTGGCTGTTCCCAGTTGCCAGACTCATCCCTCATTGGATCCAGAAAATGAGGACTATCCATTTAGCGTGTAGCCATTATTTCTCTCAATCTCAGTTACCTGTCCAAAGTACAAATTGACTAAAGATTGGAATACAGCTGACTCACATTTTAGCAATTCAGGATCTGCATTTAGTGACTGGACATGCACTTTGACCATTACAATCCTAAATTAAGCACTAACTGTCATTACAAGCTCTTGCCAATCTTTGTAATTCAAAAGTAACTGGGGAACTGGTCTTTAAGTCAAGAAGATGAATTCAACATCTTTTGTTTCCTTCAAATTAAACTCTAATAATTACTGCAAGTAATTCAGGGGCAGTCTGTCATATCGATCCCACAGTTTTGTTAAAGTATTTTGCACTGACTGCAGTACACTGTCCATAGTTTTTTTTGGTTTTTTATTTGTGAATGTCTTGGTTTAAAACTAGTTATAAAAAATAAACACACAAAAAGAGAATGAAAAATAAAATTCTAAGGAGTAACATCAAAGAAAGATTAAACACAATCAATATAATTACAAGTAGACATAATTTTATTATAATGTGCACATGCATGTACATATTCATGTACACTGAAAGAAAACTACTTCTACCACCAAGAAAACTTGGTTCCTACTGAACTGAGGAAACATTTTCTGGCATCTCTTCCATTTAAATACTGTTCCTTAAGTAAACTATTATATTAGTGAAATATTGAAGCCTCCAAGGATTATTCTGGTGTATTCTTTCCAGAACAATACCCTAAACTGAATAGCCTAGTTTAGATTTAGGCAACTAATTAAAGCAATTAATTTAACATTGTACATTCCTTCTACACTCAGTGGAAACAGCAAGGCGATCATGGTGGGCTGAGTAATCTCTTCAAAGGATATAGTTTTTTTCCTCCATTTACTATACTGAGCATAGAAAAAGAGCATTCATTTTTTAAGCAAATAGTTTAGGTGCTTAATATCAGCCATGGTGCTACAGTCTGCTTAAATGTTGCAGAAAGAACTTCAGGTTTGAATATTTTGCCTGAGCAAAATTAAAACTCACACAAGTTACCTGTTGATACCAAAACCCGATTTTATTAATTGTTAAGAGGTGAAAAGAGAAGAAATAAGAAAAGGTTGGAAAAAGCTAAGATTATTTTTAGAAGCAAAGAAAAAGCTTACCACACAAACTACCTTTTGCCAAGTTGGGGCGGGGGCAGTGGGGAGAGAAGCAGTTTCTGCCTTTTTTTTTTTTTTTCAGCAGTTTAGTTCTATGAAATGCAGCCAGAAGATGTGGATTCGTCATTCACAAGGAGTGTTGCAGGCTATCTCGGGCCGAGCGGGGCAGGGTCCGTACCTTTTTGGCCCTCAAAAATATGAGAAGGGTAGAAGGATACGATATAACTCATGCATGGTGAGTCTCAGTTCTCTGCAGGCTGGCAGAGTATCAGTCTCTGGTGGCAGGTAGGCAGCAGGCGGTAGAGTAGAAGAAAGTGAGAAAAGTTGAGGGGGAGGCAGGGAGAGATTTTTTGGTTATGGCAACCAGTTCTCTCTCTTTTTGCTCACCTCTGATTTTCCAAAGTTTCTCTTTAATTTTATAGTGTTCAAAGGAGTTGGTAGTGGTTTCCTGGCAAGTAGCTTTATTCAGATGTTTTGCAGAGAAAACCATAGCAGTTCTTTTGGCAGGAAGACTGCAGCAGGTAGCTCTTGTGAGAACTTCTGGCAGAAGAGCTGACAGAGAATTTTTTGGTAGGAAGCTTTGGCAGGCGGAAACAATAGAGAAACATTATGTATGGCATTTCTATATTATCTGTATGCCACAGAGGGTATCTTCACACAGGGAATAAAGTAATGGGCATGGCACAAAGAGGCACTCATCAAAAAGTCTTTAGGCCATATAACCTAATTTTTTTTTTTCATTTCCATTATAAGTCCATCTTTTTCCTATCTGTTGAGTAGCCTTACTGATTACATGTCCAAATTGAATGGACAGTTCAAACCTAAAGAAAAATATATAAGAAGAATATGTTACAGTTACTTTGGTGACGTTAAGAATAAAGAAATTAATAAAAACTGTTTATGTGTTTTAGTCAATCAAATTTAAATATTTTATTGATGTTTCCACACCATTTTTTATTACTACAAAGGTGTCTGTTGGCTGAACAGAGTAGTTTTGTAAATTTTGTTATAAAAGAGTAGCCAGTGACTTTGTTGCTATATATGAAAAATACTTTCCTATATTTTCCCTAGGATTGTTTTTCTTAATGATAAACCCACATCTTTTCTCTTATGAAAATATACTAAGAATTAAACATTATTAGCTAAGATTCAGTGTTCTATGAAACAACAATACTTAATATAGATGGAATTGCATACTACCTATATTGTACACTCAGAAGCCGTTGTCAATTATATGCAGATATTTTGACCAGAAAAGTTCAGAAAAATCTTGTCTAGATTCCATGGTTCAGGCAGAAGTTCATTAACTGTTAGAAAATTAATGCATCATAGTAGTGGGGCTTTTTCACAGTGTAATTTATGGGTAGGGTCCTTACTTAGGAGGTCAAAACCCAATCCATTAGGTCCAATGTTGACACAGCAGATTTGAATTTACAATTTTACAACATAACATCTAAACTACAGCTTAAAAATCCACTCTGAGTAAAAGACTTTCCAATATTTTCTGAATTCCTGGTTCCTTCCTGAGACTGAAACACTGTTATGTCAAAAAAAAATAGGATCATCCAATCACAAGCCCAGCCAGGAAAACGGATCCTGGCTCTGTAGCCCAATTTTTTTACAATTAGCTGACAGCAGGAAACTGAGATTTCTCCTGTATTTGGCTGTGACTATGATTCTGAGCAGCATGGTCCAATAGAAGTGGGCCCTTAGAGCAAAATAATCACACAAACAATAGACAGTTCAGTGGATTTTACATAAGGCAGGACATAGTCTAGTTGCATGGACCATATATTAATCAGCTACTCTCCAGTAGCCCATTTTTCAGTCTAGTTTAACTAAAAAATTAATCTAATTCTTGAACTTTAAAACACTGCACTGTGTGGCAAGCGGGAAAAATTAAAAAAAAAAAACCAAAAAAAAAAAAAAACAAACATTCTTTATCTGAATTAAAAAACAAATGCAGAAGATTATTTATATTTTCATAATATACAGTCAATGAACAAAAAGAGAGAAACAATCCAAGGAAAAAATACTTTTCCAAGATTTAATATAGAAAGCTGCTTCAGACTGTAAAACCATTTCACAGAGATATTCTTCTGTACTCCTGAGAGAAACACGTGTAGACCAATATGCCCTACTATTTACCAGGTTACTAAATGTAAAAGCACTGAATAACTATGCTGTACACAGCTTATGGAACTTAGGTGCCTAAGTAGCCTTCAGTTGTGGGTCTTGAACCAGATATCTGATTTTGGAGTTTTCAACAGCTGGATGTCTTAATGCCTCAGTTAAATATCTGCTTTAACATAACACTTTATATATATGAATGACACATAGGGTCAGACCTCTGCAGACTAGCCTCCCACTGAATTTCAGTACAAGAGCCTTACAGGACCAGATCTCTGATGACTAAAGTACAATCAGTTAAGAATTACAGACTTTACCATGCACACAGACCTTGGCAAAATTATATCCTGATGCCTTCTTTAAAAGCAGTATCCTACCACACATGTTGATGAAAAAAGTTGTACCAGATAAAACACATTTCTGTAATAAAGCCTACAGGTAACAGCGGTATTGAAAATGAACAGGGACTGTTAGCTGAGGTTTTTTGTTTTGTAAATTATTCATATTTTAAGAGATTTTTTTTTTAAATGTTATTGAAATCTTCCAGCTCTGAAGCAAGTTTTATAGTACCATAAGTTGATATATTTGCCTGTCACTTCTATAGGGCCTGGGCTTAAATCTGGCTTGAGTCAAAATTGAAATTAGCTTAATGGTCTCATATTATTCCTTAGTAGCATTTGTTCATTTCACAAAACTACTGTTGTGCATAATTTGGCAGTAGGAGTGCTACTCTCCAAGGAACCAAGAAATGGAATAGAAGGGATATTGAAGACCAGGTTTGCTTATGGCAATGGTATTTGGATCAAGCCAATGTAAATGATTTCTTACTTTCATGAGAACCATTATTCAGCAAATTAGTTAACGTTATGTAGTTGTCTGAATAAAGGCTCTGTCACCTTTCAATAGATCAAATGACAGAAAAATATTGTTTTACAATTTCATGCCATTTTGGACACTGACAGTCCAAGATGTCCTTTGATTCATCTTACTTGCAGCAGAGAAAAATTTCCATAAGTACTGATTGTATGTCAAATCAACACTTTTCAGTTTCTTTGTTTCTTTTGAAGTATGATGATAATTAGAACATGAAACAACCAGGCAAGCCATAATTAGAGGTTCAAATGAAAACAGCATCATCAACATCATTCAACTATACACAGTTAAATTCAATTAAATAATTTGCTGACTTTTATGTGACCAGTTTTATATAGCCTAATAACGAAAAAAAGGAAAAAGAAAAAAAAGCTGAAGAAAAGTTGTCAAATAAATTAGGTGGTGTAAATTATTCTATTAGATGTGCTAGCAAAGAATGTGGTAAATGTCCAGCTTTGCATTTCTTATATTTTAGACATCATGAGTCATTGACATTCCACTAACTTAAATGTAATCAAGAGGACAAAAATCCCCAAAAACTAGTGTTTCTGCTTACATAAGCAAATGGACAGTCTTAATTGAACAGAGCATTTTTAGGATAATAGTCTAGTTGTTCAGCAGTTCCACGAAAGATGCTTCAATAAAATTAGTTCATTAGAAGTGTAAGGAATAGAAGACAGCAACGGAATATAAAAGCATACTTGGGCTAGAAACCTCTTTGAAAAAGGCATCCTATTTTAATAACAATCACTACTTATGCATGTTGCTCCATAGAAAGTATTGATCAAGATCAGCCCCTTCAGATTCATACATAAGTGAAACTGTAAGGTTTGCCTCACAACTGCATATAGTGACAAGGAACAGCATTGCCTCAGCACTATGTTTTCTGTGGCAGTCTGACTCTGCAGTAGCCCTCAGCTTCAAGGTTTTCCTCCCTGTGCTCTGCTCCTGCACCCATGGTGAGCTGACCTCGGCTGGACACTGGTTACCCATCAAGACATTATGTCACTTCCCTCTTCAGCAGGGGCATGAGTAAAAAACGATGGAAAAAACCTCATGTGTCAAGATAAAGGCAGTTTAGTAAAGAAGGGAGGGGGGGGGAGGGGGGGGGGGAGGAAAAAAAAAGAAAAAAGGCAAAATATTTTATTCTCTATTTTTCATCAGCAAGTGATGTCCAGCCACTTCCCAGGAAGTGGGGCTTCAGTATGCATAGCGGTTGCTCTGGAAGGCAAACATAACAAGTAATGAATGCCCCTTCCTCTTCCTTTCTCTCAGCTTTTATATCTGAACAGACATATGGTATGGAATATCTCTTTGGTCAGTGTGGGTCAGCTGCCCTGATTATGTCCTCTTACAAGATTTTGCCCACCCCCAGTCTATTGGTGAGGATGGAATGTTGGAGAGGCAGCGCTGATGCTGTGCCAGCAGTAGCCAAAACACTGGTGTGCTATCAACACCTTTCTAGCTACCAATGCAAAACACAGCACTGTGAGTGCTGCTGTGAGGAACATTAACTCTGTCTCAGTCAAACTCAATACATCACCATAGACATGAATCCTGGTACATATGTATACGTACATATATGTATGTGGTAGCACATTATACAAACTTGTAAAATTAAACTACTTGAATAAAGAAATATTTACCCCCAAGGAAGATTTAACATTAAATATTTGAATAGCAAGGTTTCAAAATCTCAGTCTTGCCCTTCGTTCCTAAAGACCGTTTTGTTTGGTTTTTAATATTTTGGTTTATTAAACTTTCAAGTGGAAAAAAAGCCCCACAATGTAGTGGAACATGAAGAAGTAACCACAAGCACTGAATAATTAAGAAATCAATAAACAATTTCACATTTCTTTGGTGTTCAAATGACCTTCCTGAATTAGAAGTTAAGACAGTGTATGCAATGCAAAATCATTAGGTAGTTAATGTACCAAGCAAATTTGAGTAGGCTGGTAAATTTTGATTCAACAATCTTAACTGCTTTGATAGGTTAACTCTAAAGATCACTGAATCAGTCAGACAATAGTTCAGCAAAAGCCAAATAAAAAGCACCACTTAGAAAGTACTACACATGCAGAGAAAATATCAGTGAGTTGTGGGAGGTGGGTGGTAAGAGGATGCCCTGTTATTATTCTTCTTCTTTCTTAAATCTGTGATATAACCTCCTACTGCTGAAGACAGAGGTCAGGCAAAGCCTAAGGAAAGCCAGCTAGAAAAATCTTATGTGTCTGGGTCTGAGGAAGGCAGGAAGGAACACACCTTTGTCCTGCAGCAAGAACAGAACAGCCTCGCCAGGGTCTGAGAAAGGGGTGAACACAGAGTTATCACTGGGGAGGATTGAAGGGGAGGTTACAGGTTCTTTTTTTGTGGCAAACCACCTGTCTTTTTTATCAGAGGTGCTTTATATGCATCAGTATGCCACGGATGTGTAACTGCACAACACTTGGAATCTGATTTTTGTGACTGGGGTCAAAAATGTCTGCTTCTACTGAAAGAATCTTTTCCTCTCACACCACCTACCTGAAGCAGTCTTATTAGGGTCACTCTGCAGAGCAGCTTTGCTGCCTCCTCTTTTATATATTCCAGCCCAAATCTTGCCTGCCTGTTCTTCTGTAGCTGGGTATAATATTAAAGATTCAGTTCAAGGACTCAGAGGCTCTATAAATTACTGAGTACCTTTGGCATGTGGGCACTCTCAGTTCCTCACAGAACAGCTCAGCTCTCCCCCAGGAATACAAATCAAATCACCCCAAATGTCTCACCATGTATGCAAAGTCTGTCATTCACTCTATCAGCTCTTCAAATAACTCAGTGCTCCTCATATACCAAAATAATCTTTCTGAGGTGGTGGCAATAGATTTTTCTGAGATAAAGGGTAGCACTGAGAACCTGTGTTCACCTTTTATCTGCCCTCTTCGTGAGCGTTGTGTTGATGAAGTCTACAAAGCAGCCTGAATTGAAAGTCAACTTGGTAATTTGTAGCTTGCTCTCTTACCTATCATTATAGTTCATCATTATCGTCTAAAAGATTTTCCATTTCTTCTGAAACAAGTTAAGTCAGCATTTTCTCTCTCTCTCTCTGTCTCCCCTCCTCCATTTTTGGGAACTAATACAGCTGTCAGTACGCCAATCTAAACACAGTAAGTGACATTCACTTAAGAGTTTCAAGGAAAAACTAAATTAACTTAGTTGTATTTGATCAAATTTAACTTCATTTTAGTTCAAAACATTAAGAACAAGACCAACAAATGAGTAAAATAGAAAATATCACTAAAAACTGATGTTATATGAAATTAATCATGAATATTATCAGGATTTCTAAAGGTATTACCTTCATTATCAGCTCTAGGAGTACTTAAAAATATTTTTTTTTAATTTTTTTTTCTCAAGTCAATAAAATATTTTGAGCACATAGGATGATTCAGAAAACAGAGTAAACAGAGGCAAAATGGATTATCTACATGTATCTGTTTTGCCTAGAAAGTCTGAGTACAAACCATGGCTGCAAGCTACTCATTACTGAAAACTCCCTCACTGACTATGTAATCAATTTCAATAGCGATTGATTGTATAAGTAATATACCCCCAAACTTATATGCCATTTATACCTTTTAATCAGTATCTCTTGAAATTAAAACAAATATTAATATAAGTTATAAATCAAGACCTCAGAAGTCAATAAGGGTTCTGCTTGTTGCAGAGAAATAGCTAGAAGCCCCTAAAAACCTAACAGAAATTTACTTTAGCTCAAAACACTAACATCATCTTGAAGCTTGCTTAATAACTATTGTGAACTTATTTAAACTCAAGTACAGTGCTGAGTCTGTTGATCTTTTGTGGAAAGAAATCCTTTTATTTTTACATTTGTCCCTCAAAAGATGAGAAGTTCAGCAATGCATCAAAATAAACTTGTGTGTAAATGGCAAAGTCTGAGTCACGCATCAGATGCAATAACTGGAGAGACATGCCTGTGAAAATTGGCCAGCAGTTTTTTCCAAATATGCACAGAATGAAAAACCAAACAGTAGTGCAAGTGTATGAGCAGTACACTCAGGCAGTCATCTCATAAACAATCTGCTTTGTTGACAGTATAAAACCATAGAAATTTTAAAAAAAAAAAACAAAAAAAAAACAACAAAAAAAAACCAAAGGCAGACTGCAGTGGAAGACAAGCTTCTGACTTACCAGCATTTGGATAGGAGAGTGTAAACATTAGTGCTCTAGCCTCTACTCACTGTCAGAAATTTTCTTCCTTGTCCCTTCCTTATATTTCCACCTTTTGACCACATAATGAGGTTGACTGACTGGAGTAATTTATATTTGACAGAGATTTTTCTCTGACTTTGGAAAATACAGGAAAGGTTACATTATCCACTGTGACCCTAGAAATTTTTGATTCTGGTTTTTGACCTAATTTTTTTGATATCAAAGAGTGATAAACTAGGATCACCGATGAATATGAAAATAATGGTATAGGTTAGTACCACTATGGAAAAAGATATTGGCTGGTGTTAATTATATCTATGATGACACTGATGAATTCCAGCTCCCATGAAACAAATGTGCATGGATTTTGTTAGAGCATTCACAGTTGGTGTCCAGCTCTCTCCTTTTGATTGCCAAGGCATTCAACACATCTTCTGCCATAGCTCAGCCCTAGTCATGTGAAGAGACCACTATTTTTTAATTTCCCAACAGGCAACCAAACCTGGAAACTCCAAATCAAGAAATGTTTTTGGATTTTGAGCACGAAAGCCAACAAATCTCCATCTTATTCACGTCTTTGCTCACCAGTAGTCCATTGCGTACAGTCAGTCAACAAGGCAGGCAGCTACAGAAGCATAGTGCATAGAGAGGTTTCCTGATCCAGGGAAACCTAACGGGGAGCCAAGAGAGTGGGCAGGAGTCAGCAGCTCAGGCAGCCAAACCACTCCCCATGTATAAAAGAAGCCCTTAAGGAGTGTAAGAAACAAAAAGCACTGCATGGCAGGCAAACAGGGTGTGGTGTTGTGATGGACTGAAATGTTAATGGTTAATGACTCAATCGGCCATTTGCTAAAGCACTGGGTGCTTTGCTGAGGTCAGGTTTGCACCCCTCAACGTAAGGGGAGAGGAGAATTTTTTGGGTGTGTGGTGGCAAAACCTCTGATCTACCTAAGAACAGCCCAGATGCAGAGGGGATGCACGCTCATCACAGAAGGATGAGTTTGGCAACTCAACCTTTCTTTAGATATACCATGTATCCTGTGTATATATATTTGTATCCTGTGTTTGGTTGTATCCCTGATAATCTGGGACTGATGTCATCAACAAAATGGGGGTTGGGTCAGATTAGGGAAAAAGCTCCTAAGAAGCAGATCCTGCAAGGTCGGATAAGGCTTTTAATCCTGCCAATGTCCTCCTTTCTCATAAGGCTCAGGTGTAAAACTCTCTGCCAGAAGAGGTATCAGGACATTCACACGTAAGTCTGAAGGTATTCATCCCTTCTGATAAGGCATAATTAGCTCAACTATGAGGCATGAGAGGCAGCTCTCATGTCTTAGAAGGTGTCATAAACCATCAAAGACCACCAATTGCCCCTGAGTCATTTCTGGAGCCTTCACCAGAGGACTGCACACAATCCACATCATTGCATCACTGTAAAGGTCCTTGCCCAGGGGAGGTACCTGGCAATTCCCACCTGAACCTGAAAGTACATTAACCCACTGAACTTTTTATTTTGCGGGTTCTTCCCACCTCAAAAGGATCAAGACTGCAACTGTTGCTTTTACCAAGAGACAACTAAATAAACAACTTATCACTGGATCCGTGGGTGGTGATATCTTTCCTCTCCACTATCTACTCTTCCTTCCTTCCTTCCTCCCTCCCTTCCTTCCTTCCTCCCTCCCTCCCTCCCTTTCTTCCTTCCTCCCTCCCTCCCTCCTTCCTTCATTCCTTCCCTCCTTCCTTCCCTCCTTCCTTCCTTCCTTCCTTTTCACTTTTCTTCCTTTTTCTTCCTTTTTCTTCCTTTTTCTTCCTTTTTCTTTTCTTTTCTTTTCTTTTCTTTTCTTTTCTTTTCTTTTCTTTTCTTTTCTTTTCTTTTCTTTTCTTT
>JAWWEW010000001.1:59608260-59630680 GCA_035583185.1 Anabacerthia variegaticeps
TCCTTTCCTTTCCTTTCCTTTCCTTTCCTTTCCTTTCCTTTCCTTTCCTTTCCTTTCCTTTCCTTTCCTTTCCTCTTCCCAAACCTTCCCAAACCTTTTTCCTTCTCCTTATATATTTTCTTAAGTAATAATTTTATACTATTTCTATAGATAATAACCAAAACAGCTACATACCCTCCTTTTCATTACAACTAAATTATTCAAAAATAAACCTCTCATACACACACACACACACACACACACACACATACACACATATACATATACACCAGTCATTCAGTATTGTGTCACTTAATCTGACTCAAAGGATCTATTAACAAGAAACTCAATTACCCTGCCTCAGGGTTTGTGTGGCAGTTCATATGGAAGGACATGATGGAAGACAATGAAGCCCTGGGTGGGAAGATGACTGAGCGTAAAAAGATAACAGTATGGAAGTTATAGGGGAAAATACAGTTGTTACTCCCTGGCAGTCAGCATATCTGACCTTCCTCACACAATACAATCTAAGGGGGACTAAACAGAGGGTGGAACAGAGTGGAAACACCATGGACAGTCTCTGTCTAAACCCTTGCAGAGGAGGGAACTCAGTGGTACTTTCTAAATGATAAGCCACATAGCAACTGAACACCAATGGAGGTAAAGGAAGATGTCCTGCTGTTGAATCAGCAACTGGGACCAAATCCCGCTCCTTGGACTCATAAATGTCCTCATCCCAGGGTTATTTCAGTTACTATACTGAGATATCTTCCCCCAAGGTACAAACACTCCTCACTGAACATGATGCATGACTAAAGTCACTCAAGCTTTACTTAAATGTAAAGAAATAGTATAAAAGTAAGTTAAGTATCGGGAGAAATTTGGGAAGGCTCCATTATGAATTCTGGGATCAGTCATCAGACTGAATGTGTCTTGTCCCTCATAGGGACACCTACTGGGTAAGAACCATACTATATGCACACTGAATGATTATCATGAGTTAACTTGCGTTGGGGATTACAGATTGTTACTATACTCCTTTGAATACATTTTTGCAGTCAGATATTTTCACTGGCAATCCTTTAAGCTTAACCTGTCACAATTTTATTAGTAAAGAGTGTTACTCTGTAAACTGTTAATGTGAGCCCTTCAAGGGTGCCAGCAGTTGCTGGCAGTGGGTAAAGGTGTGGAGACCCAGAAGGAGGTCTCTCTGCTGGTGTGTGACCCTGACCAAGTCAGTCAAACTGCCCTCTGATCTAGTGAACTGCTCAGAGAAAGGTGCCCATATAATGGAACACTGATAGATTGGTTGGGCACAAGGGTCATGGCATTCCTGGGGTGCTAACAGACTAATCAAACACTAAGGATCTGAGAAAATACACCCTTTTCACATGACAACCTGCCAGCTTGACACAGCATTAATAGTATCTCCTAGCAGAAAGCCATGGCTTATCTAAACTACATACCTCAACTGATTCAGTTTCCCAGACTGAGATCTGCTACCCAAGTCCTGGGCTTCAGCGCGTGCCCTGCTCATACGCCAGTACTGGACAACGGCATTCTAGCTTGTATCAGAATCACTGCGTTCAGCAGGACTAGGGCAATAATCATGCCTCTGTACTCGGCACTCGTGAGGCCTTACCTTGAAGCCTGTGTCCAGTTCTAGACCTCTCACTACAAGAAAGATATTGAGATTTTTGAGCAACGAAGCTGGTGAAGACTCTGAAGCACAAGTCTTAGGAGTGGTTGAGTGAACTGGGGTTCTTTAGCCTGGAGAAAAGGAAGCTACTGTGAGACCTTATTGCTCTCTATAACTATCTGAAAAGATGCTATAGTGAGGTGGGGGTTGGCCTTTTCTGCCAAGTAACAAGTGATAGGAGAAGAGGAAAGGGCCTCAAGCTGCACCAGGGAAGCTTTAGATTGGATATTGGGAAAAACTGTTTCACAGAGTTGTCAAACATTGAAACAGGCTGCCCAAGGAAGTGATTGAGTCATCATGCCTGGAGGTATTTAAAGGACATGAAGATGTTGCACTTAATGCCATGGTTTAGCGGTAGGCTTGGTCATATTTAAGCTGAACTTAAATATCTTAATGGTCTTTTCCAACCTAAATGATTCTATGATTTCCAGGACAAATATCTATATCACAGTTCTGCCTTGGCCACTTCCACTCAGTTGATATAGTCTGTAAGCCATATCTGATATTGAAATAGTGAAAAAGTGAAAAAAAAATAAAAAGATGAAAAGGTGAAAGCCTCAGATTTCCATTGAAATATTCTTTTTTCTCTGAGTCAGTGTTCTTCCTAATTTAATTGTAAAAGTTTACATAAAGTACTGGAAGTCTAACAATGAAGTTGTAAAGTTACAAAATTAATTTTCATTTTAAATAATAAATCATGAAGTATATTGGCATATAACAATGTTACCACAGGTTTGAGGAGCTGATAATATCTAGTAATATTTTTGACATGTTTTTCAATAAATAATAATGAATGTTTAGGTTATAAGTCTCAGCCTGAAGGATCTCAAAGCAAAATAAAACAAACAAACAAACAAAACCCCCAACAACAACAACAACAAAACCACCACCACCACAACAACAAAAACAACAACAATGACAAAATCAGAAGATCTTAAATAGGCAGACTGCTGCGATAGAGGATTTTACAACCTCCTGAAGAGATAAAGTGTTTAGGGATACAACAGAAGAAATCCTAAAGGCTATGGAAAGTGTTGTGAATTTTTCAGACATGCCTACTAATAACATACAATATGGTTTTTATCAGATCTTTGGACTAAGACTTCTGCCATACAATTGTATGTGAATAACGTATTTGCCATTAGAGCCTTAAACACAGCAATTTTCATTCTTGTATTCTGCACTTACAGTAAGTGTGACAATTAGGTATTCTAAAGCACTTCAGTGCAGCAAGATGACAGGAATCTCTTCTTAGGTAGCTCAAAATTTATAAGAGACCACAGTTTAATTTCAACAAAATCACTGTTCATCCTGAAATTAGGAATTTTGGCATAATTCACAAGCACTGCTAAACAATCAGGGTTTAAATAAGTCTAAGAAAACATGGTCTCTTAATATCAACAAAATTAATTTGTCATCTCTTCATGAATATGAGGAAAAACTGCAATTTTATTATCTGGTCTATTGAAAAAAACTCAAAACCAACCATATTACTAATTTCAGGAAGGCAGCAAGAAAGTCTAATAAAATATGGTGCTCCTCGTGGACAGAACTTTCATAGATACTCAATGGAGAGAAGGGAGAGTTGAAGGACATTATCAACAGTTGTCAGGACTACTGATTCTTCCATAAGACTGGAGTACAAATAAGAGGTAAGAAGCATTTCCACTATCAGATACTTATTTAACAATTCTAACAAAGAACAATTCTCATTCACATCCTCTGCTTCTGCTGTGAGAGCAGCTCTGAGAATGCAGCCATGGGGAGACTTGTTTTGATCAAGTCCACTGCATTCCCTTTCAAAGCGAATGAGATAATGTGGCTGTGGAATAGCACCTTTTAATCAGATCAGTGGGAATCTATTGAAATGAAGTACAATGCAGCTGCAAGTTAGTATTTCCCTAAAGCAGGTGTATACTCCCTTTGAAAACATGAACACAGCCCTTGCCCCTGAGACTGAGCTAGGTCTCAGCACAAACATGCTCAGCATTGTCTTTTACTATTTGCACTATTGTCACATTTTCCTTCTATGCAAAAGACATTTATATATTGTGCCAAAAATACCTTTAACTACCATAAGTCAGATGACTTTGGGGTATTTTTTTTTTTTCAAAAGAGGAAGGCAGGTTGAAAGGTAAATCAATTCCTTGCCTCCTTGTCCTTATAGTTAGTTTCGCCTTTATGCCTGAACTTAGAACATATGGTAGAGGACTGTGTTATCAAGTAGGAAGTAGATGTTTTGGGAAAAAAAATGAACTGTTTGACTGATGTTAACCCATACACAGATCTATGCACTCTGTTGCTTGTTAGTAAATGCTGTACTGTTAGCTAAGTTTTCGTGTACACTGCATAACATTAATTAGCTGCAGCTCATGCAGTTATGCACAGTGTAATGATTGCAGAGTACAACACAGCTTCAGGAAGTCTGCCTAAGAACAAGAAAGGAGTAGTGACTGAGAGAAAACAGAAAAAAACAGAAATGTCTTCCAGGTTTAATTCAACCAGGGCAAACAGGAAGGATGGTCACACTACCCATTTAAGTCCCTTTTATAGATGACTTTTGAGATTCCATTTTACGGAATGAAAACAGGATGCATCTCTATACAGGAAGAGCATGACTTACTACATAGCTGGTGATTTCTGCAGTCCCTCAGCTATGAAGCACAAGACTAGCACCAGCAACACAGACTGAGGGGCTGTAGAATCAAAGGAATAGAAACTAGTGTGTTCCATTTCCGTTGCCATATGAAGGGCAGATCAATAATTTCTCATCTCTGTAGAATGACAAACACCTTGCAACAGCCTTGTCTGAGTTTCACACCCCCAGCAGCAGAAAATGGCTCTTTACCTAAAAAATTTAACAGCATGAGATTTTTATCTCAAGAGCTATAAACTCCAGTTGTGCTTCCACTCAAATTTATGGCTGAAAGTTTAGAGTCTAATAGAATGGAAAACATGAGTGTCTCAAACTTAAATTAGAGAGCTGGCCTTCACAGCTAGGAGTTCAGAAAAATCTCTATTCAACAAGCACAGCAATGACATATATTCTTGTACTGGGTATTCACCATCTCATTAAAGAGAAACTTAAAAGGAGCAATCTATTGCAAAAAAAGGTAAGGAAATAAGGTAGTGGTGTGAAGTTATTGCAATATGTCTTTTCAACTCCTCACTGACATTATTGAAAACAGGGAAGTAGTACACAATCACAGAAAGCACAACATAGTTGAATGATTGTTTTCTGCTTTCTTTATTCCTCACAGGTGAACTAAACCAGAGGTGGATATTGGTGAGATCTTCTTGAGAAATGTGTACAATATAAAATATTTGAAGTAAAGAAAGCTGATGCATTCACTACTGCTCATAAAACAATGTTTTCAGTTAAATGGAAGAACCTGTTGAACATATTTTATTAAAAGGAGTGAGGAGTGATGGGAGTGGGAACATACCGAAAATTAAATAAATGGTCTCTAGTGAAAATGCAGTTTTAGACATGGGAGTGTAAAAGCTTAGAAACTTGCATAAGATAGTGGTAACTTCAGCTCACACATGGGATTTTGGCCTCATCCAGATATTCCATAAAGGAGGACACTTAACTTGAGAGACCAGCTCAATGTACCCACATGAGACCCACAGGTAATAGCTCTCAGTTTTAAAGCTCTGCTTGCCTCGAAGCAGGGTTTAGAAAAGAATACTTCTCGCTTATGAAACTTCTATTGGAATTTTGTACGTTAAATTAGCCTTATTCCTCAGGGATTTTTAATTTAAGATCCTACATACTCTGTATTTTATAATTCTTATTAGACTCCTGGTTTACTTTGCTTTCACTGCACCTCGGAGGCTCAAATGCTACAACTGTTATTGGAAGCTTCTTTCCCAATATAAGTGATTTTATGACAAAAGTGTAAGAAATAAGTAGGAACTCAAAATGAAAAACATTTAGCAGAATATATCTAAAAGATAACAGATAGGAAGGAAATAGGTAAAATTAAATATAAAAAATATGAGACTCAAAGTCAGCCCTATTCCTGAAAAGCAAACATATGTTTGGTTAAAGAAAGGAACTGCTGATAACAAAACAAAAACAGAAAGATTTTTTTGACTGAGCTTCATACAGAAGTTTCAACCAGTAATTCCAATCTCTTAAATAGGCAAATTTGGAAAGCAATACATCTAGCATATTTTAAATGTGTATTTCAAGATGAAACAAATTGACATCTTTGTGTGCAGATTTTTTTAATCAATTGTAAAGGAAATCAGAGGGACTAACTCAGATTTGGATGTCTAATTTCAAAGTGACTATATTAGTACTGATAAATCATCGACAAGTCATTCAAATATATGTTAATGACAAAATTAAGTGGAAAATTTAGTAGAAGACATTTTCAGAATATGCATTAGAGAATCACAGAGTATATTGAGCAGATATCTAGACTAAAACACACCAAGTTGCAGAATCTGATTCAAAACGGACTGTAATCAGGGTAAAGATCTGAAATAGCACTGGCTTCAGACAAATGAGAAGTAAAACTCTTGTGTACTTCGAAAGATATTTAGAAACATCCTTTCAACTCTCAGTAGAAATTAGTGCTGAGTCCTACTAGATTTAGTCCTTGCCTAAGGACTTGCATTTCTACTTTCTTTCCCTTTTCCTCCCCATTCACAGGCAGATTGCCTTATATCCACTCTTTCATTCTGCAGCTTTACACATTTTGGCTATTCCCACTCAACCACATCATATCCTCTTTCCTTGCTCCTTCTTTTCTTCAATTGAAATTTAAATATACTAATTTCCTTCTATTCCTAATTTATTATTTTTTTTGTTTGTTTCATTTACTAATTTCCAAATCTATTTAGGGAAAGTCAAATAATTTTAGCTTGGATTTGCTCCAATAGTTCTATCATCTTTTAATCACATAATTCCATGGAGGTCTTTATCTCACTCTTTTATTTACACAGTAAACAGCCTTTCTATAGATTCACATACCATGCACCAGGCACAGATAATTTTTAAATTCCATCACTTACGCAGTCAGTAGGTTTTTCACTTTCAATATGAAAACAAAAGAAATTTCAAGCATGCATTTGAAAGCAAGCTACTTTCAGGGCTTACTTTAGTACATCAAAGCTAATTCCATTGCATCCAAAGATCATTTCCAGCTAAATTTTAGGGCACACTATCTGCATACATAAACACAGACATACTCCTTTTCCTCCCACCGTAAAACAAACCTTCAGTGTAGTGGGACCAAGTGGGCAAAGATATCATGGAATGGAATTTATTTTTAGATGAGAATCCAAAAGTTGGACAAACATAAGTCTATTAGCTGCACTGTAACAAATCATCTGCTCACTGAGGTACTGCAAGGGAGCTTTTAAAATACCTATTACTTTTTAAATATTTCTATAGGAATTCCAGAAAATGCAAGGCTGTCAAATTCCTATAATATTCTACTTTCCACCCTCTTCCCCTCCACTTTTTCTGCACATTTCTTTTCTTAAAACAAAAAGCTGCTAACAGCTAGCAAATAGACCACAGGTATTCCCTCTTATTTTTTTCAAAAGACTGATTTAATATTGCTATAAGAGTGTGAAAAATTAAAAATGCTTCCTACACACATAGTCTAGCATATCTGGTCTTTTTTTTGATCTATTGGATCCCAGTACTCTAACACGTGGGGAGCAAATGTCAAATTCCACAATATGCCACTGTTCACACAGCAATGATGTAAGATGGGGAAGATAGACACATAGAAGTGCATTTAGAGTGATTAGTTACTAGACAGACTTTAGGAACGTATATAAGAAATGCAGATTTTCAAAAGCAAATGTAGTACTTAATAAAGTGACAATTTACTGCCCTGTGATGTTCTTTCTTTATTCTCAGGAAACCACTGCATTTAAAAATCAGAGAAAATTAAGCTTACCATAAAGATAAAAGCTCAACATTTGAGCGTAGCTATGCTAGATTACTTGGCTGAGATTTCCAAAAGATACTGCAAACAGCCATAGCTCCAGTGTTTCTTTTCATGAGTCAACAGCCATGTATCACCAAGCTTTTTTTCATATACACCAAAGCAATTCAATCCTCTCTGAGGTTTGAACCAGTCATCTAGAAAAGAAGGATACTTCTGAATCCACAGAAGAAATTTTTCATGGAATTGTTATATCTAGCAAAAAACAGTTAGTCACTGAGACAGAACAACAAAATCATCCAAGGTGGGGAGTAAAACTCTAAATTGACAGTACCTTTTCATTAATTCCTCATACTTTGTTCTGATGATCTTGACACGGTTTCATCTTTTCTGGCTTGACTGAGTAGTGATTACAAGGTTCCTATGAAGTAATTAAATGTCATATATACAGTAGGTTTGGTTCATCCAATGAAACACTACTATTCTTAATTTTTTGCTATTATTAAATAGAAAACATTGACCAATCTTCTGGTATAGGTTCTGTAATTACTTTAGTATCTCATACCTATCAAACTGGGGAAACATATAGAAACCTTCGTCTTCAAGGGTGAACAGATGAGCATAAATAAGAGCTTTCTCCTCATTTATCATCCTGTGAAACTCACGAAAAGTCAGAGTTCCCAATTCCGTAGTTTCCAGCTCTAAACTCACCACTAATGTCTTAAACATGGATGTATTGGTATAAAATATTTTGCAATGGATTGTGTGTTTCAACTTAGAACATAGCATTAATACATCTTTGGATCTTGAGTTCCAGTGCAGGATGATTTATTAATTTATTTATTTTGTAGCTCAATAAAGCATTCAGTGGGCAACTCTATGCTTATCACAAGTGGGCAGCTTGTAGAGATTGACATGATCTTAAAGCTTTCAATTCTCAAATTTACTTTGTGCTAGCCACAGGTGTATAAGAACTGCAATTTGTGTAAGGCCCAAGAGAACTAATTATGTGTTAAGAAGAATGCACATTTTACTGGTGTAGCATACAATACAGAAAAATTACCATGCATTAGGTTTTTGAGAGACAGAAGAACTTCAGACAGGTAATAGATATAGTTTGCATGGGTTTATTCTAAAATGAATTCCCTTGAAGACTTATCAAAAGCAATACTTTTTTTTTTCATTTAAATATATCTTCTTCATAATTTAGAGTTTCACCTCTGAAAATGCTCTGAATGCAACTACTATATGAAGGTCTTTTACAAGATCTCCAATTTCAACAGGGAATTAATTTTGTTCATTCTACTAGCAATGTTAGGCAAATATTAATTTTTTTGAAGAAGTCAACAATTCATTACTGCAAAGCCAGTGTCCAATGCCACTAAGAGAAACTGACTATTTGGAAAATCTTCATGCACAGAATTATTACATAATGTCATATTATAGTAAAAAATGAGATGAAAACTGGAATTAGCATTGCACATACTTGTGGTGGGTTGACTTTGGCTGGATGCCAGGTGCCCTCCAAGCTGCTCTATCACTCCTCTTCTGAGAAGGACAGGAGAGGGAGAAAATAAGATGAAAAAATACCCTTGTGGGTCAAGATAAAGGCAATTTAATAAAGCAAAATCAGACAAAAATAAAAGATTTATTTTCTACTTCCCAGCAGGCTACATCCATCCATTTCCCAGGAAGCAGGGCTTCAGTAAACATAGAGGTTGCTCTGGAAGACAGACATTAAAATAATAAAAGCTTTCCTCCTGCCCTTTGACTCCCCCTCCTCTTTCTCTCAGGTTTTGTTCCTGAACAGTCATCACACAGTACAGAATATCCCTTTGGTCACTGTGGATCAGCTCTCCTGACTGTGTTCCCTCTCAAGATTTTGCCTGACACCAGCCTACTGGTGAGGGTGGAATGCTGGAGAGACAGCATTGATGCTGTACCAGCACTGCTCAGCAGTAACCGAAACACTGGTGTGTTATCAACACCTTTCCATCTACCAATGCAAAGCACAGCACTGTGAGGGTTGCTGGGGAGAACATCAACTTCCTCTCAGACAGACCCAATACGATACTCATGTGGTTATCACTGCTGTAAATAAGTATAGTTTAAATGTATGACAAGTGTGGCCTTAGGAAACAGTATTGTACAACACTGAATTTGCTAGTTTTCTTCCATTGTCTTTTGCTTGAATTTTGCATTGATTTGTATGTAAAGGTGTATTTGTTACTCCATGGAAGATCTGAATTATAGATATCAGAAAGATTTGGGAGCTTTCACCAAACGTCTGTGAATGATGTGGGGATGGCATGTAGAAGCACAGGGGTTGAAAGCAAGAATGTATAATAGGGTCCCTGGCAGTAGAGATACATGAAGGAAAAGAACACATCAATTTAAAAATAGTCTGCTTCTCAAAAAATATTTTCATGAATACTGTTTCAGAACAAGAGTATTAGAGCAGACACAATCCTGTATGTGTTATACAATAGGAAAATGGTCTACGATTTTGGAAATGCACATTACAAAGCAGCAAGGAAGAGAAATCTAGATTTAGTTCTTGAGGTTGCTAGAACACTGAATGGATTTCATGTCATTCAAATATGTTCCTGGAATTCATGTCAATGTATTCTTGTGTCCTGTGTGAAAGGCTACAGTGGCTATAAAAGTCTATGGCAATCCTGAGTTCATTGTCTGAGCCTAAGGCCTTCTATAGGATACAATCCTCAGAGGGCCTAGACAGATATTATCTTTCTATCTCATAAAATCAAGATTTGGCTGACAGCATGTTTAATTTGTTTCTATATTTTTACTGAAGGTGTGCTCTAGGTTCATTTAGTAACAAGGCTAGCTGAGATTTTCTTGCTAGGGAGTTTTGGGTGTTTTGAGGAACACTGATTACTAACATGCAGCCTATGAAAATAGGCGTACTTGTGGCTGCTGTTGAATAGAAATTGGTCATTCTTATGCTTGTCCTAAAATCAGGAGATAAAGCCATGAAAATTCATTTTGGAAGGTATTCTGATTAAGAGACTGACATTAAGACCTGGTTGTCCATAATTCTGATGGTGTAGTAGCTGGGGATATCTGGAATTGACTTCAAATACAAGGTGTTTAACATGAGGTAAATTTACCAAACAAAAATATCTATTCAGAAACCTGGGGAAATGAAATATTTCCTTTCATGTGCCTTTTTCAGCCTACCCTTCTCTTGAACATACTGAGTTCAAGTGGGAAACAGAAAAATTTCTAGAAGTAAAAGAGAGCAGGTCATGCATTCAGGTAATGTAACAATAATTTCCCTGGTCATTTTTCAGTGGCTGTAGTTTTTAATGTCATTTTCCATATCTCCTAGGAAGGGTGTATAAAGCAAAAATGTACCTGTGGCCCATCACAGCTCTGCCTTACTTTCTGGAATACAATATATCATCAGTCTATGACTCTGTGAAGTTCTAGTTTTTGGAAACAGTGTTAATCAAAGAGGTCCCAGACCTCTGCAGGGATTTCCTGCTCAACCTATAGAAACATGGACCATCACTTTTGTGCTACTCCATCTGGAAGGTATGTCTCTATCTCTACAACCCGTCCTAGGCGGCTAGTAACTCTTGAAAACTGATATCTTCGGATGTTTGAGGTTTAAAGTCAGCTACAGCACTTATTCCAATAATTTTGCGGAGTTCAATTAGCTTTGCTCTTTAATTTAAGAAGCAAAATGTAAGATTCTGTAACTCAAAGCTTGTTATGAACAGTGCCCTTACAAGATAGGAAATGATTTCCTCCTTTCCTCTGCTACAAGCTCACCAATGCAGCCATTCAGTTCTCATGACCAACAAATTCTCAAGCTCCCATACTAGTTAACTTGTTTTATTCTGAGAGCAGGGATAACAACATTTTATTAATTTCTTCTTCTTTTCAATATATATGTAGTTATTTAACAGGTGTCCCAAAGGTTCAATACTGGTGACCTGTCACTAGTGGGGTTCCACAGGGCTCCATCTTGGGCCCTGTGCTCTTCAACATCTTCATAAATGACTTGGACAGAGGATTGGAAGAGATACTAAGCAAGTCTGCAGATGACACAAAACTGGGAGGAGCTGTCGACTCTCTCAAAGGCAGGGAGGCCCTGCAGAGAGACCTCGACAAATTAGAGGACTGAGCAATCACCAACCATAGTTGGTGATGATTGTCCTGCTCTGCTCCGCATTGGTGCAGTCTCACTTTGAATATTTGAATATTTGAATATTTGACATGGTGTGACTCTTGGGAATGGTCCTGTGCAGGGTTAAGAGTTGGACTCTGTGATCCTTGTGGGTCCCTTCCAACTCAGCATCTTATGTGATTCTGTGATTCTGTGATATTCAGGATTTCTGATATCAAGCTCCTTACTTTGATGCAAGCAGCTTAAAAGCACCTAGAGCTGAGTCACTGAACATGTAGACTAAACTCATGGGTTGTTCAGCCTGGTACCATTCAAAACACAGAAACTGAAATTTTATGGGTATCACTGTAGAACAGAAAAGTCCAGTCCATAAAACATAGAGATGAAATCACAATTCCTATAAAATAATTTTATTAGTTTAGTTTTGCTTCTTTTTCCTGTTTATGTGTTAATTAAGTGCTATAACTATTTCTCCACTTATATCTTTAACTAGTGATGTGACGTACAGCTTCTAAGAATAGTTACTTGTGAACCATTTGCCAAGTACCTGAAATTCAAAACAGGAATCATACTAAATTGAAATTACGTTCACACTGTTGTTTTTGCCTGATTGAAAATGTGAATTATGTTAGTGAACTCGCTTTACATGACTATCCTCGTCTATTATGTTAGTATTATCTATTTCCACAAAAAGTCTTTCCAGAAAATGTCATACTTACAGATAGTGAAGACATATTACAAAGGGAAAACAAAGACACTGCTGAAGATAATCTGCTTCTTAAAGCTGGATGTGTTATTGTCTCAAAGTTTCAATTTTTTCAGCTGCAATTTCACCCATACTTCACATAGTTACAGTGCAGGATTCAAAAAGCATATGAAAATAAAAAAAAAGAAAAAGGGACAACAAACAGCAGAACAATTTCTTCTAACATTTTGCATATCAACATTTCATTCCAGAATTGCAAAATTATGATTCACATCTTGTGGTTAATTTGATATTTGCAAATTGTTTCTTCAGAAAGTGGATGCTCAGCAAATAGACTCTTCTGAATAAAGATTTATATTAATTCCCTCTATGCATTCTTTCTGGGATCAAAAGACGGACTTCAGCGGTTTCTAAATATGGAAGGAGATCACACTTTTTGCTGTAATATAAAGTTGAAGACATTCATACTGTAATCAATTAGAGGCTGAGCTGAACCATCAAATTCATTTCGATTATAATCCCAAGCACTTCAAATCCAGTTCTCCATAAGGGAAATTTAAATACACTAAGTCAGTCAAGATCTCCAGCTCTTCATTGTTTTGTTAAGAGAACTAAAAAAAAAAAAAAATTATTAAAGAGAATATATGACTATTTTACCAGGTAAGAATTAATTTGAATACCTGGTTGAAAAGAATCACAGCTATTTCATAAGTTTTTGCAGTTCGTCACTTTACACAGCAGACAGTAAATATTCAGCATACTTTTTATTGTTTGTTGCTATTGATTTCATATTTATTTCTGCAAACACATGGGTACTTGGCTAACGTTTTGCATTAGTATCCCTGATTACACTGTTCTGATTAGCACGTATATAAATGCAAATATGGTTTTCTGCCATTTAACTTTGTGCACTATTGAAGTTAAAACAGTTATTTATTTACAATACCATGGCACACATAAAGCCATCTAAATCACACTCAAGTTCAACATTCATTAGATGTTCAGGAATTGAGAATAATTCAAGGTGGTACTGTATACTCTTTCAACAGGGAATACAGGAAATAGTATTTAATGATTGTGAGACAATAATTTAGATATAATTTCCAACTTCAGACCTCTGAAGACATAAGAACCTGAATGGTTAATAGGGTGATAGTTATTGAGTGCTTGCTATTATGAATGCTGGAGGTTCATTTAGAACACACGAAGGTCATTGAAATTCAGAATTACATATACTTGTCAAAATAGGGGTTTTGATCACTAGATCATATTTAGGAATACTTTTATCCTACCCCCAAAATATCTATTAGATATATTAGATTTATGATCCAGAAATTCCAGGATTCTCAAAGCCATCTACAGAGAAAACAAATAAATCATCTGTAAGTCAGCAGAATATTTGTGCAAATGTTTTCCTTTTTCTTTGGATTTCAATTGCACTGAGTTTTTAAGTATATTTTAGAAGATTTTAAGGCTTTGGGGGGTTTATTTTTGCATGTCTTTTGTATCAGTCTAATTTATTTAAATCTAACTGTCCTCTTTCCTTTCAACTCATAATTATGCTGAAATTAGGTATCATAATACTGAAAGACTTATTTATCTCCACTCCATTCTTCCTGAGAAAACAAACAAACAAACAAAAACAAACCACAAGGAAAAAAGTAGTACAAACAAAACCCTTCTTGATGATTTCACATGTATGAAAACACAGCACTTTTCTAGCCTGTGTGGAGGGGATGTTCAAGATGAAGTAAAGCAGTGCATTGTGTGGCATATTGCTAATTTTTTGCATTCATATACCATGAATCTGACTGAGAAGTTAACTTCCATGACACTATCTACTTCAAAAAGAAGAAAAGTACATCTAATTCTTCCTTTCTGCTCTCATCTTTACAAGGAGAAGAAGAAGAGAGCATGTATTGGAATTTAGTTTAAAAGTAGTAGCTACAGTCCCCACATCCCTGAGTTCAACAAAGGCTTCCAGAACTCTTAGTTCAATAGAAATTTGCACAAATAACGTCGTTCACTCACATTTCAAACTGGACAACAGTCTTTAATGTATAACTCCCTAAGGAAGTTCCCCCTTTGCAGTCTCCTAGCCTCCATAGCACCATCAAAAATCTTGGTGCCTTAAGAAACATCACTATTCCTTTTATACAGTTCTTTAGAACTGTGTCTGTTGGTTTTTCACAAAGTATTGAGCTGAGCAGTAGGGAGAATCAGCAGCAAATCTTTCTATACAAATGAATTAAAAGAATCCACAGAACATTTCCTTGGTCTGGAAATCAATCATCTCTTCTATTGAAACTGACAGTGTAGTCCCTTGAACAGTGTAGTGTGGGACAGTTATGTGAGGTCCATATTTGGGAGTTGGAAGAAATCTGAGGTCATTCTTAATAAGCAGTGGCCATTTTCACTCAGTTTGGGGAATAAAAGCTTAGCAGTTCAGACTTGGGCATTTCCAAGGCTGTTATCCCTTTTTTCCAGAGAACACTCAAACACAGCTTTAATTCACTAGTGGACTGTGGCACTCTGAGCCAGACAAAATCATCTGAAAAGGGTGTGAATCTTTGCAACTAACAGCGTAGCACAGTTAGTTTGGAAATTATTCTGGAGTACAGAGACAACCCAAAAGAGACTATGACAGCCAACATGGCCCATCAAGCGCGAGTATGGTTCCAAAGAAGAGAAGAGAGAAGGGAAGGGGAGGGAAGGGGAGGGAAGGGGAGGGGAGAGGAGGAAAAAGTATTTGGCAAAATCTTGGAAATGGAAGAAAGGCTTTTCTTGATATGCTGTCTTTAAGAAAAAGGTGGACGAAAATCAGCCTTATAACTGTCTTTACCTTGTGAGTTCTACCTCTTTTGAATTAGTAGCAATTATTTCTACAGACATAATTTATTTATTTGCTTCTTTATAGTCTATCAGAATGTAAGGTAGTCCAACTAGTAATGTTAATTATAACATTAGGTGACTCTCATTCTCATAATTGTCATTTCAGTGATATAACTTATGAACTTAATTACCTTAATTTTTTTTTTATTTTGCAAAGACTGCTACACAAACATACAAGAGAGAGAAGGCAGAATTAAATCATGCCAAAGCATTTTTCTAAGGTCTTTTCCCAAGACTGATACTTTTTTTTTTCCCCACAAAAAAAACCCTAAGCAAATTACTTGGAATTGCTGAATATCTACAAGATTTTCCCCGGTTTCAAAATTTAACAACAAAACAAACCCATTGTTTTTATAATCCTGCATAGTGAAATATCAAGAGATAACAATTAGGCAACTATTTTTAGAAGGCAAGAATATAATTTTTGTCATGCTGAGATGTCATTTTAGGGTCAGTTTTTCAATTGGAATATATGTTTTCAAGATACTTGGCATCCATGTCTCCTGCCTATGTTGTTGAACATCAGCATGAAGAACACTGGAAGGGCAATCAAAAATCCACCTTGTGAGCTACCCACTGAGTGAAAGAAAACAGTGAAGGTCAGGACAAGGGTAGAATCTGTCATCCTTCTTTCTGGAAATGACTTTCAGTATCTAAGGCCTAGAAGCCTCTTCAGAAGTTGCCACACAATGACCAGATCAAAAGAATAACCTGGAAGCCTACTAAAAGCACCTGTATAGTTAATGGTACTCTCTTTAACTTCTATATCCTGCCTCAGGTATTCTTTTTGTTACTTTTATACTCAAAATAAACCCAGGACTATAAGACTAGGTTTTAAGGCTTTAATGCTGTGTTTGCTCATGACTCGTAATTTTTTTTTTTTTCTTTTTTTATCCAGTACAATGAATCTTTCAAAATACCTTTGCATGTTGCAGAGTAGCATTATTTTATCACTTTTATGTATTCCATTTCCTAACACTTCCTGTTGCATAGTCCCCTATGTCTGTCACTGAGGAAACTTTCCAGGTAGCTGGAGAATACATTTTGATAGCCATTTGGGCTGAAGAAAAGATTAATCTGTTAGATGACAGATGTGAACAACCACCACAATTATGTTTTTCTTGCTTTTAAAGAAAGGGCCTCTGCTAAATTTCAGGGGAAAGTTTCTATCTATTGGTGCATGGTAGGTATATCTAGGAGTTCTTTCCAGGTTTGATCTCTGAGGCACACAGTGCCAGCATGCATGCCAAAGAATTCTAATGAGCCACATCTGTCTCTAGCACATAGGATTCATTTGGTCAACAAAAGAAATCTACATCCTAACTAACCTTCAAAAGCTCCCATATTTAGCCTTTGGGAAGAAATGGGCATTTTTAAAGCCTAATTCATGACATTCTAAAGTAGACACACAGATCAGCTGTAACTCAGTTTAAGCACATCCTGAGACTGCTTTCAGTTTGTTGCATTTTTTACTCCCTCATTTTATTTTAAAGAGAGCACATATCACAGGCCTCTCTGTGCACCTCTCTGCATGTCTTCATCTGTACATAGGACAAACTCCAGGCCTGGATTCTGGAGCTGGTTCTTTAGCAGGAGGACGCCAAGTGCCCAGGCTTTGAAGTATGCAGAACCAAGACTAGAAGAAACTGTACAATTCAGGCAGAAGCTGACCCAGATGGCTTCTGACAGTTCATGGTTTCTGAGTTACAGGTCCTCAGATTACCTAATTTTCATTTCAGATAAAAAAGTCTTTCATTCTACATATGCTTTATATGCTCCCATGAAACCTATGGATCACAGAATCCATAAAGCTACTTCTTAAATGCTAGACAAGGTAAAACTGATTTCATCTATTCCAAAACAATGTGTTTGGGGTTGGTTTTGGTTTTTTGTTTGGGTTTTTTTTTTTTTTAGGTTCTCTTGCACCTCTGGTTAAAGGCTTACTGGTTTTTTTATTTGCAAGATGTTCTGAATTACCCTCCTCTCCAAACAGCACTGAAGAAAGGAGTCTTTAGGAGTTACCAAGTCAGTACTCACTTTTAAATTTATTATTTGCAGATCATGAGACCAGCAGATGTTGACAACTTTGTCAGAGACCTTACAGGAAATAACACAAAATTTTAAAAGTTCAAAGTGTTTTACTGAACAGAATAAATATATAATTACAGTCCTATTGCAATTCAGATGTTCCAGTATTTTATTTCACAAATACCATGACCCAACCACTCTGGTTTACTTAAGAGAAACTTGAGTTCACAGACCATTGACTGCATGGCCTGCAACAGCCACTCAGAAATCACTATGCTCTTTATGCTAAAGTAGTTTACACATAAAGGCATTAAGACACACTTGGAAGTGAAATAGGTCCAGTTAGGGCCAGCAAAGGTGTCTCAGATGTATGACAGAATTTGCATGTAATAAACCAAGGCAAATGATTAAATCATTTAGTCAGGAAAAGAGAAGTATTGATAGGGGACTGAAACAGGACTGATACACTATAGAACATAAGAAAAAAAAGGAAGAAAAAACTGTTACTGTAATATGTCTTGTCCTACAGTATATTACAATATCACAATCTTATAATATAAAGTAAATAAAAGATAACTATGCAGTGTTCTATAAAATATACTTCTATACCAATTAGTCTCAAAAAAGAGAGTTAGTACTGCAGAAAATTATGAGAGAATGCATTTCAACTAGGTCTTAAAAGGAAAGACAGATAATTTTATACCGATTAATAACATTTTTAACTATAGTAGCTAAGAAAATTATAAGGCTAGTCAGATCTTTTGTTGTAGGGTATACTCTGATACTGATGCCTAAAGGTTTGGTGTGTATTTTGCAGATTTTTAGAGTTTTAGAAGTATAGGTTTTCTTGCTCACATATTAAGTGGCGTTAGAAGTTACTAAAGTGATTTTCTCATATATTTTCAGGCTTTCTGAATGTCATGATGTTTTGCAGAGACACCTGCAAGATAAATTGAAGTCAAAACAATAGAAGAGCCAAGAAGCCCTTGGAGGTGTCCAGGGGGCATAGCCTAGGACCCCGATGGGTGGACCACCAAAAGAATTAGAAATGATGATTGGTTATAGATATCTAATATGTTAATTGTTAGGAAGAGTATAAAAACTGTAACCTTTCTGAGGGCGAGGTTCTTCGCGGATTTTTGGACGCAGAGATCCTTGTTGAAACAATGCATGTTTTGTAGGCCCAGAGGAGGCCCAAAGCCTCCGAACTCCCAATAAAGATATTGTTTTTTTTTCTCCATTAATGTTTTCTCTGAGTGCCTATCTTCCAGGAGTTTAGGCATCAATACCATGCTGCAGTCAGGAAGGAATTACTTGTATCCTGTGTAAACTAGAATTCAATGCAGCTGGCTACATGTCCTGTGCAGGAGCTTCAGCTAAAACATTAGGTGAAGGCAGTACTAGAATCACTCCTTTGCACAGTGACTGTGATCTAGAATAATCAGGCTTAGCAGTGACATCTAAATTTAGTTATGGGTGAGACAATTAAACACATTAGTGAGAATAAGAGTGTAGAGTACTTTTCCTTGAAAAACGCACTGTTTTACTTAAAAGAAAATGTTAAAAGAGAGATTGTTTTAATTTTAGTTTGCTTGACTTTATGTCTTAAATTTAGACTTTTCCATAAAACTTGTAGAAAAACACTAAAATTCAAAGTAGCTATGGAGAAACCATATAAAAAAGAAAGCATTTCAGGCCTATGCAGTTTTGGCTTAGACTCATTATAAAATCATGACTTCCTGGGATTTCTTATAAATGTGGCAAAAGCAATAGCTACAGCAAAAATAGCTGTGGCAAAATGCTACGTTGATAACGTGCAAAAGTCTCAAAACTGAACTGATGCTGAAAGGTTGGGTTTCCACACACTTTTTCCTTGAGTAAGTTATGTTCTAAGTCGGATTCTAGAAATCCAGTTAATTTATCCTCTTTCAAGTTGTCAAATCTACAACTATTACTGTTAATTAGCTTTGTGTTCTCTCTCATTGCTGAGACATAAGTTATTTTTACCACCTTTAGGGTAAAAGAGGAAAACAGTGATCCCCATTTTTTTGTGATTGTGTAAAACTCAATATAACAGGCTGTACAGATATAATCATCCAGAAAATGCTTAGTACCTCTCTCTGGCACAAGTAAGACTGGTCTTGACATTCTATTGGTCTGCAGAATAACAAAAGGTAGCTCTTTGTCAAAGCTTTCAAAAAAAAAAAAAAAAAAAAAAAAAAGAGTGCCCCTCTTTTTACAAATGGAGAAACTGAAGCACAAGGTGGTGAAATGACTTGCCAAGGTAACCAGACAGACACACATCAGGAACATTCCTAGAGGTTAGACCTCCTGAGTCCTGCTCCTCTGGGATATATAATTAAAGAGTCTTCTTTGATTAGAAGATAAGTTGTCCTATCGAACATGAATTTCAACACTGTGATGAAAAGTAGGCACATTTGTAAAGAAATATTTATTTCAGTGCACTTCAGTAACAATAGTTACACAAGAATGGGTACAATTACCAGAGAAGAAAAGTTAAAATTATGTTCCTAGAGGTAGGTTCATGGTCCATGAAGAAGGTGATGGCGGAACAGCTGTTTAGGTAACTATTTAAAATTCTTTGTTTTGCAAAGTAAGTCAGCAGTTACTATGCTTATATATACAAGTCACTATGCTTGTATATACTTTGTGTCACTTAGGCAAAATATGTGGATAACATAGTGACTCAAACTGGGACTTCTCCTTTGCAAGGAGAAACATGAGAATCGGAATACATGTGCAACACATATTCTTTTTTCAGAACAGCTCCATAAATATGGATCTATTTAAAGACATGGGGAGAAAGCTTAGCCCCGATCAGCTTCACCTCAGACTTATGTGCCATGTACTGAGCATCTTGGGGTGAAAATGTTTCTGCGGGAAAAGCTGTTCTACTTCTGCAATAAGGCTCTGATCTACAAAATATTTTCTATTTCTTCTTGGCCTTGGGGGCAGGGAGGAGGAAGTTCTGTTACTTCAACTACTCAAATTATTTGGCAATAGACAAATTTACATGAAAATACGTGGTCTGGAGTTAATACAACTCCACTTACATGTTGTGTGACTGCTGATCACAGAAGAATCACAATGTGACCTAATGTGACACTATGATCATCTCTACAGCAAACAGATATCACAAACATATGTAGCCAGAACCAGAACTGGCCAAATCTACCCATGGAAAATGTCATCTAAAACTCTGAATGGATGAGGAGATGCAAGAGACTGAACAGAGGTGCTTGATGCTCTTTCAGCCACCCTAAAAATTTAATCTGTCCTCCTGTTGCCTCTCCAAAACACGGGAGTCACACTTAGGTCCCATGTCATACCTGTCACTCCTATGTGAATGTTTTATACACTGTATGGCACCTAAAAAGACACCAGTCATACACGTTAGGCACGTGAATTGCTTCTCAGATATCTGTGCAGAGCCCTGGACAATATGCAGCCAAAATATATGGACCAAAAAAATCTATCTACATTTAATGTGAAGTTCAGTAAGTAAAGCTGCATCTAAATTGCCTGGTAAGTGTTTCAGTGGCAGGCTGGCAAGTCCTGGTCCTTATCATTCAAGTCAGAGACGTGTTAGCAGTGCAGAGTGGCAGCTTTCCAGCCTGTACACCTGAGTTTCCTTTCCATAAAAGAAATTGTTCATTTTTTTTAAAGGAATATATTTTTAAATTCAAGCTTTTTCCATGAAAGGTTTAGGCAAAACGTCTTTTTACTTCATGCTAAGAATGTGACAATGGAAATAGATTTCATAATCCAGTTCGATTTTTAAGAAAACTGTAGGAAAAAGGTGAGCAATAAGACTTGCCAGTGTGTAACATGCATGAAATTGGTATTCATTACCCCAGACTGCCGGTTGCACAAAAAGACACTGATCTAATATGTGTCAGGCCGTAATATAGAGAATGGAAGATTGCTTACACTTTCTTCTTCATGGCTGCTTTCTCAGTACTTTCAATCAGATTTTCTGGCAGCAACTTAGGCAGCAATAAAAGTACAACACAAATTTCTCTTCATTTCAAACTGTTACAATAACAGATTAAAATTCCATACATTGTCAGCAGTCAAATAAAGCAGATAAACCTGGGTAGTGTGAAAACACTGCAAGGTCTGTGAACGCTAGACTGAGTAAAGTATAAAATACATATTCTAAATAAAGCTAATTCATTGGTTAACTGCTGCATGCATCTTATGAAATCATTAATTTCAGGTTGCTTAGATAAATCACAAACTTCAACATATTTACTAGCATGCAATTTCAAGACAAATAAGAAATTACAAAATTTAAATGAAGCGTATTAGGCCTAGCTAAGGTTAATTGATGGATTTAGATCATGATGCTAAAATGTACCAAGAAATAATAAATCAAATAATAATGAGTCCAATTCATATTGTAAGGTGCTATATTTATTCTAAATTTCTAGTTCAGTTAATCTTGAATCCCAACAAGAAATTGTGCTTCCTTTGTATGTCTTCATTAATCATTAACTGCAGATTTATGCTGATCAAAATAATCAAAGAACATAACTCAGAAGTCCAGCAGAGTTCAAATATCAATCGGATAGGCATATAAGTAAATATTGAATTACTTAAATGTCAATTATATTAAAAGATGTTTTTTATACATTGACATTAAATTACTGTTAATTTTTTTCATTTGTTCCATATGCAGACATAAAATATCACAGGGAAACAATTTTTTTTTTTTAAAAAAGGAAAAAAGGAAAAAAAGAAAAAGAAAAGAAAGAAAAGAAAAAAGAAAGAAAAAAGAGGAGAGAGGAGGGGAGGGGAGGGAAAGGGGAAGGGGGATGGGGAGGGGGAAGGAGAAGGGGGGATGGGGAAGGGGAAGGGGAAGGGGAAGGGGAAGGGGAAGGGAAAAGGAAAAAATAAAAGGAAAAGGAAAAGGAAAAGAAAAAGGAAAAGAAAAAGGAAAAGAAAAAGGAAAAGGAAAAGAAAAAGAAAAAGAAAAAGAAAAAGAAAAAGAAAAAGAAAAAGAAAAAGAAAAAGAAAAAGAAAAA
>JAWWEW010000001.1:59630780-59924768 GCA_035583185.1 Anabacerthia variegaticeps
GGAGAGGAGAGGAGAGGAGAGGAGAGGAGAGGAGAGGAGAGGAGAGGAGAGGACATATGCTTAAAACTAAACTTCTTTTAATTTGTATTGAAATCCCTTGATGATATAAACACAGATAATGTGTAATCTTTCTTTTGATTTACAAAGAATCTTTTACATTATCCTAGCAAAATGATAAAACAATAATAATTATTGTACTATATAAATCATGCTGCTATTTTAAGCTTCTTTATTGGCAAAATTCTTTAACTTGTGGGCTGCAAAAATAAACACAAACATTATCTGAAAAACTTTATTTTTGGCATACCTGCATTCATTCTTAAACCAGAGTTCATATTAGGACAAGAGCTGTATTATAGTAGTTGAATAAATTTTCTAATCTCAGTAATAGGGCAAGGTGGAGAATGACAATTGCCTTTTACAAAAATTTGTTAATATTTAACACTGGACTAAACCCCCAATATTTTGTTTGTTTGTTTTTAAACAAAAATGTGCCCAAGTACATGTTTATAAAAATCAAAGCATCAGTTTAGCTTTACCTCCTTCTGTTTCTTTTCCTCTCTTCCATGAGCTGGTTTCTATCTTTCCTCATCATTTTATCATAAATGACTGGAAAGCTTGGGAACTGAAGCTCTCATTATAAAAACTTTCCCACAATATTTTTGCCCTCACCTATGTTACATCTCAAATGAAAAGAATGTATTATAAAAAAATACACTGAGATGAAAATATTCTGATTAAGTCTCTACCTTTTAATACCAAATAAACTATGCAAACAGTAGAAAGCTTTTTTAATGAGACTTTTAAGTAATTTATAGAGTTTCAGGTTCCAAAAAATGTTCTCTCAAAAGTACCAAAGTATCACATAGGTACAAGAAGAGAAAATCTTTGATACTTACTGATTGAAACGATTTATTTGGTGAATTTTTCCAGTGAATTTTCCAATTCCTTTAAAGGGTCACAGTACCTGGTCAGTGACTCAGACATGTATTTTAGATTTCATGCAGGACAATATTGCATATCTCATTCTTCTCTTTTCCTCCAAACATTAAAAACTTGAGACATACTGAGTAGTTTATCTGCTTAAGTTTTTAAATATTATAACAGGTAGTAGTGATATAGCATGGGAAATGAGCTCTTCCAGTTTATTCCAACACCTTATGGTAAGTTATGTACAGTCTGTCTGTTGCTGTTTACCCAGAAGTTTTGGACTAATTTCAACAGCTTGTTTCTGACAACATAAGGTGTAAATCCCTTAATTCACTTCTGAACTAAAATCACCTATGGGTGATTCCTTCCTTAAGACTGAAATATCTCCATGACATCTGTTTCCTAAGGTTCACTCAGAAAGGCAGCATTTTCAAATTACCCAATATCTATCTGTAAGGTTTGTTTGAATTTCCTTTCTCCTCTTTCATATCCAAATGTGACAGAAGGATTTCTTTTTATCAAGATGCTTCCTAAGGTATTTATGCAGCAGGAGTTAATAAGGTATTTCTTTTTTTCTGCATATTGAAATTCTAAAGTATATATAAGCATGGCTGAGCATTTCCTTTGAAATCACAGAAGCTTGTTTTTGTTTATGATCTGTCTCGAGTCTGTATAACAGACTGTCCAGGCCATACAACAGTTTGTTTTACAGTCTGTTTAGATGATGTAGTGTTATCTGCAGTTGTTTATTTGTATTTCATCTTTAGGAGAATCTGGTATGCACTAGACAGTTCTGTTCTGATAAAACCATTTTATTACAGCCTAGCATTCCTATCTTAGGTTCTTCTTGTGCTTTCATTTTCTTTGTTCCACAAAGACTAAAGGAAGCCTGACCCAGCCTTAACATTACATTAGTGTTATGTATACAATGCTTCTTACTATTTACAAACTTGTTATTTTAGAATGTTGCTACAGAGAATACTTTAGCAGGTGAGATATTTCCTGTAATAACTCACTTGTGGTATAGAAGGACCCTTGTTCCCTGTTTAAAGACAAACATCGTTCAACTGTTAGTAATATTAATACCATTAATCAAGTTTATAAACATCTGTCAAAAATAATTAAGGATAAAATCATAAACCATCCTTTCAGACTTATTTTAGAGTCAATCTTTGAATGCTTTTTGGGCAAAAACAAATTAAAAAGTTTTTTTTAAAAATCCCTTTATCTAAAAAAAAAACCCCAAAAAGCCAAACAAAAACAAAAAGAAACAACAACAACAACAACAAAAAACCCAAAACACTCAACTGAAGTTCAAATAATTGAGAAATTAAAGTAATATCCTATGAAAACTGCTTTCCTTTTATGAGAAATGAACCCTATCTATGAGATCAAAGAAAGACAGTTGATGTCCAGCACACAGCTGGATAAACACATCATGTGGTGGGTGAACAATTGGCTCACAGGTCAAGCACAGAAGGTAATAATGAATGGGGTGACATCAGAGTGGTGACCTGTCACTAGTGGGGCTCCACAGGGCTCCATCTTGGGCCCTGTGCTCTTCAGTATCTTCACAAATGACTTGGACGCAGGACTGGAAGGGATACTAAGCAAGTTGGCAGGTGACACAAAACTAGGAGGAGCTGTTGACTCCCTTGAAGAGAGGGAGGCCCTGGAGAGAGACCTCGGCAAATTAGAGGGCTGGACAATCACCAGCCATATGAAGTTCAACAAAGGAAAGTGCCACATTCTGCACCTGGGTTGGGTTAACTCTGGTGTATGTGCAGACTGGGGAATGAGGCGCTGGAAAAGCAGAGCCATGGAAAGGGCCCTGGGGGTCCTGGGCAGTGGCAGGCTGAATCTGAGTCAGCAGTGCCCTGACAGCCAGGAGGGCCAACCCTGTCCTGGGGGCATCAGGCACAGCATCGCCAGGCGGGCAAGGGAGGGGATTGTCCCGCTCTGCTCTGCACTGGGGCAGTCTCATCTGGGATATTATGTGCAGTTTTGGGCACCACAATATAAGAAAGATACTAAGCTGTTAGAAATTGTACAAATGAATGCTACAAAGATGGTGAAGGGCCTTGAGGGGAAGCCGTATGAGGAGCAGCTGAGGGCACTTTTTCTGTTCATCCTGGAGAAGAGACTGAGGGGAGACCTCATTGCAGTTACAACTTCCTTGTGAGGGGAAGAGGAGGGGCAGGCACTGATCTCTTCTTTCTGGTAAACAATGACAGGACTCAAGGGAATGGCCTGAAGTTGTGTCAGGGGAGATTTAGGTTGGATATTAGAAAAAGGTTCTTCACAAAGAGGGAGGTTGTGTGCTACAACAGTCTCCCCAGGGAAGAGGTCACAGCACCAAGCCTGAGAGAGTTCAAGAACATTTTGAATGATACGCTCAGGCACATGGTGTGACTCTTGGGGATGGTCTGGTACAGGGCTAAGAGCTGGACCCTGTGATCCTTGTGGGTCCCTTCCAAGTATGTTCTGTGATTCTGTGATACCAGTCTGTAAATTATTCATCCAGACCTGGTGAAATTTACCTCGAGATATTTAGACTTAAACCTGGTAAAGAAAAAAAAAAAAATAAGTGCAGGGCAGTTAAGTTTCCAAATTACGAACAGGACAAATACAAAGGTTACCAGAATATTATAAGACTGTCATTGTACTTTCAAACTCAGAAAACTTGTGGGACAGACTGTCTCTTGGTAAGGATACAGAAGAGAGTAAGAGGCTAAGTAACAGCCAACACAGATTGTCAAGAATGAATTATGTAATTTCAAAGAAACTTCAATCTGTAGTAAGGAAGAAAAAGGATTTGTTGTCACATACCATAATGTAAGTAATGTATGTAGCATCATGTTCTCACTACAAAATGAGTGAAAATTTATCTAGATCAAAACATTTTGAGTTGCATGTGCAATTAGCTGGAGATTCATACTGAGAAAGTAGGTATTGTGGTGCCATGTCAAAACAGAAAGTTGTGTCAAGTGGTATTCCACAGAAGTTTGTTCTGAAACTGGCATTATTTAATATTCTTATTAATTATATGGGCTGAAATAGAGGTAGTGTTTATTAAATTTACAAATTATATGAAACTCAGAACAGATGGAATCACATTGAAGGACAGGGTTGGAATTCAAAATTATTTACAAGAGGAGAATATAGTAAAAAGTAAATAGACTGCAATTCAAAATGGGACAAGAGCAAAATATCACCTTAAAGTAGATATAAATAATCACATTACAACATTGAAATCAATGAGTTAGACAGAAGTGCTGCTGAAAAATGCCAAAGTACTGTCTCACTTAGCTACTCATAGTGGGTGTCTAACACAGTTTGATATACCCTATGGTATTGTGCCTGCCCTCCAGGGGCCCCTCCAGAAAAATATGTCACCATTGGCCTTGTGTCATACCCTGAGGTCACATGTGCATGCCTCAGGTATACTGGGGCATCTCAAATGGCCCTTGACATATGTGTGTGTGTGTAACAGAATTGTCTTAAATATATGCAGCCAATGGAGCCCAGAGGGCTATTCAGCAAACCTGAAAGTAGGCATATACACACCATCAAATGAATAGCTCTCCAGGATACATTGGGCTTGATTCAGTGACCTCCAGATGCCATTTCAGGGAAGCACAGGCTTCTCATTAGTGTTGTGTCATACCTGGCAGTCCCATCTGGATCTTTCAGACACATTGGGTGTTTCAAATGACGTTAGGCACCTATGTGTGGGCAGCTAAATCAGCCCTTACATTTCCAGTGGATCCTACGGTTTCACATGTCTATAAATACAGAGTTTCAACAGTGTGTGTGTGACAGACACATTTAATCATTTAGGTTTATGCAGTTTGAGAAGACTTCTATCCTGACAGGATGAAAAGACTCCATTTGGCTACCTCATCAGAACTTAGCAAATGTATAAGAAAAGAATCTAGAGACATTTGTTATATAAAAAAAAATTCAGATCTGAAATACAGGATACATTGCAAGCGAAGGCTGATTTTCTTGTCCATGTAGCAAGGACAAGAAACACCACTCCTAAGGCGCAGAAAGTTAGATTTAGTTTATGCACAACTTTTGATCTGTACAGAGGGTGAAATTTGTCTTGGGAGGTTGCGGAATTTCTGTGAGTGGAAATTTCCAAAATCAACTAAGAGAAATAGCTAAGATGAATGGTTTAAGTCTAATTTATCCTGTATAAAGGACAAACTACTAGACCTCTCAAAATGCTTTTCAATCTGATTCTGTGAGTCTATAATCTTAAAGTATAATTAGGATCATTTGTCTTCCTTCTTTCATTCTTTGGTCTTGATATTGTTGACATTTAAATTATCATCATTTAGATTTTGTGTTACCATTCTAACTAAAATATGACAAGTCATACCTCTTACAGCCGTACTTATGGATGGTCATAGCAAAACAAACAGCATTTCACAACTCCTTATTTTTATCAGTTTGACAGAGGAAGAATCTAAACATCATTGGTGGGAGCAGGGGATGGTGCAGGGGACATGTCTTCCACATTTAATGGGAGTAACTACAATTGCACAGATATTTTCAATCTATGCAAAAGAGGAAATAACCAAAATTAAGCCTATAAAAACACCAGACATTCTCAGGACACACCTGACTTAGGTTTTCTTGAAGATTAATGTGTGTGTGTGAACAACTGCAAAAATACATTTAGAATTACTCAAATGGGTAAATTCAGAGAAAGACAACAGGAATTGTGTGACTACAATGCTATTCTGAAAACATTAAAGATAAGATACCTCAAAATAGGAGGTATGTACAGAAAAATAAAAGAAAATATGGTAAACAGATTTCCACTGTAATTTTTTCCTCCATAAGCATTTATTTTACACCATGCTCAAGTTAGGAAAATTATTAGTTTCTACCGCATCACTTCTCATCTAATGATTTTATAGTCCACTGTTATTTTTCCCTTTCTTCCTTGGGTTCAGAAGGATTTTGGCAATCTGTAACACCAATGTCTCCCACAGTGCACTGGGGGTACATTTCTGCACATGAAAAACTGATGGGACAATACAGTTCTCCACTGGGATGCTAACATTGGCTCATTAAAGGGATGTAGTCCCCTGTCTGCCAAAAGGCTGACTCTACGGTGAAGCAAATATCTGGTCAATGTGTCTGAAGATTTCTGATTTGGAGGACATTTAAGTCTCGTCTTATATCCTGGGGAGGATAATTGGGCCACTAGGTATTCTATTCCATCACTCTACACTCAAAAAAATTCATGCAATAAACAACAGCTGCACTTTGGGCCAAGTTCTGTGATCCTGATGGTTCTTGCTGGTTTCCACATTAATCCTTTATCAGACTTTATAACTGCTTTCCTCTGGTTAGTTATTTTTCAGTTTCTTCTCTGTCAAGTGTCTTCCCTTCTAACTCCTCCCTGTGGGATGCTTCAGACAGGGTCCTTAAGAGTACCACAAATTATTTCTGAGTGACTCAAGTTAATATTTTCCTCCAATAAAATTTTCAACTTCCTTTCCTAGACTGAGTATGAAAATTTGTCTGTTCTGGAAAAAAACCCAAAACATTACAGAGGCAGTAGTTGACATCCGGCAGAATAGCCTGGCATCATGGCCAAGAATCAGCTTAAAAAAAAAATCATCTACTTAAAAAAAAATCCTGGACTATGTGTAAAAATATCATTGTGGTTTAGGAATGGTATTCTCCCATTTAGTGTTCCAACAGAAACTACTTCAAACCAAGTGCTGCTCCCTCACTCTTCCCTCCGTCTTCCCCTCTCCTTGAGCAGGGTTGGAGAGAAGAACTGAAGGCACAAAAGGTTGCGATAAGAACAATGTTCTGGAAACATCAATTAAATAAGAAAATAAACTGTAACAGCAACAATATTAATAAGAAAAGTGTTCAGGAGAGGTGACCAATTCACATGCAAATACTCACCCAGAGCCTGACTCCTTCCTAGCCACGCCCCTTCCTGGCTACTGCAAACATTAACCGTGTCCTGGCCAGAACCAGGACAATTATTATGTGGCATATACTAACAATTTATTATATCTTATGTATTACACAGACAACAACCTGAACCAGAGCATCACCTTATATGACTTTGTATCACTTTTCAAAATACTGTTTATAACATGCAATATTCCTACATTTTAGTGAAGGTTTAAGAGTATCTGTACATTTTTAGAATTCCAATTATAATAATTTAGAATTACAATTATAATTACAATTTTAGAATTCCCTTTCTAAAGGGGATAATATTTTTGAAAACCATACCATTGTGTTAGCTGTTTAATTAGTTGTATCATGCCAAAGATCAGCATGGTTTGCTCAAGACTGCCTTTGCTTGTTTGAACCTGTAGCTGTCATCTGCTTTCTTAATGGAATCATCATCTACCTCTGAAGCAAGATCTCTTCTGAATCAATAGCTTCACAGTCTGACTCTGTCTCTTCCAAGTATTTGCTAAACAGTAGCTGGTAAGGAATGTAGGCTCACTGAGCTGAGCATCTGCCAGGAGCTATTTGGCATACAGTCAGGATGAGACTGCTACAGAGGCAACATCAATAGACAAACCAACTTCTGCAGTAAATTTGCGTCCCTTGCCTTATTTATATGCTGTGCCTCTCTATGTGAATTTTACATGCAATCTGGCCAGCAAAAGCAGAGAGAGGCATTTCCCTGTTGTTGGGTTCTTTGCTGAGATTCTCCAGCACATTTTGGTGGATCTTTCCACAGACTTTACTGTAATTACCATCTCTGTGTCTTCTTCAGATAAAAGAGAAAATTTCCATGTGCTGGCCTCTAAAGACACTACAGAGCACTTCTGTTAACTCCAAAGGTAGTCCTTGTCTTTGGATAAGGATAGTGCAAAGATGCTGTAAAGCATTTCCTGCAAGTTTTACAGTGTTGGTGAACCTACTCTTTTGCTAAGCTGCCTTCAAAACAGAATAGATAGAAAAAAAATGAGTTTTAAAAGTATATGCAAATTCTGTGGTTGAGTTCAGACACTGAGTGGATCCTTTTCGTATGATTAATATCACATAGGCATTTATTCTAACATCAATCTTCCTCCACAATCAAGGCTTAACTTTCCACAAACCAAAGTATCTGGGAAATGCTTTCCTTTTGTAATCATGGTGACCATTCCCTATGTCTTTATTTAAATACTCCTCTAACTTGTGGTAGTCTTTTTCTTACTTGTGGTAGTTTTCTTTCAGCTGACCCAAGAAAAAAGCGTATGAATTTAGCATATAAAATATTGAATATAATTTGACATAAAATTAAAGGAGTAATTACCTAACTATTTTTTCTACCCCAACTCTGGCTAGTTAGCAGAGGAATAGTTTCATTGCATTCTTTTCTAGATTATAATTTCTCTAGTTGAAACATCTGAATTTTATTAAGGAGGTGACAGGAGCTTTTTCCTGTGAAAGGCAGGGAACAACACTGAGAAGTCACTAGAAAGGCCTGGCATCTCTTTCCTCTTTTCAGGAGGAAAACTCAATACAAAAAAGGAAGAAAACTAGAAAAAAGAAGGTAGTGTAAAAGAGTGTGAAATTGTTTGTTTGTTTGTTTGTTTGTTTTACTCTACAGAGACAATAATTTGCATCTCAGAATAATTCAGCTGAAGTGGATTCCTTTAGAATACCTGGGGTCCTTTCCGGAACTCTTCTGAAAATTTATGACATTCTTCATCAAAAAGTTTAGGCAACATATTTGATCTATACCTACACACTAAAATGTCAGCAAAATAAATGCCAAATCCTGGAAGGTGTTGCTGTATCCATCAGTCAAGTCTATAATTTGACATTAAGAAACAATAAGCCAGCATGATGCCCCACTATTCTCAAATCAACTTTTGGCCCATGACACACTTCTTAAACCCCTTCTGCACAACCCACTTATGCGCATATGTCCTCTTCTCCCATCTGCTCAGCATTTCACCATTACCTCCAATGTCTGTGTTTAACTGTATGATTGGATTTTCCATGCATAGCAGCATTTAAGTATCTTAAACCTCCTACTCAGATTTTTTTTTTTTGCTGAATACAGTTATTAATTTGCAAAAGCTCAAGATCTAAAAGTCTGTACTGAAATCTTAGGTGCCTGAGCCTGTCAAAGATGGGAGCCTTCACAGATACTGGTTTACTGGACAACAGCCATCTATCCAAATCCCAGTCCTAAACATAACTGGTAGAGGGTAGAGTTCAGCCTGTTAATAGGATGTAATGGAGTCTCATATATTTATACAAGCCCTCTAATAAGGTCATAAATTGCAATACAATATGGTATTTTATTTCCTTACAGATTCTTTTGATGACTTAATAGGGTGAAAAGGAGATTAAGTGTGGGCTGTGAGAGCAATTGTAATAATTCCTGAAGAAACATGAAACTAAAATCTCTACATACTGCTGAACCCATTTTTCTCCTGATTAAATACACAGACACATTTCCATTTAGAGGCTTCCTTCAAGAGGTAAGGTATATAGAAAGAAATTCCTTCTCAAAAAATAGGCTAGCCCAGTTGAGAGAAAATTATCAGTTACAATATAAGTACAAAGTAATGCAAAATTTTACTTTGAACCTGCACACTGACTCTTAGAGAAAAGAAATAGTAGTTTAGGTTGACAATCCCTTTCTGTTAAATTCTGTGTAAAACTAGTAAAAATTAAAAATTAAACACACAACTATTTGTCCTGGGCTCCATTTTAATGATGTGTAGTGGAGGAAGGCAGAAATAGAGCAGAGCAATATAATGTGTAGGGAAATGGGGAAGTGGATTGGCCTGAAAATGCAGCCAAGTGGGTGCAAAAATAAGTACAATTTGAATGCTGGAGCTGACTCATCCCTTCAGCAGGTAATAGTGCCTGTGGCACTGTCAGGATCACTCCTGGCACTCGAAGGATCATTGTGGAGGGGAATGCAATAGTAGCAGTGCAATAGTGGCAGAGATGAAAAGTGCATGTCACAGTAGTTTCCCATGTTTCCTGAAATATCTACAAATTCCCAGTCATAATGGTCTTTAGCAAGAAAAAGCCGCTGCCACAATCCTGAAGGGGTAAATAGGGGACTTCTGGCCCACAGTAAACTATGCCAGAAACAGGGAAAACTGGAAGTGAAAGATAAGAGGAGAGCAGATGTTTGACACTCAGTACCAGAGAGGAAGCCTATACTGTGGCTGTTGAAATGGAGAGATCCCCTGTGAGAACCATGTCTTAGAAAGCAGCTGCCAAGTCAAATAGCCATTAAATCTCAGCAGCAACAAACATCATCACACTATGCTATGTCTCTTTAGCAGACCAAACAGCAGTTCACACTGGGCTAGTATCAATTGTACAATGCAAAGCCTGGACGAAAACACAGGTCAGAGTGACAAAAGAATGCACTTTTAATTAAGCAGTTTGAAATTAAATGAAAGATGTACTGGGAAAAAATGAATGAAAAGCTGGAAAGCTAGCTTGTGAATTGAACCTGTGTTCTTTGTTATAGATAACACCTTGTTACTCTTCCTTGTCTCCACATTTTTCTGAGCATTTAAATGAGATTATATGTTTACTAGTCCAAAGCGTGTCTTCCAGTTAGGGATACTGGGGATTCCTCCATCTCTGGTCCTTTCTCAGTTGTTCCTGAATACCTAAGCAAGAAGGTAAGACATTACTTCATGGATCTGGTCATCCTTTGTGTGCAGAGAACTTCTGTCAAAAACTTAGGGAAATGACAAGCGCACAATGCTGCATGCCACAGAAAGCAACTGCTATATATTTTGCTGGGAAAGAGAAAAAGGCTAGCTATCCCAAGGCAGAAGTGTCTAATTTCAGTCTACTAACCAGCAACCAGTACAGAGTAGCAGGATGGAGACTGACTACTACATCAATTCAGATGATACTAGAATAATGTGGACAATTTCCTGTTCTATGTCAGAACACAGAAGTTTAAGCAAATACTGAAAGAGATTTTAGACTGTGCAAGCATGTAGGGAGAGAAAGGAAGGCAGCTTTAATATCAAAAAGGGAGGACGTGCTGCTAATATTATAATGTGTTTTCATGTTCAGACATGAAAGTATATAGTCTAATTACAAAAAATTCCATACTTAAAACAAACAGACAGAGCCATAACCCTCCCCCCCCAACATCTACCTTATCTTCCTTAATAATCCAGAATCTTTATACTGTCTGCATGCATCAAACAGATTTCTATCCCACCTCTTCTAAATAGTACGTTCTTCTTTTCATTTGTGGGGAAAGAGAACGTAGGTGCTACTGACAACAGCTCCACACTGCTGTTGCAGACAATCCCTTTTTCTTGGCTCACTAATAAGAGGAAGCTCTAAGTTCTCTTCCTCCAGCAACAAACAGGAGTGAGATAGAGCATGCTACTTGAAAGGCCATGACACTGGACAACCATAGAAGATGACAATGTGGGCCATTTATTCTTGCTAATTTTTGATAAGTTGTCCTAGAGAAAGTTATATAAGATCCAGGGTTCAGAAGTCAGCTAGATCTTGCTGTGATGGCTGGACAGGTAAAAAGTATAAAGAGTGATAACTCCATGATTGATAGATTTGAGGAAAATAGTCCTGAGGATAAAAAAAAACAATAGAATTGAAGAAGTAGTAATGATAACAAAAGTATAGAAATGATAGTTCATTTGAGAAAGGAACAAGGAACTGATGAATTGCTGAAGAAGATCAGGAAGAAGTTGACAGACCTTGGAGAGAAGAGACATAATAAGGAATTTATAGATGTCCTTTGGGTGCCTATTATGCTGAGGCCAAATCAGGTATTGCTGATTGAGGCTATACACATTTTAAGGAGCCAATGCATTACTTGGTTTGAATAAAAAGGACATATGGGAAAAAGATTGCATTAATACCATATAATATAGAATTAACTGTAATTGGGGTAGATGTATCACTAAGGGCAAAGTGAGAACAAAGAAGGAAAATGCCATGGCCCAGATCCAACAAAATATTTATGCTTTCAACTTCTAGCTGCTAACATTAGATGGTAATAGCTTTCACAGCAGGTAAGCTCATAAATCATTTGTTGAATCTAAGCCTAAGGCTGTTGCATGTTAATCCAATGATTTTAAATGTAAGGTTTACAGAACAGATTTACAAATTTTCAAAATTTAGTTAATAGTATCAAAATTATATAGGCTGAGGGAACCATGCTTGTTGCTCCTGAAGAAATGATGGTTTTGGGGAGAGCTAACAGCAGCCCTCCCTTTCCCTTAAGGAAGGTAGTGAAAAGGATGGAGCTAAGACCTTCACAGCTGTGTGAGGTAGGAGGACAAGAGAGAGTAAGCATAATTTGAAATAAAGGTTCAGTCTCCATTCCAGGAAAAGCTTTTTCATGATGGAGACAGTCAAATGAGGAAACAGGTTGTCTAGTGAAGTCATGCATCTATCCTTGGAGATCTTCAAGGCTCAGCTAGGCAAAGTTTTGAGTAACTTGATCTGATCTCAGAGCTGATCCTGCTTTGAGCAGGAGATTTGAATAAATGACTTCCTGAGGTTCCTTCCAAATTCAATCATATCATTCTATGATATCATGAAAAGATTTTTGCCACTTCCATGTGTGATTGCTTCCTTCTTTTACCTAGGAAAAATGCTAATACTGCCTTTTTATATCATGAAGGTATGTGGTTATGTGAGTTTGCCCCAACAAAGGTGTGTTCTTTCATGACATATCCTATTCATTAATTTTTAGGGCATGAATGGACATAAAAGGAACTGGAAAGAAAAAAAAATAAATCAGTGAGCTGTGCAATAACTGTAGAAGTAAAGGTCAGTTAGAATGGATGAAAAAGAAAAAGTTAATAGAGTGAAGCTCCAGAATTAAATATGTTCCACATTCATGTGAAGCAACACAAGATTGAAGAAAGAAATTGGCATGTATTGCAGTAGTAACAATGTTAATGTCTAAGTAATCTTTCACCATGGCTACCTACAATCCACCTAATCTGAACATTAAAGGAGCCAATATGATTTCTGCAAGTTGACAACTTAGACTTTATGTGGTATAAATTTAAAAAAATGCAGGCAGAGTAACAATTTCAAACAATGATTGTGTCATGTCATTATGAGCAATAGTTAGTGCCATGAATAAAACATAGGTATTTCATGACCACACTAACTGAAAAGTGGACATAAATATTCTGAATCAGCTACCAAGATGATTTTCTGCAATAGATATATTTTTTTTCTTCTGTATTGATGCATTTATAATCTAAGTCAGTCAGTAAGTACGTTCAGAATTTGAACAACTCTTTAAGAGCCGTTAAAGCATATTGAATTAATGACCCATGGATAATCAAAGTGTCTCATTCACTTAATGATGGATCCTTCATTCTAGTTCCTTTGAACATATTACATTTGCTTTTCTTTTTGGTAATAAAAAGTGGACATTAATTATGTCTCAAATACTATTAAAATCTTATTGAACATCTCCATTATATAAAACAAAATCTTTTTACTTTGTTCTGATTGTTTTAGAAGATTTTGTTAAAATAAGAACCATTATTTTTCCTATTTTTTTTCTGAAGAATCTATGTCTTTTGCCTGGTATACTTCAGTATTAAATACTTTAGTTGCAAATTTCATCATATTTTAGTTCACTGTCCTCATCATTAATGAAATAGTAACCTCAGGTCCTGGATTCAAGGTGAAACTGATCCTTGTCAAGGTATATGTAAAAAAAATAGAGGTGTTACCTTCAAAAAATACCTTTCTAAAACTTTGTTCACTAGCAAAAATATTTGAGAGTAGTTGCTGAATAGGATGTTGAGCAGTATTGCTGAAACACCTGATGATAATCAAGCAGATGTCTATACTGTTCTTCAATGCACTTTCTAAAGCTAATCAATATCAGATCTTTCTCCTGATCAGTCTTGTACCCCCCTCCCCCACAAAAAAAAAAGCCAAAAAACCACAGAAAACAAAAGACACAAAACCCGCACCAAAACCAACCAAAAACCACAAAACCCCCAATTCAAAAACAAAGAAACCCATTGTCATAGATCTGAAGAACAAAAAACAAACAAACAAAAAAAAACACAAAACAAAAACAAACAAAAAAACAAACAAACAAAAATCCAAAACCAACCAACAAACCAAACAAAAAAACAGGGACAAAAGCGGCATCACAGAATCACAGAATCTGCTGAGTTGGAAGAGATCCATAATGTTCATTGAGACCAACTCCTGGCCCTGTACCACCCCCAAGAGTTACACCATGTGACTGAGAGTATTGTCCAAACACTTCTTGAACTCTGGCAGGCCTGGTATGAAATAAAGTTAACAGATGGACAGTGAAATACTTGTGCCTATTTCTCGATAACATAGAATCCTTGTTGCATAATCAAGGAATCTGAATTTTAAACCCATTGTGTTGCCCAAGCAACCAGCCCTCTGTGGTTAAACAATTGAAACTTATATATCTATGAGTCTATGAAAAATGCTAAGTGATATCATCATACTTTTTATGTTATGATGGGTTTTTCCCCATTGCTTTTCCAGTGCAAGGATGGTAAGAGAAAAAATTAGTATGCAAGTAAAGTATTTTAGAAATATTACTTCTGACTCTAAATATTTAAGCTGGCTATCCAAAACAGTAGTAGCAGAAGGAAGACCAAATGGAACAGATATGCCTCTGACTTTTCTAACTTGTTGCTTTACCTCCTTCTACTTCAATACAGTCTGTGTCTGTTACATTCAAAATCTTTATGCCTAAAGAATAGGCAAACCTTACATAAATATAAACCCAAGAACTTACTATAATTGAAATCTTATCAGTCTAGTCATTATTAGTCCATATTTAATTGTAATAGAAAAAGAAAGAATAATAATGCAATTAAAATTGCATTTTTTGCACTTTGTTTCCATCTCTTTTTCTGGTGTTATGCTAACTCTTTCCCTGCTCTTTGGATCTTAGGATCAGTGCTTAATTTCTTGAAGGAAGTATGGGGGCTCTATTATGGTGAATTACCAGCAACTGAAGTCCTTTAGTGGGAGCAATATGATGTTTTTGTTGATGGTTTCTTCTTCTTCACTTTATGGGTTACTTAGTGTCATTTTTGTGTTTGCTAACCTGTTTTTACAGCTCTGCAGGATTTTTACGGGACTGTATCTCTACCTTACATGCCAATTTACTTATCTGATATTCTTCACACATAGCTAGATACTACTTCTTAATTTTTTTTATCCCTAAAACCAGTTTTGCCCAGATCTGCATTTCTGTAACTGACCATGAGTTTATTACTATGGGATTTGAAGTGCCATCCTGTGACCCATCCGCTATCAACCTATGCCCACCTCTATGCCAAATCCTGTACCCCTACTTCTCAAGACCTCTACTGTTGTACGAGGCTTCTATATTATGTCATTACCTTAGTACCATAAATATCTCATTCTGCATAGAACTGCTTGTTTCTGCTATCTGTAGAAAACAATGATTTCACTACACACAGACCAAAAAATTAAAGCAAATTAGCTGCAGACACTTAATTAGAAAAATTGCTATGGTAGCTAAACCAAAATAAAGCTTAAGTCAGACCTTATCTTTGCTTATTAATAGCAGGGTTTATCAAATAACAGCTAATGGTGGGAAAAGTAATAACAGTGGGAAAAGTAATAAAGGTACTGTGCCCTGCATATTCAGTCATCTATTAATTTTGCAAAATAAAGCCTAATTTTAGTGGTTTATGATCTTTTCCATTTTAAGGAGTTGTCTATACTACTACATTAATACTACATTTCGTGATTAAACATTTCTGAGTAAATAACTGAGTATTAAATATTTTTTTTCTGACCCCCCACTAAACACATATGATTACGTTCTTGGATGACACAATGAAATCTTCTGCTTCCTTGTATTAACTCCATATTTTAGATAGGTGGTAATTCTATTTTAGAATGGGAGATGACTAGTTGAGATGAATCTTTGAAGTTTTGTTTTTTTTCTACAGAGTCCTTGATCTTGCTACCCCTACAGTTCAACAGCACTGAATTTTCTAAGTCTTAAAATCAGGCCATGAAGCCTATCTATTTATCCAGCTTTTTTCCAAGGAGGTTCGTTAAAGAAGAGCCACAAAAGTTTTTCTATGGCAAATGCATCTGCTTTCCTCAATATCTGCAGTATGTCTTACTTTCCTCCCCTCTAGAGGAGAAAATTTTCCTAGAGGGAAAAAATGGAGGAATGCTGTGACATCTGAGGTAGCTTATGCTGTTTTCTAAAGAAATCAGTGAGATTTTGTAAAATAATCAGTTTAAATTACATGCTTGGTTTTGTATTGTAAAATTCTGATGTTTACCATTGAATCAAAATTTATTTTAGCATTTCTGCTCAGAATTATCAAAATTTCTCACTGAGCAACAATCTGTTTTAATGGAAAGATAAAGAATACCCTTTTTCTCACAAAGGTTGCTTGTCTTCTTTCAGTTTTGCTAAATATTCATTTTACTCAAGAAAGGTTTGAAGCATGATCCTCTTGCCTAAGTGCTGAGAAAATGTGGAAAACTCTACCCCAGTCCCAGTTCAAAAATATGTCTGTGTGCTATGTTAACCAGCTGTTATAAGAGGAATATCTTTCTCTCTTAATACCATGTGAAAGAGAACAGTTTCAAACAGTGGAGATAAGAACATAGCCCCCAGGACTGGCATCCTTGTATCCCTAAACACATTCATCAGTTTTTATTTCAGTTCTTATAGGTTGCTTATTATACTAAAAATCAAGACTTATTGCACAGGTCCCAAATCCCTGCAGATAGAAGATAAGAAGACAAACAAGTTCCTATAGAGATCCATTGGATGCTGCTAAATTATGATAAAATTATTTTATTGGGGTAAGTAAATTGTTGGGGTTTTTTTAACTTAGACATCAAAAAATTTAAACAGGATTATGCATGAATAATACTGTAGTTAATGGAAATTATGCTGCAAAAAGCTGGATTTTCCTTCATGTAGGGAGAATGGAAAGTTCCATATTTCTGTGTTTATGCATCCATGCTTTCTTGAGAAAGAGCCTCAAGCCAACTCTAATTTTACACACAAATATTTGTTCTTCCTGAAACTTGAAAAATAATAATACTGTTCCCTTGCCCACGCTCCCTAAATGGAAATTACTAACTGCTTTCCCTAAAAGAAACACCTAGGAACATATTTATTTTAGCGAAGTTATTTTAGAATCCAGGGTTTCAAAGGAGAAACATCGTTTTAACAGAAAAAAAGCCCACAGACTTCCTGCAAAAAGATTTTTATTTGCCAGCTGTACAGGCTACTACAACAAGTGTCTAAGCCTGAAAAAATAAAATATTGTACAGCATTTCAGAGCTTTTATTCTGTGATTGTAAAATATCTGGGAGGTTTGCCAGACTCAGTCAAAAGAAGAACACAGCATTTTCTCATCACTAATAACAATGACCTGAAGTCACGTTGAAGATTGTAAGGTCAATTTCCCTCTTAAATTGAAAAAAGAAAATAGGAGAACAGATGTGGGTAGTTGCTTCTGTATTTATAAATTGCATGACAGCTGGGTTAGGCTATATCATCTCCAGTTTCTATGCAGTTAAGGTGTTTTTATTGAATCATTCATACTAATCAGATAGAAGGGGTAAGGTGCATTTTTAAGGTATTATATAGCATATAAAAAGCAGGTAACTTCATAGCATATGTTCAAAATTGAACATTTTTCTTCAATAAATATGTTCAGATAAGTTTACCATGTGGCATGCACATTTCAGGGAGAGTTTTCTGGGTTTGAATGATCAGTTCTGAATTGACAGCATAAAGGCATGTGATGATAAAATAAGTACATTTTAAATAAAAGTGTAAATATAAAAAGTGCTAATTAAAACTACCTGCTACAAGATATTTATTTATTTGGTGGGTTTGGGCTTGACTTTTTTGTTTTGTTTGGTTTGGTTTGTTTTTTTGTAGTTTACAGTTGCAGCAACATCCTGATAACATTTATTCTGTCACTTCAGGAGCATGTAATTATAGAAATAGATATTTTTATGCACACAGAAATTTTCACTCTGCCTTATTTCATACATTAAGATGACCATTTTATCAGATACACAATTTCTTATTACTGAATCACTATGTCTATCTGCTGAAACATAATTTGCACATGCTACACATCAGTATTTTTGACTACTATTTCTTTATATTACATTTACATTAAAATGCCAACCATTTGCTTGTGGATGACAGCATCTAGGCAAACCTTTTCTTTAAATTCCAGGATTTCATTTGTAATCCTCTATCGGATGAAGCATGTAAATCATATTCCACCTCTTTATCCTGCACAATTCATTTCTTCTAACCTACACATTTTAACAGTAGACATGGTAACCTACTGAGCCTAGACCTATGAGAAGTAAAAGGAACCTCATGAGCATAGTTTATCTGAAACATCTTAAATGTCTACTACAGAATGAGATAAATCTTTGATAATGCCTTCTGTCTCCTTGACATAAGGAAAGACTATGTGAATAGTTAGAATTAAAAGATTAACTTCTAACACTTGTATTGGAGTACCAAGCAAAAGCTTAGATGTGAATTCTCAATTAACCAAGACTGAGAGATAAACAATTTTCTAATCTTCAGCCAAGCATTTGATCCATACTTTCTCTAACCTATGTGATGTATACATTTCAGAATAATGTTTGGGTGAATACGGTAAAATATTTTTAATAGTTACCAAACAACAATGGACAGAGAGTTTGGTGACTGTTCAGAAGGTGTAAAGAGAAAAATAAGACAAGTAGAATGAGTCAGGTTTCGTATACAGTCTTCTCTTCCCCCAAGTTTCAGAAAAATTGCTAAGTTATAGCATCCATCAGGTAGCTTAAACTTGTGCAATCAGCTTTTACACTGCAATATAATAAGGGTCCCATATACATGTGGGTAACCTGCTTCTGAACGACAAATTAAACATTTAGAATTAGCCAAGGGAAAAAAAAAAAAGAAGTGATTTTTACAGTACTCCACACAATATAGTAGTCATCCTTTATAAGGTCCCTTTCAAGAACGAGTCCTTATTTTTTATGGACAGTGGAAGGAAAGGATTCCCATGACACAGACATGTGCACATAGCCCTTGAGCCCAACAAGCATGATAGCTTTGCTCCCTCACTCCACCTCAGTAGCTGCAGCTCCTACGAGAGAAGGCGGGGAGCAAGAAATTCTAGAGTCTCTTTGTAAGACCAGCAGTGGCATTTCCTCCTTACCACAACCCTGTCAGTCTCCAAGCTGTGCTGCATTGGCTCAGTGTTCCTATTAGGGCCTCTGGGCACTACAGTAAATAGTGAGCATTAAGGGATATAACATGCAGCAAAGTCTAACAGTGTTCATGCGTCACTAATTACCATAATGAGAAACTTGTGGCACATCAGCCAAGAAGAATTTGCATTGATCGTTTTTTTTCCCATTCTTCAGCTAGAATAGAAAGAATTCCCATGGATCACCACTTGACCTTGAGGGTTTCTTCTCTCCTTTTTCTATGGGTAGATATTCCTTAGAGATGCACATAAGGCAAATGCATAAACAGGGATTTAAATACAAAATTGCTTCATCTTCTAATAGGCATTCCTACTGAGTGTATATATAAATTCTGTTTGTGACCAAAGGAAAAAATATTGAAAATTCATCTGATCTCAGTTGGCACAGGCACACTAAAGAGCAACTGCACACTGCAGCAACTGCTTCTGATTCACTGTAAGGCCCTGCTGCATGTTAGCTATTGATTTTAGACACTTCTGCTGTTGTTTGCAAATACTGACTCATGGAGCATGGATTCCTACTCCACTAATACAGAGTTAATATTAGAATTACTTGAAGATTAAATGTTCATGAAACACCACTATTAGCTAGAACAACCTCAACAACAGGGTGTTTTGTTGAAACCTGTCTTCTATTATGAATCTATGCTTACTGGAGACAAGGCAACAAAGAAAGTTTCCTGAGCAACAGATATGATACTGAGAGGCCTCCCAGGCCATTGATTCATATTCCCTGTTCTAACAAGCATTTCCTGCATCCTATAATCCCATTCAAAAATGTATTAAGCTCCACTTTGAAGGTACTTAAATTGTTTCCCTCTGTTACTCTTATTGGAAGGCAGTTCCAGACAGGTGGAAGGTGGCTAGACAGTTGTATTGATCTCTAAATTCCCTGGAAATTCTATTTATAAAATGTTAAACATTTTGTTAAGCATTTCCGAGTGGGTGTTTCTGATTGCTCAATACATAACAATTGTTCTGTTGATAACAATCTTCTGCGTGTCTCATTTATAAAGATCCATTTTATTTTCCTTGTAATAATAGCATATTGCTATTTCATGCAGCTGTTACATGCACTTTATGAGTGTTCAGCTGCCTTCTCTTTTAACACAACTGACTCAGCCTTTTGAGTTGCCAAGCACCTTACCCCTGATTTCAGTGAAAGAGCCTTAAGCAATACCCTAAGGTAAGCACTGTATCTAAGGACCTTGTTTCAGGTATATACGCTTCTTTTTTCAGCCATGTATTTCACACAGATTCATACAGAATGGTTGGGATTAAAAGGGGCCTCTGTAGATGATCTTATCCATCTTCCCTGCTAGAACGGGGTCATCCTACAGCAGGTTGCACAGGATCATGTCCAGGCCACTTTGGAATACCTCCGGAGAAGGAGAATCCACAAACGTGTTCTGCTGCTCTGTCATCCTTACAGTAAAGAACTTTTTCCTCATGTTCAGATGACACTTCCTGGGTTTCAGTTTGTGCTGTTGCCCCTTGTCCTGTCACTGAGCACTATTGAAGAGAGTCTGCTCCGATCCTCTTGACATCCGCCCTTAGGATATTTATATGCATTGATAAGATTCCCTTTCAGTTGTCTCTTCTCCAGCTAAACAGGCCCAGCTTCCTCAGTCTAAGTGAGACACTCCAGTCCCCTAATCATCTTCAGAGCACTTTGGTGGACCCTCTACAATAGTTCCTTGTCCTTCTTGAACTTCTAGAACTGAGCCCAGAACTAGACACAGTACTTCAGATGTGTCCTCACCAGGGCTGAGTAGAGCAGTGGGATCACCTCTCGCAACCTGCTGACAATGCTCTTCCTAATGCACCCTAGACAACATTGGCCTTCTTAGTCACAAGGGCACACTGCAGGCTTGTGGACAGCTTGTTGTCCACCAGGATCCCCAGATCCTTCTCCCCAAAGCTGTCTTCCATCAGGTCAGCCCTCAGCTGGTGCTCTCCAGCCTGTCCAGCTCTCAGTCCATTCATCCAGGTCTTTGATGAATAAGTTGAATAATGCTGGACCCAATACTGAAACCTGGGGAACACTGCTAGTTATAGGCCTCCCACTAGACTCTGTGTCACTGAGCACAACCCTCTGAGCTCTAACATTCAGCCAGTTCTCAAATCCACCTCAATATCTACTCATCTAACTTTCTTTTCCTCCACATGCTTAGAGATGATATCCAGAACAAGTTGTTCTATCACCTTACCGAGGACAGAAGTGAGGCTGACAGGCAGTCAGCTGGCTGCACACCTTCTTCAATACCCTAAGGATCTTGAACTCCAGCACTTCACGGTCACTCTAGCCAAGGCTTCCTTTGAGCTTTACTTTCCCCACCAGCTCCTCGATGGTGAGAATAAGGTCCTTTATAGCACCTCTCTTTGTTAGCTCCTCTGTCACTTGGAGAAGGGAGTTATCATCAATGCATTTTAGGAACCTACTGGATTGCTTCCACCCTGCTGTATTGTCCCTCCAACAGACACTGGCGTGGTTGAAGTTCCCCTTGTGGACCAGGAATTGCAAACGTGAGGATGCTCCTATCTATCCATAGAGGGGCTCATCTGCTCAGTCTTCTTGGTCAGATGGCCTGTACCAGACCCCCATTATAACCTCACTTCTCCCTTTACTCCTGACTCATAAACTTTCAGACAGCTTCTCATATATTCCCAGAAGGAAGTCCATGCACTTCAGCTGATCGTTGACATAGATGGCCACCCTGTCTCCTTGTCTCTCTGGCCTATCTGTCTGAAAGAGCCTGTATTTTTCCATTCCAACAGTCCAGTAATAGAAGCCATTCCACCATGTCTCCTTGATGCCAATAAGATCATAGCCCTGCAGGCATGCTCTGCATCTGTGCATAAATCTGATTAATACAAAAGATCAGTATAGTATTTAGCTATATTGATATTTTAGCATCATGTTTGGTTTTACTGTATCTTTAACAATTATAGCACATTTTTAAATAGTTTTATCCTTTACTACAAAGTCCATATTTTGGTTTCAGTTCTCTGACTAAAAAGTGAAAAAGAAATTACTCTGGAATTTATTTATGTTTAAAGAAAAGTCAAATATAGCCTTTTTTTTTTTTTTTTTTTTTAAAGAGCATGAACAAAATAAAGTAATGCTGTATGTGGTAGCAGCGTACCTGTAGTCACACTTGCTGTCATGACTTATTTGACTGCTCATCAGTTCTGAAGTGTGGTTACAATGATGACATGTAATCAACAGAAAACTCCACTGCATCATTCCAATGAAAGTAGGTTCTTACTGCTGTGTTGCATCTTAGTTTTAAGGATCAAAACTGATCCAGCATTTGGCTTGACCTCACATTTGAAGGAAGCAATGCTCTTACACACATAATTCTTTTAACAGAAAACAAAAGTTAAGAACTAAACATACATATCAAACTTCTGTGCAAGTACATTCTGCATCTCACTGGTATATAGAATACCTGATGATTTTGACTGTTCCTTTTCCACATCTTTTTCTGACAGTGTTACCATTATGCATTATTAAGTGAAAACCTGACCCCTTTGAAGTTAATGGAAAAAAACCTTCCCACTTTTAATGTGAATTATTATCTTTTTGTAAGGTTACTTCATGGATCTTCATGCTACAAGCAAGTGCTGTCCCTAGATTTGAAAAAGACTCTGAAAACATGTAGATATTCATGTCATTATAACATGCTGAAAGATGTGAACATTTTACTTTAAAAAACTGTCTTAAAAAATAACAGCTTATTGGACTGCTGCAAGATCATTAATATTTGTACTGTGAAGCACCTTTAGATCTTTAGATGAAAGATTATATGTTTAAATGTAAAGTATTAAAATTAATCTCTGCATGACATTTTTAAAAAAAGAGGTGAGCAATTCAGTTTAATTAGTCAACTAATAAAAAAATTAAAAATGCTTCATAATTTAATGTACAAGTTATATTTCTAAATGGAAACTTAGATTATAGTCAGGATACTATTATTAATGGAATGATTGAGTCAAATTAATCATGACTGAAAATCTGATTATTACAAGGGATCATGCTGCTACCACAGACTTCACATACCTTTCCTTTTATCTTCATATTACAGCACCATATTTCTTCCTCTGTGCAGAGGGTGTACAGAATCTTCAGTTTTCAGTACCTTCAAACTGCCGCTTTGATATTCTAATGTACATCTTGTGAATGACAGGCCTCAAATTAATTTTGTTCTTCCAAAGAGAAAACTACAGACAAGGACTACTGTTTTTAATAATATTATTTACAAGGCGATAATATGCAATTTGTTACTTGTCAAAACAGTGGGAATTATGTTCTTATTCTGTGTTAAATATAATTAGATAATATTTTCCAAAGGATATACAGACAAAGGAGGTATCGCGTATTTTTAATTTTGCTGCAAATTTCATTTTTTGCCTTCATTCATTCTTGCTCTCAGAACCCAAAATTTTAAGATATGGCTCCAGCATGCTCAAAAGAAATCCATTAAAAAGTTGAATTTCCTCAAACGTAAGGGAATTCATGTCCAATGTATGTATATATTCATAAAGATCTTTTAAGGGAAATAATTGTGAATTAGATTGTGTACAATGACATGACATAAATTTTCTTCTGAGATTATTTAAAAAAACAAAAACAAAACCAAAACCACAAAAAACAAACAAACAAAGAAACCTTCTAGCCTTAGCATATTTTAAAAAATCTTTTCCTTCAACTACATTATGCATAACATGCTCCACATATATTTCTTTTGGCTAATTGAAACAGATTATTTAGTTGGTCCATTGAAATGCATTACTTTTATAGTCTTGCTTAATGGAAAGGGGCTCTACAAGCCTATTGTAAAAATAAGTCCTACCCTAAAAGTCTACAGTAAAATGAGGAGAAAGATACATGAAATAAAAAGAAGAATAAAAGAACAGCCTGGTGACATGAAATATATTCTACTATAGAAAAGTTGGTAGTATAATTTGTAGTAAATCAGACTAGACCTGCTCTTCTAACTGCATTCACCCCAGGGAGGGAAGCCTGGCAGTCAGCCTCAGAAACAGTCTCCTCTAGGGTAAATTAGTTGTATTAGCATGAGTAGTTCTTGGGTTTAGATCCTTTCTGGACCTTGTATCATTTATACAAGGGTCAATTTTTAAATATATATATCGTGTATACATAAATACATATTTATATTTTTGTTGATCTGACTGTGTCTGTGTGTGTGTATATATAATTATTGACATGAGGGTTGAGGAAAGGACTTTAAATTAATTTGTCTGAAGTGATAGAATTGTGTTTCAGCCCACCTGGAAGTTTTTTTATACCATGAAAATGTGACTACATGTCACGTATTTTGAGGCAGTGACAAAGGACATAAGGGAGTGTAGGAAGTTCCCCAGCCTTGTAGACAATAATAGACTGCTCAGGGCAGGAAGAGAAAAAACCCTCTAGTTTGTAAAGTCTACTAAAAACTTTTGTTGGGATGTGCAATCCACTGAACTGTGCCTGGATTTAATTTAGGAGGGAAGCATTTGGGTCAGAAAAGAACTTGGAAACTGTGGGCAGTCAGTACACTAAGACCAAAACTGAGCAAGAGAAAGAAATTACTTGATATGTAAATAACATTAATGAACTCCAAGAAACCCACTGAAATCAGACATTTCTATAAGGATCAATAGTAAGGTAATTAGTACACTATAAATAAGAAACCAAGTCAAGTGCCTTTTTTAATATGTGTAGAATTCACCTCACCTATATTGAAATGTCTAATAACCTTCAAAATTATCTTTTTTACTTCTAGAATTTTAAAACATGATTTAAGAGGTTGAATATAGGGTCTCAGGAGACTCTTTCACTCCCTCCAAAGAGAGAAATTTTCTTTGAGAGGAACCTTTTTTTTGCTGTACTAACTATGGAAAAACCTAAAGCAACTCCAGCCTTAATAAATAAGTTCTTAATTTTAAATATCTAAAGATGGTTGTGTACCTAAGTGAGGTGATTAGGTGCTACAACTCTCACTCTTGCTTCTCTTTACATCTCAGGGGTAACCATGTCAATTGCAGTTCATAGCAATGACAGGTGTTTCAGGTGAAAAAAAATTAACAAAAAAATCCCAACCAAAGAAAACAAACAAACAAACGAAAAACCAAAAAAACCAAACCAGAGATAGTAAGTGATGCAGCATCCACAGAAGGAAATGAAGGAAAGGGTCATATACCTTTTATCCAAGCAGTACAGATCCTGCGTTTTGGATTACAGATCATGTGGCGATGCAAAACAAGAAAGGGACTCCATCACATTGCTGCTGAGACACCCCCAATACTTGGCCAAGATCACAAGAATCATGGGGGAAGTAAATGAGTCAAGGGGAAATCTGATACTGCAGTTTAAAGGCCAGAGCATAGACCTGAGACAGTAATTATAAAACCTAATTTTGCTGTTTTTTTATGAATTTTACATTAGATCTCAATGAATTGAATGCTGAAGCAGTCCAGGGAAAAGAAGCTAAAAGCCACACTTGTCTTCACAGTGTCTAGGATGATAAAAGTAAGAATGCATGTGCATATTTCTTCTTCCTTACTTTTCTTCTAGTCCCATCATACTTCTATTCCCAAGTATAAAATGCAAAAGAGTCTTAGTGGTGAGGGACCCCTACACTCATCACCTAGCTCCTCCTCTTCCATGAGGCAGGGTTAGGGGTCTCTCATCTAACATGATAGAGGAATTGCTTCCTGGAAAAGTGATTTAACCATTAGGATACAGTACACAAGCATCTACATGTGTGACTACTGTGATCTGTGCCAGACTAAATATTAGTTGTAAATCTTGCATATGCTTTCTGCCCAGTGCAAGCAATCTGGTGAATCTCCTTGGCATGTGTAGTAACAGGATATTAAATTTAAAAAATAATTTATCTTAAGTGGAAAAAAAACTAGAGACTGCTATCCTGCTATTTTCTGAGACTGAAACATTTCAGTTCTGCCAATTTTGCTGTCTAGTTTCCTAAATAAAGATCTTATTTTCAGTTTCTTTGTGCCTCAGTTTTCTATGTTTTCTTTCCTATAACAACAATGTTTCCCTGGAAAAGTAAAGGAATTCATATTTGTAAGCTGCTCAGATACTTATGTAGTACAGACCAAACAAGAATCTAGATAAAGAGGTTAACAATTAAATGCAATATATTTCCAATTTTCCTCTTCCATTTATGAAAACAGAGAGCATAATAAGAACTAGCAGACAGAGCTTTCTGGAAAACCTCTTACTGCCTAAAATAATGAGGAAGTTGTTTGATCATACTAGAAATATGACTCAAATATTTCTGTCAAGGTCAGATTCTGGCAAGTGTCATTTTCTATTTGCTACATGAAGTACTATGTGTTCAAGTTACTGTGCAACTACGCAAGGGCTTGCAGAGTCCTTGTATGTAACTTTTCAGAACCATTTTGTCTAACATTTTTATCCAGTTTTGTTGCTCCTTTGTTCTGGCTTTACCTATGTTTCTTCTAATTCTCCATTTCAATTTATGTTGGCCCAGTCTCATCCTAAATAAGTTCAGTGTGCTTAAAGATGCATAAGTTAATACATGTTTAAAGTGCACTGGAGAGACTCAAAGATGCAAAATCATTTTGTATATGATACACTGTTGCAAATGAAGACAGGAAGGAGAGTATATAATTTATAAATGAGATTCCTAGAAGTGTATAACAAGTGCATGTTAAAGCATACAAAGCATGTCTGTCTAATGAAAAAAAAAAAAAAAAGAAAAAAGAAAAGGAAACTTTTCTGGCATTAAGTCATCTGTATATACTGACTCACAGTTATACTCTGGACTGAAAATTATTATTATTATTATATTATCGGGGGAATGGTCAGCTGAAAAGCTTTTATATTATATCACTCAATATCTTACTGTTGTATCCTAATATGGGAGACACTTTGTAATGGAAAAGCTACTTTATGTTAATTGACAGAATCTAGAAAAAAATATAAAGTGATATTTATGCGTCTTTTATTTTTTTCAGCAAAATAATACACAAGAAAGCATTGGGACCCCTAGATATGGACAGAATGCTGGTCTTAATGAGATATGCTTTTACAGCTGCTATTATTTTAATCTTTTGCAAACAAATGCCAGTTAACCTAACTGCTGTCCAGGTACCCTCTTTTTGACAATGGCCTAGGATGATAATATCCTGGAGAATGCATTGACACTGCTGAGGCATGATGTGCTGCTGAATGTGGGGCACTACAAAGCTAAAGTGGGATCAAAGGTCATGGATTAGAATGAATTAAGCAAACGTGGATTAAGAAAGATCAATGAGCAGGAACACAGACTCATCAGGCTCTGTTTAGATAATCTGCTTGCTCCGACTAACATTTTCTTCCGATGTTACAACTGAAGAAAATGTACTTGAAGCTCACTCTTGCCAGGTCCTGGGAAACTAGAGAAAATCAGGCAGACAAGATAGTACCCTGAAATGTAAAACTCTGCCAAGGACTGATATTGACCCTGATCCCCAGATACGACAAGTACTGTGACTGAAAAGACAGGTCTGCAATCCCAGATGATGAAACCATCAGGTCAGTTGCTCTGGCTCAGTCAGTGCATTACTGAGGAAGAACAGAGAGAGGCAACAAAGGATACGGTAGTAAACTGTGGAAAAGGGCAACAGGAAAAATCAGAAGGGCATTCTCCAATGTTATGCTTTATTAGTGATGACAGAAATGTTGGCAGAAGAGACCTGTCATTTCAGAGGAAATAGCTTGTAGAAAAATATAATCCTACAAACTGATCAGAGAAAAATCTCAGGGTCACAAAAAGCTGTGGGAAAATGTCGAAATGAGTGAAGTTCCCATAAGCCACACGGTGAATAGGAACATGAAAAGTGTGAAGAGAAGAATTAGGACATTTACTGACTATGAGAAGTCTCATAAAAAATTGGATCTGTCAATCAGCAGAAAAAAACCCAATGTCCTGATTCATGTTCATAAGGCCAAAGTTGTTGGACAAATAACAAGGAAATCTTACCAAATTTCCCACACTGAGATCTACTTTTTATTGGTATATTGGTTTAATTTTGCAAAGTTAAAAAAAAAAAAAACAAAAAAAAACAAAAATGAAAAATCTACCATAGAACTGAAAAGAAAATATAGTAGACATCATGGTACAGAAACTACCTCAGAAGTGATGACATCTGTGCTGAACACGTCTCACCCTGTACAACATCATAAGATCCCAGATCCTAACCTCAACCCACTTTTCCTTTCTTAAGTGACACATAGAGAATGATTATTCTGTACAATGTATACGGAGAAGAAACTTGTATAGTCGTTTTTTTCTCTGTCACTGCAACATTTTTCTTAGTGGCGCATATTAGCTGATTTGCCACACTTGCTATGTCACAAAAGTACTAAAGAATTTTACATATAAACCAATAAGATTTTTGCTCAAGTAACAACATACAGCTGGAAACGCTACCTATAAAATTAGGAGAAGGGTGCATTTCTCACATAGTTACTTTCCTGTCAGAGAAGATCTTAGAAACTGCAAATGGTAAAAAAACATATTTAACTTCCTATCATCTGTTTACGATTCCATAGGACAAGGACAGTTCCAGCACACAAAAGAAGTGCAAAGTATATGAATCAGATATTAAAATCAGAAAGCAATGTCAAAACAATCCTTTATTCACATAATGAATAAAGAACTGAATTTATCCCTTATAGCCTGTCAGAATAGAAAGTGACTTGCTTATCTCAAAAAACTTTTCCATTCTTAAAAGAATAAATAACCTCATGATTTTTGGTTGCCTCACACTCAGCTTGCTTTTGTATTTTTTTTCAGGGACAGCAAAAAAAGAAAAAAAGGGCAAAAAATCAGGTAAATTTTTTTTTTTTGTTGTTGGTTTTTTTTTTTTTTTTTCATGTTCAGGAGTATGGTGAACTGGTATGCCTGGAGCGATCCTTTCTCCTTGCATGTTCTTGCAGCAGTAAGAACCTGAAACAAAGGCTCCAGACTTCTGTGTTCAGTAGAGAAAATGGGGCTGACCTCAGTCCTTTTAAGAATCTAATTACACTGCTGGCTCCTGAAACATCTTGTGGCAATGAGTTCCACAATTTAATTACAGGCGTGATATGACAAAGTACTTCCTCTATTTATTCCAAAATTGTTCCGTGAAACTTGCATTGAGGGCTCTCTAGATTTTGCCTTCTGAGCAATAATGAACAGTTTACCATACATTTGCAGTAGAGATCAGATGATCATCTTTCAAACAACTTGAGCTGTTTGGTTTTTCATCAGGAACACTAAGAACAGAATACTCTCAAAGTACATAAACGTATGAAAATTTTATTTGCGTGAAAATCAGAGTATCCTGAAAGAAGAAAGGGAGACAAATTATAGCAGCTATTTGTTTATGATTTGGGACCATTTTTTTTGTTTTATATTGACTAAGGAAGACTTGCTTTTAACCATTTGCACAAGCAGATTTTAAATCATCTAGTTGTGGGAATATTCTGAGATATATGCATTGTTAAAGAGTATTCTGTTAATGTAAGAGTAGAATAATTCCTGAAATTACAAAGATCTTAATGTATATGATTACAAATTCTTTTTGCAATCTGTGTAATGCCTTATTCACTCCCTGATATTTAAGGGCACTTACTGAGGGAATGTGTTATTACAGTGAGTGACATACCATATGGCAAGCAGGATCAGCTGCAGCTTTGCACACTGTTGTCATTTTTCCTCTTGTATCACAGTTTTACATGATGTAATGTTTTTCTGTGGTTGTTCAACAGTCTACCATTTAAGCCTGCTGTACTATAAAATGTCATTTTAAGGGGTTGCAGCTGAACCTGCTCACTATAAGTCTGGATTTATTTCACAGATGTCTATCACACTGTCATCCCACAGGTGCACTCCAACTTTAAAGTTTTCCTGGGCTTCATCTTCTAATGTAAGAAAAATGTATTATGCAAGATGAAGAAATGGCAGCCAAAAAAGTAAATGCTGCTAAATGTCATTTTACAATATAACTTGGGTATGCAAATGCAAGTAACCTTAGAGGGTGACAATATTTGCACTCTCAGTAAATTATGATGTGCAAATTATAGTGTTAGGACCAGGTAAAGTAAAGGCCCTCTCCAGGATAAAAGTAAGAAATATAAATGAAGTGTTTGTGGGGTGGCTGTCCATTAATATGGGAAAAGTTTTGGAGTTTTCTGTGCTTCTGTTCCACTGTCATGCATGAAAATTTTGTACAACTGAATCATCTGGAGGTTATTTTCTGTCTTAAGTGGAATTACAGCTCATTTAAATATAGTATTATTGCTCCATTCTTGAAGAGTGTCAGAAAATAAGCAAGGTAAAATGCATAGGCAAAAAAGAAAAAGGAAGAAAAGTAGTTAAATAATAATGTAATAGTTAAGTATATCCATAAGTTTAAGGAAAAAGTGAGTTTCTATGTCTGTTTCTGCAAACTTCATACAACTATGAAGGATTGTTCATAATTTTGGAGTATATGTCAATATAGTTCAATACATAAAATCATATATTCTTATGTCGTATTGCATTTCGTGTCCTGACTGCGTTACAATAAAATTAATGCCTTGCTTATTCTTAAATTAATTGAGGATATGGCCTGATTATTTTGGTAAATTCTTCTCTGATTAGTCATTTTGAAACTGTAACAAGAATACATGTATTTAGAGCAAAAAAAATAGCAAATATTGATATTGGTTTATAACTGCAATTGATATTTCTGTGCCATGTCAAAGCCTATGCTATTTGCATCATCTAGCTTGTTTTTATCACGAATGAAAGATTAGTAACAAAAAGAGCTTCCACAAGGAAAGTTAAAATCACTCCATCATTAATATATGTATTTCACGTCTTATTTAATCTACTTTAAATACTCATTTATCATATATTTTCTGACTGTTCTTCGCTAGTAGCTAGAAAGGAGTACTGAAATATGTGCTTAAAATACACAGCTTTGTTTTTCTTTGGAAAACCCAAATATGATTATTAGAATTATTCTTGACAATAGAGAGGTTTCTCTAATTAATTACCCGCAGTAAAATTCATTTATGTCAAACAAACACCCAAGGCCTATTTTTTTTTCCACTTGGAAATCTGAAAGTCTGTTAAAGGAAAATGTTTTTAGAGAAAACAGTCTTTAGTTAGAATTCTGTTAACTTTGTACAGTTTTAGCCACTGCCTTCCTTAACAGGATTTTATATTAATTTCCTATTGAAAGGTTTGCATTTAAATACCAACAGCTGTCAAGATTTATGGCTTAAGATATTGGCAAAAATATAATAGGAAGATACTGAAAAGTCTATTGCAATTGAATGAGGTTGGCTAAAGATTGTACTTTCCTCTGAAAGTGAGCTTACTTTTTATTTAAAAAGGAAACAGAAACAATATCTCCTTACTAGCTCTACTTTCACATTTGTAATGACTGTTCCAGATACTGTCCCAGCTGAGACAAAACATGCCAATTTTTTTTTTCACTCTGATTCTGTGATTCAGAGAAATACAGGAAAGATGGCAAACAAGGAAAAAGAGAGCTATAGAAGGGGGGGGAAAGTAAATGCCATTCTAAAGAAAACAAAGTCTTTAAAAGACTGATGACAGGTTACTGAAAAAGCAAATATACTGTGATATCCCAGAAAACTTACTATTTTTCATTTTGTTTCAATGGTTTCAAAGTTAATTTCTTCTCTTTTTCTGGATGATCATCAATAAAAAGATCTCATAATGTTATGATTTCTATTGAAAATATATTTTTCCAGTAATTTTCTACTAATGAGAAGTTTCTTTAAATTATATTTGCTTTTCATCCAGTTTTGAGTAATTTACTTCCACGTGAAACTAATATTTTCTCAGTATTCACAAATTGTTGAAATATTTGGATGTTAAAATATTTCATTTTTATAGGTTTTGCTTTGTTACACAAAATAATGCAAACTATGAAATGTTTAATGTATTTTATGAACTAATATGACTGAGCTATAAAAATAACCAGTTGAATGGAAAGAAAAATAGTTATGTAGCTTTGCACAGAGTATAATAGAGATACATTTTACACAGAATGAAAGTATTTTAATAGCTGAAAATAACTAGCACTAAAAAAATTCAGTGACATAATATATTTATACCACAGCACTTAAGTAAGTGTTCAGAAGACATCTCACCAAACTTTAGAAATCTATAAGATCACTGAATATTTACAATTTCTATTGAAATATAATATAATATATATAATATATTTAATATAATATATATAATATATATAATTGAAACTAGTTTCAATTTTTTATATCAAATTGAGATCAATAGGCAATAGAGGACGGAATTTATGAGACCAGGTATGGACATCTACTTTAGGATACCATGAATCACACACTGAGTGCCTGTTTCTCTCCACTAATAGTAAAAGAGGCCTAAAAAATAGCTCACTTGCAGGTGTCTGCTTAATAAAGGTAGAAAGGTAAATTAAAACACTCAACAGTCACTGTTTACGATTTTTGTTTTCCCTGTATGGTTCAAATGACTAGTTTTCAGATACAATAAACTCAAAAGGTGGATTATTTAGAGAGATTGTCATTGAAAGCATGTATTTCATATGTATATGACAACAGAGATCAAATTGTCATATACATGAACTTTGGCTACAGAGAAAATCTGTCATGCAAAACGTTATTACTAAGAAATGCAAAATCACGACAGTAGATGTCTCAATACACAGATATTCTCAGTCCCAGTTTGAACCTATGTTTTCTGGGAAAATTCATACGAGAACATCTAGATTATATTATGACTTGGCAGTAATGCCAAGCTTTTCAGAAGTTACTTGTTACTTGCAATAAAAGCTTGATTGCGTTAGATAATATACAGAATGAGATACATGCATGTCATAGATCCAGATAGGATCATTTAACAACAATTATTCATGGAAAATTACACTCCTCTATGTATCAGAAAGTATGGTGAGTTTGGAATAAGAGGTTTAATGAAGATTATCTTCCAAGAGCAATTATGGCAACACAATAAATAATAACACTTAAATGCTGACATAAACACTGCTGTTACTGAAAAGGTAGTGTTGTCTTTTCTGATGAGTGGAAAGATTAAGGGAAGGAAAGCAGAAAATAAATCAGTAAATATGAAGAGCTGATACAAAACAGAATGGAAGACAGATACATAAATTCAAACGATATCATAATGGATGTTAGAAAGGCTTCATTATATAAAAAATGCTCCTAATTATTGATCAAACTAAGTAGATTAAGTAGTTCAACACTTAACAGCAATGTATGATAAACAGTCATATGGAATCATCTATGGAATCATTAACTATCCCCAGCCGATTTTCTAAGGCAAAAGTTCCTATGCAATGAGTTGATGCGCATGAAAAAAAAAAAGGAAAAATGTCTGCTCATATTTTTCAACTACAGATGATCTTCAATAACTTTTGGGGCTTCTAAGGTAAAAGAAATAATTAAAGGTACAAGAAAAAAAGTCAAATATTTATCACTGATGTGACAAAATTTAACAAAGGCAGCATTACATGGCATTATTTTTATACTTGTATTAGTTCAACACTGGTTAGAATAAAACCTGTACTAAATTAAGAATTTCTTATAAACACTGAAGAAATGTTTTTATCATCTAGAATTCCTTTTTATAGCAGCTCTAATAATAAATGGGAAAGGCATTTAAGCAGGCTTAAATATTAATAAATAATGGTATTTTTTATATTTTGTATCACAAAAGAAAATAACTGAAACACTATTCTTTAAAGAGTACTTTATGGCATGTGTTTAGTAATCGTATTTGTCTGTGCACAATGTTTATGTGCAGAACTTCAAATATACGGCATAAATTCTCATGTTCAACCATCATGATTGATCTTGCCACTACCTCCAGTTGTAGAAACATCAATAATTTAAACTCACGAGTTTGCTGCTAGTTTGCCTTTGAAAAGATCAAGTTTTTACAGTTCTATCTTTCTAAAAAGAACTACTTCTTTGCTGTGAAAAGATTAAGGAACCTGTTGCTCTGTCTGTAATAGTACATAGATTCTACAGCAAAGAAGTCCAACAAGTCTATACAAAGTGCTCAAAGAACTGACTGAGTGAACCATTGAAATGACTCATAAAAACTCCGGGGTTTGAAACTGGCCTTTGGTTACACATTGTTTCAACATGTTATGGAAAAATGCAGAGCTCTTCCGTCTCAAGGCCTGTGTTGGGATAATGAGGAAATAAATGCTCTTTATAGCTCTCTTCATCTCAGGAATTCTGTGCAACTTGTAAGTAATTCAAAAAGACACCCACAAAAACTGAATATTAAATATTTTACAAGTTCAGAAGATGGAACAGATGAAAATAGAAAAAAATTCTCTAATAGCATACCTTAATATAATTTCTGAAAAGAGGTATTCTTCATTTTTCCAAATAATGCAGAGTTAAAAGTATTTTGGATCAGAATATGCTTCTGTATCCAGCTATCTAGGATGTTCCGCTGTGGGGTGAGAAGTCCCAGACAATTCCAGTTAGATTGTCTGCATCTAATATTCCGCACTAATTGAAGAATACCTGTATAATGTGCCAACTTAGCCATGCTGGTACTAGGGTAGACTATCACTTTCTCTCCTCTTGACTTAAGTATCTAAAAGGATTTTACATGAAAAACTTCTTACTTCTGGATCAAAACCACAATCAAAAGCAAGTTCAGCCCTGATCTCAGTGCCAATGTGCTCAGTTCTGGACAGTCGGAGTACTTACATCTCCAACTATCTCTCAAATAGCAAATGTTCATGAACTTAAAGAATTGGGAATATGGACTAAGGCAATTAGTGCCTTATATCACGGGGTGCAATTAAATTCCTTCCCCCTTCTTGTTATCTAGATGCTTCTTCTCAATCTCCCCAAGCAGATGCTTGTTTCATACTGGTAATCCATGAAAGAAGTTCTGGGACAGAACTCACTGAGGAAAACTAATAGATAAATGCACAGCAAAATCAACAGACCGACAGCTTTAATTAGTTATTTTGTTATTGTAATTTAGTCTGATGTCCATAAAGTAACTGTAAAAGTATTACTTCTTTATATATCTAAATACTAACATAAAAATATCATTAAGAACTCTATTAGTGACATTCTATTATGCCTTATAACTGAAGTAATGGTTACTCAACAACTCGTCTACTATGCTAGTATAGATGAAACAAACAGCATAACCAGAGAAATTTCAATTTCAGTGTTGTAGGCTTATTGTTTTTTTCTGCAGTGAATCTTTCAGCCTAACAACAGTATTGACTACATTTCAAATTCTTAATGGCCCTGAAAGATGTCACAAGAATTTTCCAGCTTGGTGAAAATCTCTCACCACTTTATCCCCCAGCACCAGAACTCAGAAGCCTTGCTCTCAATTTTTGTGACCTATTGCTGCATGAGAAAAACTTCAAACACCTTTTAAAAAAATCCCACTGCTGACTTTAACTGGAGCTTTTCAGTACGCCAGCTTCTGAGTATGCATTTCACCTACCCCAGGCAATTTTTCTCTGTGGAGCTTCTTTTCCAGCATACAGCCTTCTCCAATTTACCCTCATAGGAACTTCCCTCTGTATCGGAATCTCCACATAGCCAGATTATTCATCAGTGTTGCCAGAATGTTTTGGATGCACTGGTTGGTTCCATGTGTTACATTAGCTCCATCCCACCCATGCTGGTATTCCTTCTATCTTCTTTGTAGTTTAAACTGTAATGATCATTTGTATCCTTCCTCCTTCCCATTTTTCTACCATCTGATAACAATAAGAGTCCATTAGTGGTGTTGAAATGATCATTAGATAAAGAAGAGGTGTCTTTTTTATTAAATAAGGTTCAGCTGCAGCACAGACCTAAGTATGTGTTCATCCATTGAAACGGACTCATTAGCTTCATGAGATTGTTTACATGTGCAAATTATATTAATTACTACTTAAAAAATTTTGGTCAGGTCCTACCCAAAAAACATCAACCATACAAATGCCAAGTGTGCTAGTCAAATAACATATTCAGTTGTGGGAGGCTGTTCTAGTCTCTCCATTCCACATTGCTTTTTTGGCTAACAAATATTGTTGTACTATTTTTAGATGTTTTGCTTACAGAAATATTTCAGTAACTTAGCATTAACAGCTTCTTTACTTCTCTCATCTCCCTTGAGAAAAATTTCACAAAGAGCATTTGGTAAAGAAGCACTTTCCAATATCTTTCCAATATGTTTTACGCCAAGGAGAGTCAGGTTGGTGAAATAACTGCTCTTTTATCACTGAAGACAGAGAACAAAGTGAAAAGATTTTTTTTTTTTTTTTAATTTTCAGCCTTTGAAGTGGCATAGAGAAAGACCACTGAAATTAGAAGATTGGAGATGTGATTCTCTGCTGTCTAACTTGAAGGAGGCAACAGAGGTCTGAAACAAGAGTGAAGCCACCCAAGTGCAAGCACATGGGTAATTGAATAACAAGCAATTCAGAGAATACCAAAGAAGAGACATTAAGAAAAAGAGAGGGGGGGGGGGGGGGGAAAGAGGATGATTTAGCTTTTATCTTCTATGACAACATTCAAAGAAAAGATTTTCATAGAATGATAGACCCAGAGCACTACAAATCTGCAATTTCTATTTTTTTTTTTTTTTTTTTTACAAAAATATTGAGCTCTATTGGGGTGGATTCACCTTGGCTGGCTGCCAGGTGCCCACACCCACACTTTCACACTTCTCTCCTCAGCAGGATGGGCGAGATAATGAAATGAAAAATCTCGTGTGTTGAAATGAAGACAAGATCATTCACCAATTGCCATCACGGCCAATACAGATTTTACAGGAGGAAGATTAATTTAATTTATTGCTAATTAAAAATAAGATAATCAAAACCAAAACAAAACCCAATCCCCCTTCCCTTCACTCCCCTTTTTTCCCAGAGTCAACTTTCCTGATTAGTTCCTGACTAGTTGATCTCCTCCTCATGCTGAGCAGTGCACAAAGATGGGGAACGGAAGGATGGGGGTCAGTCCCCAACAGATCCTGTCTGTCACTCCCCAACGGCTCCTGTCTGTCACTCCTTCCTCCTCCTACTTTTCCCTTGCTCCAGTATGGCTCTCCACCAGTTGCAGATTCCTCCAGGACACATACACCTTGTGTGGGGTCCTCCATTGGCTGTAGTGTGGATATTTGCTTCACTGTGAACTTCCATGGGCTGCAGGGGGACACCCTGCTTCACCAGAGTCTTCACCAGGGGCTGCAGGGCAATCTCTGCTTTGGTGTCTGGAACATCTTCTCCACTGACCTTGGTGTCTGCAGGACCATTTCTCTCACATATTCTCACTCCTCTCTCACACAGCTGTCCTTTCTTAAATATGTCTTTCCCGAGGTGCTACCCACCCTCTTGGCTGCAGGGCCCCACTGCGCCCTGCAGTGGGATGGGATGGACCCTGCTGGAACTGGCTGTGTCCAGCATGTGGTAACCCTGGGCATTCCTCACAGAGCCCTGCTCTGCAGCCCCCACCAAAAGCATCCCACCACGGACAGTGAATTAATTCATACAGAAAACAATTTTGGTTTAATTTGGTTTAGTTATAAAACAAAGCAAATAAATCTTAATACATCCTGCTGTATGTTACAATCATAAAATCTAATCAATTTAATTAAAAAAGACTTTTTCTCACAAATTCTATTGATTTGGATGAATGCCCATTTCTCCATGAAATACTATTGTTATTAAAAAATATCAACCACCCAGTTATTAGCAGCGCATTAAGCCAACCTCAGCAGGCTAACTAAGCTTCTTTAGTAACAGAAAATGTTTATAAAACGATCTGTCACAGGAATTTTAAAATTGAAATCAACCCCAAAATTATCATGTGAATTTTAATATTTAAATGTGTTCCAACCCAGTCCTGACGTCCCAAGCTTTACTGGGTGTACATTTTAATTTCAGCCTTCAAGAGATCTTGCCTACACAAACTCTTGCAAAGCCTTTTGATCCTTTGATACCTTGAATTCACATCTGGAGAAAAAACTACACATTTTCTCTAAGAGATTTATTTTAATTTGGTGAGAAGATAGGTGTTTTGGCAAAGAGGGTTTTACAGAAATAACATGTAACTTCACAAAAGCATTACAGCAGATTACGAGGACTAACAAGCATTGCTGTAGTAAGGAACTTTCGTTACACCCTGCAAACACAAACTCCATTCAGCTTAGGTGAAGCACCCACAACTTACAGAAAACAAATGTTTAAGTTACCCACAAAAGAAAGAAAAGAATAAGGAAGAGAGATTAGGAGAAAAGAGAATAAAGAGAGAAAGAAAAATACTTACCACTAAGAAGGTCACATGTTGAGGGGTCACGAGAGCAGGTCAAGAGGCAAGATGGAGACCTCGTGCGTGCCTCTTTATAGAGTTTGGTCACTGTGGCCACTCCTTCCACATGGGACCCCTGGTTCACTGATCACTTACTGTCCCTGTGGCCAAACTGAGGATGCCACAGCCAATCAGAGGCTCTGGATGGTGTTGGGTGTTATGGTTTTCCTGGGCTGTTTGTGACTGGCAGCTGCTCTGGGGCTTCCCCATGTGGGCTCCAGGCCCTGCCATGAGGGACAGGACACTACCCCACCTCCATGAGGTTCAACCCATCCCTTCATCCTACACACACACACACACACACACAAAGGTAGCCCCCATGAGGTAGTTCTGACAGTAATAACCGATCTGGTGTGGAACAAAATGCAAATAAGAAAGACACTGTGCTGGTTTTGGCTGGAGTAGAGTGAATTTTCTTCTAGTGGATTGTGTGGAGCTATGTTTTGGATTTGTGCTGAACATGGTGGTGATAATATAGAGATGTTTTTGTTATTGCTGGGCAGGGCTTACACAGACTCAAGGCCTTTTCTGCTTTTCATATTGCCATGCTGGCAAGGAAGTTTGGTGTGCATGGGAGGCTGGGAGAAGACAAAGCCAGGACAGGTGACCCAAACTGGCCAAAGGGATATTCCATATTGTATGCCATCATGCTCAGTGTGGTAGCTTGTAGTATACTCAGTGATTATATCCTACCTAATACATGAAGTAACACATGAAAGAAGACAAGAATCCTTTCTCCACTGTTCAGGGAGAGCTGAATGCTAGGTTGTCCATTTTGATGCTAGAGAAACAGAAAAATGAGAAATGTCCTGGATTCAGGGTTCTGAAAGTAAAAGCAAATGGGTTTTTGGTGCAACAGTATTTCCATTGCATTCCCTGTGTAGGTAAATGACATCCTTGCACACACTTTGAAGAGGCACATGGAGAAATACGTTCTGTGTCTCTCTATAAGTGGACTCCTTTAAGGAAGAGGGTGATTCTTTGCCTTTTAAAAATAAAGCCAAATAACAATAGCACATATTATAATTAATAATGATCACTTCCAGAATAGCTTACAGCTTCAAAGCACTATGAAACCATCAAGTAATTAATGTTTACTTAGTCAAATTAACATAATTCAATATGCAAAGATGCTGAGACAACAGAAGTGTTTTAAAACACACAAGCTAAATCCCTGAGCCCACCTGAGAAGCTTCACAACTTTGTAGTCAGATTTTACACAACTCTTGATGTGCTTTGCATGCACAGTGTCCAATGGCAGCAGAATAGATCAGCAGAAAAAATCATCTGGAAAACAATAGTCTCAGAGGAGATTTAGGCTTTTAGGTGGTTTTCCGGAGGGTCAAAATCACATACCTTGATGTTCAAGCTACTCATGCTACTAATAGACAGGAAAGAATTGACCAAATAGAGGTTGGGGTTTTGTCAGGGTTTCTTGGTTGTTTTTTTCCTTCTTGTAAGCAGAATAAGATTTTATTGCTAATTGATTCTTAACAGCTTCTTCACAGTATGATTCTGCATTTTTATATACTTAGAAGTTCCATTGACTTAAACAGGAGTAGTGAGTGCACAAGGAATGGAGAATAGGGTCTTTGAAGTTCAGTATCATTATTTAGATTTTAGGCATGCCTGGAGACAGCACTCTCGATTAATAAAACGCTTTGCTTCAATTAGCTCTGTGTCTCTTGCATCCCTCCCCAATTCCCTCTGCCCTTGTTTAACATACTCCCTTATCCCTTCGCATTATCCAGACAGGTGCTCTCTGCTACCAAAGACTGTTGGAAGTTCCACGGAGGAGATTCAGTGTAGGGAGGAGGGGGATGTATATTAGTTTCTTGGCTGTGATGCAGGAAAAGAGAATGTACGAGTCTGATTTGTTCTCCCTGAATATTGTTTCAGAGATTCTTTAAAAAATATCTCTGCAAAAATTAATCTTAAAAGATCTCTTAAACAGACATGCTCACTTCTAGGTACAGCAAACATATTTTCACAATCTAGAACAGAAAATATAAATCAAAGGAGTATTGCTTCTAGCTGATTAATTCTGGGGGAAAATGAAGACAATATAAAGAAAACAATATATATTCTTTTGTACATGTGAACTCATATTTCTGCAGTGTTTTCCTCTGGTTTTCCACCGCATTAAGCCCCCTCATTTCAGGTTTCCTTGAAAGAGACTTAGGAGTATAATGTCATGACCACTGAAAACTGACACATTCTGTAAAGTGGGGCCAGGAAATTATAAGTTTCTTATTCAGTTCAATGGGAAAGTCAGAAGGCCCTCCTCCTTGTCCCTTGGGGTATTTTCCTATTTTATTGTCAGTACTATAATGGGCAATCAGTTCCTGAAATGGTGCCCTGCTGTCTAGATGAAGCATTTATAGGGTTTTTAAGCAGTCCATTTGAACACTGCAGCATAAAAAAAGTCAGTCTTTGTAAGTTCAGATTTTAGGGCCCTGATCGTGCACTGAACTATGTGTTGGCAAACCTCCTGCTCACTTGGAATTCAATGCAGGATCAGGGTCTCGATTTCTGCATTTTCCACTGCAATTCAGTCCTTTATTTATCATAGCTGGAAACAACACTACAAATAAAAATGCTTCTAAAATCCAAGTGTCTGTCCTTTTTAAAAGTTAACTTTCCCAGATTTATGCACATATATTTACATAGTAATCCTCTGAATGGAGATACAGCTCCTAATGAATTAGGGGATTACTACAAAAATATATAAATCATCACAGATGTTTTCCATGCAGAAACATTTCATTTGGGGGAAAAAAAAAAAGTTCAAAACTCAAAGGAAAAAAGTCTTTTTAAGTGCCTAACATCATAAACCAGATTCAAAAAAGAGCTTATGGGTCAAATTCAAGAAAAGATTTAGACTGAAAATGAAACTAAGAGAATTTAGGGATCACTTAGGGTTAGTCTAAATTGGGATTTAGAAGCCCAAACTTGACTACAGCCCAGATCATTATCTAGGTCATCTCTTTTCAGCACTAGTTAATCCTTACAATACCTAAATCTATAAAATGCCTTCCTGTGTGGCTTAAAGTTTGCTATTTCTAAAAGTGGCCACACATGTTGAGCCCTGGCTACTGAAGATATATGCCCATTGCCCAGATAAATTCCAAGCTTAATCGTAGGATAGTAAGTCAGTGACTTATCTACTTCTCCAGAAAAATCTGAAAATATAGCCCTGTCTTTTTTTTTCACATCTGCTTAATATTCAGAAATGTTCTTCACAAAACCTGGAGGCCTGTTACCATGCCTGAGCCAGCACTGACCATGAATTTTACAGCAGCCACAGGAAAGGGCACATCCCACTCACCTGTAGAGGTGGGACCTCCATGAAGAAGGCATGATATTAGAATAGACAGACTGTTTATGAGTGTCTCTTTCCTAACTATTATTGCATCTGGCAGGAAAGAGGTAAATATGGTATTTTTTCAGGTCTTTACTCCCACGAATATAGTCCACATAACCAAATAGCATAGGGAGTACATATCTATTCTGACATACAGAAATATAATTTCTGTCCTACTTGAAGGACAGAGAACCCTTTCTACAGTCACTTAACTCTTCTGGTTACAATGCCTTAGTTTCAAGAACAAAAACAAACATTTATCAGCAGTTGTCCTCACCAAATGGCTGATTGTGTCTCAGGTTGTCAAAGAGCTTGGTGATTTTGGCCACCACAGTATAGAGGAAGAATCAATTGCTTCAAGATTTGAAAATCTGCTTACTAGACCAATGGCTTACCTGCCAGTCTACAGTTCAAACTTTCCCTTTGGTGTCTATTCCCTGAAGATGAGTAGGCTCTCAAAATCAGCATCTGACTCTTTTAATGTGATTTTTTTCACATCAGAACAAGAATTTATTCATGGGAACTAGCTACTTAGTCTTGGATGAGTGACATATAACTGAGTTCACCATACCATTTTCTTTCTGGGCTCAGTTAATGTCTCATGTAAAATGAAAAAGAAGGATGATAGCATGAGCAAAACAGAATTCTCTGTGAAGTTTTTGTTTTGTTTGGTTCCGTTTTTTTAAAGATACATTGAAAGACTGAGAACATGGCTCCACAGACAGATGTGAAGAGGCATAAGGCAACCTATCCCAAATTTTAGCTGTCTAGTAATAAGCTGACTCCAGTTCCAAGTCTGGGTGGTAGTGTTAACACGGCACTAAGATCAAGTTACCCAGGAATCAGGAGGCTCCTGAGAAAACAAGAGTATTGGCAACTTTGCAATTTTGAAACATTTGAGATTGCTTCAGACACTCCCTCAGATTGAATGAATAGTTCTATTCAGCAGCAGGTGATAATGTTCAAGAGCAGGACCTACATACACACTGAGAGAGAGCTAGAAGAGACACCCTACTGTGAGTGTTTTTTTGGCAAGCCTCACCAGAGACTTTGGCAGCCTCTGTTCCTCTAAAGTGCTACTGTGCTTTTGCATGGTTGAATTCTTCATGCAAACAAATGCCAATGCCAACCCTAAGAACATGAAGAACTGATAATAATTATTGTTTTCACTGCTGGATAGCAGAGAACAACTGCAACATCGAGAAATATCATGCTTTCTGAATTTTTTTTAGAATATGTATCTATTTCCTTAAGCTTAAGTAATAAAACCCAGTTATCTGGCAACATATTTGAATTGTGTTTTCATTATATGCATGTACATTTTGAAATGGATTACAATTTTTAATTAATGCCCTGTGTGGTTATCAGAATAGAGTAATTAGTAGTTTCCAAGAGCAGTTTTATGTTAATGCTTGTGAAATAATGTATTAGACAATTTCAGAACAAATTAAAATAAATTATAATGTGGAATGTCTTAAAGATCACAACATTTGAGCCCAAACAATTTATTTTTTTTATTCAACTTTTCTATTCCATTACATATTTGACAATGTATTGTTAGTACTTAGATATATGTTCATATAACTTCAAAGCTGGAAAATATTTACTTGCTCAGAATGAAAATATTTCTTTATAGTATTTCTAATGCTCACTTAACCTGGCTTCCTTTGGACTACTTTGTGAAGTTTTAATTCTGGGAAGAAAGAGAAAAAAATGCAAACAGAAAAAGACATAAGAGGACAAATGTGTTTTACAAATGAATAACACCAGGTTGGAAGTGACTTTGAGCAACTGGTCTAGGGGAAGGTGTCCCTACCCACAGCAGGGGAGTTGGAACCAGATTAACTTTAAGATCCTTCCCAACCCAAAATATTCTAATTCTCAGTGTTAGCACTGAAATCTATTCACAGTGTTAGCAGTGAAAATTATTTACAGGTTTTGTAGCAGTTCTCTAATGCTCTATCATTTGCATGAAACATTATACTCAGTCTAAAAAATCACTTGGGGTAGGTGTCTGCCTGACTTCAACTAGTGTTAACAGCTGTTGGGGTGGGAATAAGCAGAATTTTATTGCTTGTCCTCTTGCCTACAGACTGCAGCTCTTTGAAACACACTCCCTTTGTGAACCTTGTTGGCCAAAATTGGGGAACAATAAGACCTGCTCACAAGAGGGAAAGTCCCCCATCCTTAAAAAAGATAAATGTTCTTGGCAAGATGACTTCAGAGCTTTCTGTGACACACTGAAAATTTGTGCTGGCCTGAAGGCTTTGCTGTATCAAACAAACACAATTCATTCTGTCTTGTGAGGAATGCCACAGTGTGCAGGAAGCAGTAAAGTTTCTGCTAGGCAAGCTGAGAGTTCTCATCTCCCAGAGTTCTGGATTGTGATACAGGAACAGTTTAGACTGCCAAAAATATGTGTGTTAATGACTAGCTGAGATGTCAGCAGTAAATGACTCATCTTGTGCGCCACAGTAGCTCCTAACCTCTTGATACTGGTTAGATACTAGACAGACTAGAGATCGATTGGAGAGAAACGTTATTATAGAGCTCTGAATTACACATCAAGGCTGTGTAGGTGAGAGATGTCATTCCTACTAAATGTATGCTCATGACTGAAATACAAACATTAGCTCTTTTTGACTCCAAGTCTTTTGCTTACAAATGAAAAAGGAGAGCTCTAATTCGATAATTAATTCCTTAAACCAGGTATTTTTGACTGTGTCTTTTATTTGCTCATAGTTGGCATTCAGTTGTTTTCTGATTGAAGGGCCAAGAGAGAAGAGCTACACAAACATGACATCAATAAAAACTGTTTATATTCATTTTTGGTAGTTGTGTCCTACATGTAACCAGCATATATATGTTTACTTTGTATCACAGTTTTAAATTATTTGGGCCAGCAGCTGGAAAGCAAAGGACGATAGTGATAGTTTCTACAGTTGGTTCTCTTGTTATCTCTTTGACTCCAGCACAAGGTCTGTGGTTTTCATTTCCCTTCAATGATCTGCTGATCAAATATTTATACTCCTAGTTCTCTTACTCTAGTAGGGGAATTCCATAGGTATTTCCATGGGAAATTTTACTTAAAAAAAAAAAAAAAAAAAAAAAAGAAAGAAGAAAGAAGACAAAAGTTTTCACTATCCCATTGACTGGGTGTGTGATCTTAAAACTTCCAGTTTTTTAACACTTTTAATCATAATCTGTCCAAATACCATTTCTCTCACACAGTGTAAATTAATGGTGTCACCAAATTAAACTCAGTATTGTTGTCTTCAAACTTATTTAAGTTCTAATGTCGATATTCCTATTTCAACACCATGGGAGGTTTACATATGTTTCTTTAAGTTTACCAGTTGAGTTAATCTGTTGAAAGGCATCACCTCCTTCTTACATAGACTTACTTACTCAGCAAGAATTCCTGTCTTTTTCATATTAGCAGGAGATTTGGAGGAGACAATATCTAATACTGGCCAAAAAAAGCCACACTTAGAAGCAAAGAGATAGTCTTGAGGAAACAACTCTCTTCAGCTGTGCACAGGTGGCATCTTTGATATACCACCACCTGGATGTTATTGAGATGTCCTGTTTAGTCATTTGTACCTGACACGAATTCAGCAGCCTAAGAAAGGAAGAAAATGTAAACTTTTTTTATTTTTTACATTTAATATACAAGACCAATAGCCGCCCATGAACAATACTTGAAAACTTAGCAATTTTAGAATAGTCTGGTGGAAGACTTAGGGGTTAGAAGGTATGTCTACTTTAGAAAGCAATATAGTGCAATAGGGGTGAATCTGCAGAGTGAAACCATTAACTCAATCAATCCTCTGCAGTACAAATATTTTAGATGAGGTACTATAGAAAAGCTGCAGACTTTTCTTGCACTGAAGTGCAGGACTGTGCTACTGTGGCACACTTCTTCACCTATCTTCCACATGTAGACCACATATGGGATTAAAAGAGATTTTTCATCCATCACTTCAATAATTATAAAGACTGGCAAAAATATAGGGTGAAAAATCTCCCTAGAGATAAAGTGACTTACTGTGTACTGACTTTAACAAGTTAACAAGAGATATCAAAGTAAATCTATGTCTAAGAACTCTTTGTTTTTTACCAAAGATATACCAGTTATACCCAGAACTCTTACAATACTCTGAAAAAGAATTGTCTTTGGATTTGTGTTACCTACTTTTATAAGTTAGAAGAACTAACATATCTCACAGAGTCTTATATAAATTTGAATTTTGAATGTTTTTTATTTGACATCTTTCATATAATTACTATCTTGTTTAAATATCACTGTGCTATTGCCTGAGGTAAATGCAGTAGAAAATCACTATGTTCAATGTTATTGTCTTACAGTTTCATTCCTTCTGTCAAACTAAGAACTTCTTTTTTTTTTTCAATTCTGCAGGGGAAATTTTATTTCATTTCCTTGTTCATTCCTAATGTGGATGAATAAATTGTTGGCTATCAACTTACAGATATAGAATATTTCCTGTGTCAGTTAGCCAAGCTTAAAATGGATCTGTGTACTTTTGTCATTGTCACAGAAAGGTTTATTTTTTTCCCCACTGCACAATAATGAAATGTAGAAAAAATACACATTAACTTTTTTTCAAAAATTTATTTAAATGATTGATAGTCAAATCAACTGCTGTTCATTCTAAGCCAGGTTTTCAAACTTAACACAGACTAACTTTAGGAAATAACTGAGCATATATTTGAATCAAACTTTTTCTTCAAAAGGGCTTGGAGTGAATTCAAAAAATAGGTGCCAAGCAAGAACTTTTCATTCACGTACAACAGCTGTAGAAGAATACAGCACAGTGCTTCAAGTACTCAATAGCAGGGGGGAACTGGGCACTGACCTCCCTATCCAATTTACATTAAACTGCCATTAGATAAAAAAGTTATGGTGACAGCAAGAGTATGGACCAGAATGCAAATCTGTCTCTTCTCCACTCAGTGTAGTACCTTATGAATTAGGAGAAATAGATCATATTCCAAATCTTCAGCTACTGTGGCAATTGCTCTAAACACCAAGCTACTTGTGTGAAAGGGAAACTGCTGAGTGAGGTCCAGCCTTACTCAGGCAGTTATGTGTGTCTCAACTTCTCAAAGTGGAAGGCAAAGGGGGTTTAGACACCTATTCTTATAACTTCAAGTTGACTGATCTTGAAATCTCTCTGTTTAGGACTGCAACATTTATATATTCTGTTCTTATGTGTCTAATTCAGAAAAATTCAGTTCCTGGAACATGACAAATAACGTAAACTGCCACACAAGCTTTCCTTTGGAGCTTGTTCTTTGGCTACAACTACTGCTTTAGGTATGTACAAGTAAAGGTTTTGTACTAGTGACATTTGCAAATCTCTATCACTTAGGAGGTGACTAACATTTCCACTGGTAATATCTCCCTTATAACTGAGCTATTGCCAGAGGCCATGCATATTAACACCAAACTTCCCAAAGGATTAAACTGGTAGGTGTCTAGATGATTAGATTAAAATTTCATAAAATGGATATTACTCAGTGTACTCCATAGCAAAGCCTGAAACACATATTTCAGCCATAATGGAATATGTACAGGGACTTGGGAAGGACCCCAAATCAGCCAAATCTTTGAGGTGGATGAAGCTAGGTCTTTTCCCTAGAGTGACCTCTCTCGAAGAGACTGAAAATCCAGGCTTTATCAGTCTTTCAACTAGGATAGCTAATCTTTTGGACAGAAAAACTCAGAGTGACTAGAATGATAACAAAATATTCAATTAATAATTAAATTATAAATGAAATTATGTCCCTCCACCTCAGTTCCTCCATGATCTTAAAAGTAGGTCCTTGCTTCTACATACTATTTCAGTCAAACTGGCAGCTTCCCAGCTAGAGCAAATGGCACAGTCCTCTGTAGTTAGTAAGGACATTGCTTCTTTTATCCCTGAAGCTTCTCACACTGTTTTCAGTTTCCCTGACCTGCAGGATAACAATTCATTTCTATACGTCTCAGTGCCTCCTATTCCTCTCTCACCCTTGGCAATCCCCTGCACTTCCTATCTATGTGCTTGCTCAGAATGCTCTCCAGAAAAGGCCCAAATTCCCTTACAGAGATAATCCACATGGCTCACTCATTTTGAAGGAACATACACATATTTTTGAAAAGTGAATTAAGAGAAAATTAGGAGAAAAAAAAATATCTCTGAAGAATTTACAGTTGTTACCTTTACTCTATGAAAGCAATCTTGACAGCATGCAAGTAAACATCTAGGTCATCCCATTTCTTCATGGCACTCTTACAGACCATCTCCTTGTTCAGTGTGCTGGCAGTTTTGCCCCATACACCCTTAGACTGCAGAGCAAGGATAGCATCTGATATTTCAATACTGCAACAGTAGTCGAGGGCTACAATATTCATTTGTAACAGTGCTGCTCTTACAAGAAGGATGCCTGGAGCCCTAGACTGGATAAAGAAAAATCAACACCATTTTTGAGACAGAAATTAAACAAAGATCAATATTTGAACCAATATTCAAACTGGGATTTTTTTTTTTTTTAATTTGTTTTCTTGTTTATGTTTTCAAGTTCAGTTCTGCCAAGAGCCGTTACAGGATTGGTTTCATAAAGGGAGCTTGAAATCATTGATTTCATATGGGCATTATTTCATCTCATAGAAGCAATGAAAAAAAATGGATATGCAGAAATGTTTATCCATTGGTATTCATCTCTTAAAGCTTTCCATACTCTGTGATAGCATGACCTTTGTATTTTCTATTGACCGCCAGACTTGTACACAATACTTTATTTAAATATTAATGTATTAAAGCATGTAAGTGTACCATATGTTAACTTTTTGTTCCATTTCTATCTTAACTTATACTCCAGGGTTTAGATTTGGGGGGGGAAAAAAAAAAAGTTAAATATGTCCTTGAAAACTTGTAACTAGGTCTTTATAAATATTACAAAAACAATAATTTTGCATCAGCATGGTGAACAAGTAGCAAAGTGCCTGAAGAATATAAATTGAATGTTCTCCAGAAGAATCAGTAAAGGTTAAAATTCATCATTTTAACTGATAGGCTTTCTTTGGGAAATAACTGATGCAATGAATACAAAATGCTATGATAATTTTGTGGTTTTCCTCAGTGCTTTTTTTCCCTTGAAAAACAATATCTCTTCAATAATAAAGCATACATTTTTTCATTAATTCTAGAACTAAAGTTTTCTACAGTGCTTGTCTTCATATACACTTGACAGGTTTTTTCCCCTTTAAATGGACACTTTTTATCTGAATGGCATGAACTGTTCTGTCCATTTCAGGAGAGCTGCAATCCTATAGGAAATATGCAGTGATTCAGATAATTTTAGAAAAAGATTTAGCCTAGACATGATATAAAGATGAGTTGCTAAATACCACATTTACTACCATGGTTTCCACAGTGATTTTGAGACTGTAGCAGGCTGGAGACTAAACTAGAAAAATAGGTATAAATACAATTTAAGCTAGAAATAACAACAGTATTTGGGATCACCTGTTTGTCCCAGGCACTGCACCAATGCCAATAATAGATAACTTCTCTTTTCAAAGTCTTACTCTCTTCTAAGTGAAGCAGAAACTGCCATCTTTCTATAGTTAGGAAGTTGAGTTATAGAGAAATTGAAAGACATTTCTTTTACAGTCATATAGAAAGACTATCACAGAAATGAACCCAGGTCTGTTGAGTTTCAGTCCAGGCTATAAACCAGTCTTCAGTTTTCCATCGAGTAAATTTACTCCATTTAGCTATTATTCAAACTGCAGATTAACCTCCTGTGCTGAGGGCAGGAAGCAGCTGACTTACATGTGAATCGGGTATCAATTTGTGGAGATTAGCTAATTCCAAGTATTATTTCTTTCTATCATGTCAGTACTTCTGCCCACAAAACTCTCAGTGAAACGTGCTTTGTTAATTTGGGGTGCAAAACAGGCTTTTACTTGCTTTGCCAATTTAAAACTTACTAGTATGGTTAGACTGTGACAAAACAGGGACACACAGGGTCCAGATTTGTACTTATCATTCCTGTCAATCTGACTAACAATAGTGCAAACATTTCTAAACTTTCTCCATGAGATATTAATTGCCCACCCCGAGTGTCAGGCATCCCATCATCCCCAGGAACAAGTTCTGTAGGAGGCCCAGTAGCTTGGCACTGAGTGCCATTTCAGTAGGCCAAGAAAAGAGCTACAGACACGTGTACTGAAGCACCATGTACAGAAATTGCACTGTGGCACTGCAGGTTAGGAATAGATTTGGCTTTCTTAATTCACCTTCAGATAGACAAATCTCTCTAAAAGTTCACCACAAAAGGTACAATGACTGCAAGTGTGTGTTTGTGTGAAGTTCATTCCTAATCCTTACATGAGCTAAGAATTCTCCTGCTCCCTTTATAGGTTTCTCTTTCTTCTTTTTTTTTTTCCCTTCTCTTTCTGTAGGCTGTTCAGATAAGGATTTTCATTGTCATTGTTCCCACTCTACTCTGAATAAGTGGAGTGTATGAAAAAGCCAAAATCACAAAAGAACAACTCACAAATACTGAAACCACCATTGGACTTGAATTTAAAGTTATCTCACAAGGACACTGTTAACATTTATCCTCTTCTCTATAGGCCAACAAATTAAAATATTACTTGAATTCTCAGATCAGTTTCTGCTACAGCATTTCATTTTGATTGATGTCCTCTATTAACATCAGTGATGCTAGTTAGCTTTAAGACACCCCAAAGGGTAGTCAGCTAGTTAAAACTCCAAATGAACCTCATGCCAGCTGTTTAGCCCCTTGAAAGTTTTGCTGAGCATTGACAGAAGACCTTATCAATCACTACAATTAAGTGCTTTCAGACTGTCCCTTCTAAGGAGAGTCAGCTGAAGTACCACCTGCTAGTTTGCTTTTAAAATGCACTGGTCTCCTTCTCTAAACCAGCTGTTTCACTTTTGAAGTTACATTTCTTTTTCAGGAGAATGATGGACTGATGAAGAAAACTTTTGTGTTTTAATAATCAGCAGTTTCTACGATGTGACATAATTTTTGCAGTGCTCAGGGCCTTTTACAAATCAAAAGGAATCCAACTAAAACAGTAATTAATGTCAAATGACTAGTCACATACGGTCCTATTTAATTAAAAAGTTCTAATCTTTGATTAAAACTCCTCACACGTTCTTGTGAGTGCAAACTGTTTTCTAAAAAGAGAAAGTAATTGGGTACATAATCTATTGTGTCTTCTAACTGACACCTGATAATTGTCTCAGCAGCAAATGGCAACAATTTAATTTAGAAAATCAAAAAATGTATCTTACATATACAACGGATTTTTTTTCTGTATTATATTTCTTTACTACCTTAGGAAGACCTCTTCCTGATTTTATCCCTTTAAGAATTTACTTCTCTCTAACAACATGCTCTCCTACAATAAACACAAAATATATGATTCACTGGACCATTTTTTTAATGTGTGGTTAATGTTTTAAATGCTATTAATCTCTAATTCTCCTTTTTTTTTTTTTTTTTTTTTTTTTTTTTTAAATGATGACTTACCTGAACAGCAATTGTTGAACATAGGTTTCTATACTCACGGTTTACAGAGAGAAAACCAGGAGGAATAAGCGACAGAAATTAGCGCCACAGGAATTCTGACTAATTTAGAATTTCAGCTGCTGAAAAATCAACAGCTATAGCCTCTTTCAGTGCTACAGATCACTTAGGATCTTAGCTTCAGCACCTGCAGTACAAACACTGTTAAGACAGAAGTGCCTAAGAGGAAAGAATATTCTTTATCAGCTTCCACCCTTTTTCTTTTTACTCTTCATTGCAGTGTCTAACTGTTTTTTAGCAAAAATTATGGTCACTATTATGTCTGTGTTTACTACTGAGGTGCTCTTTCTTTCTAAGCTTATGGTTAATCTGCTAGCTGTATTTTTACTTTCTGTCTTCTATGGCATGACCATTTGGTGTCTGCAGTTTTTTGTGAACTAGAATTGTGACTCTCCAAACATATTGTACTCCCAAATGAAATTCCCAACAAGTATTTTCTCTGCTTTATGTCTTATTTTACCAATATTTTAAAAAGTTCTTTGGCATGTTGAATGCTGTCTTTTGACAGCACATGTTTCGAAGCCAATCCAACTGGTAGTTGAAGTGTGTCTGCAAATCTTTTGGTTTTAATGGCTTCAGACACAGCTGAGCTCTCACACCTTCAGTCAAAACGACCTACTTGGGCACAGCCATTTTCAACTTTCTTGCAACCCCATCTGGACACATCCTAGTATCAGGACATGCTGCCACTATAAAGGGATCAAGTGGTGGTTGTGAAGGTGTCCATGTGGAGTGGCCTGATGGCATCTTCTAACTGAGCTCTACAGAGAATTCTAAGTCCACTGAACAGTATCTATCCTTTCTTGTCTATAAATTTACAAGGAAAGGAAAGAACTGCTTTCACTGCTTTTCAGACAGAGAAACTGTAGCACAGCAAACCTGATTCAGATCATGGGGTTATACAGTGGTAGAGTCAGCAAAATAAACTTGAGTCACTTGATTTTCATTATGCTGCTCTACAGACAAAATATAAAAATAGCTATCTATCAATAAATGTAAATGTATAGTGACAGATAATCATAGAGATGTTCTAGAAAGCTTTGTGACTTTTACTACAGTAAGTTGCCTTCAGCGTGCCAATAGAATAGTAAATAAACACAGTAGGAGCCTTGAATACATTTTTTTTTTAACATGATTATCAAATTTCAAGTACCTGAATTTGGGCTCCTTGGCCAAATCATGTCTTTTCTCTATCTAGAGTATCTTCAGTTATTCATCTTCTTTTCCTCCCTGCTTCATGCCTTCATTATCTCTCACCTGCTGTGACCTCTTAGCCACTGTAACCTTCTCCCCTCTAAGCTCTCTCCTCCAGTCCACTTCAAACAGTGAAGCCAAGGTTATCTTGTTCACCACTCTGATCATGTCAAGTCCTCTCTCAGTCCCTCAGGTGGTTTTCCGTCTCTACACTACAAGATCAAATTTCTCCTCTACAATTTCAAGACTTTGCAAGAGTCTGCCTTAGTCTACCTGTGGACTGAGTCCTTACTCTTTCCTGGCTCTGATACAGGCTTGCCTACTGTGTGTATCCATATGTCATGCATGACTTCCTATTTCTATTCCCAAAACTGTTTAGAGTGCCTAGAATATCCTATCTGCTCTAACCTGCCAACCAACTTCACTTTCCTCTTTCATGTCTCTTTGCACATTCTGTGTAAATTTGGTTATGTGTGCTTTGGAGAAAGAGTGTTGTTTCAGAAAATATGAGCCATTTGTGAAGTTGCAGGTATAACAGTGATGTTGAAGAAGTAATAACTATGAAATTTACTTCATCATCTTGCATCACACTGTAAATAAACATACAAGGTAGCATTTAAATATATTCATACTAAGTAAACAACAGAAATGTTTTCATTCTCCTCTTCTCCAGACTTATAGTCAAGCCAAGGAAAGGAACAGTGGTTACTAAGTGTGAGTCAGATATACCTAACAAATTTTATTCCTTCACCAGATTGCCTTTCCTTTGAAGGTTGACCAAACCCATCTGATACATATTTAAACCCCAGCTTTGACTTCAACATGGAGTAAAGTATACTTCTGATTCTCATTAAGACATGACTCATGACAGCATGCTACTAGCTCTGTGACTTTTCTTAAAAGTCTTGAGCCACAGTTAATTTTTGAAATAAATATGCTGCCCTTCCACAAAACAGCTCCTACTGAAAAAGGATAGATACACCTAAATCTGTACAACAAACAAACAAACAAACAAGCACAAAAAAACAAAAAAACAAACAACCAAAAAAAAAAAAAAAAAAAGGGAGAGTGGATCATGGAAGGAAATCATAGACAAGACATATAACAATTAAAAATGTTGGGCAAAAGTTTGTGGCAGCAATTTGATCTCTCTTTTCCCTAAAAAAAAAAAAAAAAAAAGGCAAAAAACCTAACAACAACAACAAACCCACAAACAAAAACAAAACAAATAAACAAACAAAAAAATGTTGGGAAAGGAAAAAAAGCCACACACACACAGACACAACAGAACCTTTTATTCCCAGAAGTTTCCTCAGGCAAGGGGCATTTCAGCTTGTTTATTATGCAAATCTTTCCCATAATTCAGCTATTAAGCAAGAAGATTCTATAATCTATTGTCAGTTAAATTAATGTTTGTAAATCTTTACTGCTGATGATATTATAATACCAGAAGTGTCTAAGGGCAACTGCTATCAGCTTTATTGATAGAAGTAGTGGGAAATGGAAGCAAAAGCCTGCAACAGCAAATCAGTAACTCTTTCTGAAGTAAATGTGGTGTATGTGATACATTCCTTTTAGCTTAGCTATGAAATGAACAAAAACCTGGCCACAAAATCTTTGCATCTTGATATGAAATTTGCTTGATTAATTAGGAATCAATTCTTAAGCTGTAACATGTAGATAAATGAGGAAAAAATCCACTAAAATTTCTGTATCTGATGCTACTGTGGGAAAACAATTCCCCTCCCCAATTTATGAAAGTAATTGAAACAGCAAAAGAGATAAAAATGTGTCATCATAAACTGATACAGAAATTCAACTGCTTGAGAGCTCAGGTTACACTGATCACTAGATGCTTAAACTCAAACATGTTTTCACATTATTTGTGACATACACTCCATATATCTGGAGACTCAGGCCAACTATTCATTTATCTGCTGGTAGATGTTGCCTTGTTTCTCTTGCTTTGAAATGCACCAACAATGCTAGAAATATTGACATCCACAATTAAATCATCTTGTTAAATTCAACCACACCTGTTAATGTCAGGTGTAATTGTACTGGTCTTAGTAAAAATGAACCAGAGACTCTACTCCCACTTTGTGGTGCTAGTGAGTCAGTGTTGATAATGACTTAATCTAAATGTTTTGATTGTAAGTATTGTATTAGGGGGGAAAAAATAAAAATTCAAATTTCATTGAAATAGACTCCCTTTTCTTTTTCAGCATATCTCTCAACCAAATTAGAGCAGAATTTGTGTGGCAGCCAAGTATATTTAAATACTTAATTTTAAATAATTGACATTATCTTTTAGTCGGAGAGTTTTACTCTGACTGGTATGGTAACAATCTTCCAAATTATTGACTCCAAACTAAATCATTGTTGTGCTCACTTACACAAAGCTTAACCCCTCCCCCCATTTTCAGTTTCACAATGTGTACTTTTTCTACCATGCTAATGAATAGCAAAATTCTATCTGATTTCAGAGGATGAAGACAATTTTCCATATTTAAAATTGACTGCCACCTAGTCTTTGAATTTCTTATAAACTGCACACATTTATTCAATGCAAATTATACAAAGTTGTTTATTTGTCTGCAAATAAACAACATATAATTTGGATTAAATTCTCATTTATGTTTTTACAAAATATTTTACATGGACAGAGAAATTATGTAAAGAGATTCCAATACTTTTACTTGAAAGACAGGAAGGGAGGGAGGGAGGGAGAGAGGCAGGGAGGCAGGGAGGGAGGGAACATAGCAAATTTCCATTTAACATTACAACTTTCTCCCTGTGAGATTTTAAGTGTTGTGGCATTTAGAAGGGATGACAAAACCTCAATACTTGTTTATTCTGAAGGTCAATATTCCAAATAATTTCCCCTATACATTAGAAATATTAGTTGCATCACTATTAATATTGACACCTGCTATTTACCCCACAAAAGGAAAAAAAGGACATGTTTTTATCATATTTTTCTTCCTATTTAATTCCATAAATATGCTTAGAACCAGAAAAGACCTGTTAAATCCAATAAGAATTTGTTCTTCAGTTCACAAGGGTAAGTGTTAAACCTTGGTTATACTATAGACAACTATGAAGGGATTTAATGATTTTAAATTCATGCCAGTTACACACAACAGGAAGTCCCCCAAAGTATTAGTATTCGTTAACCATCTTCCTTCCCTTTATGTGATCAAGTGTGAACATAATGTATTGTCCTTTTTTTTAATCCACTAACTAGAAGGAGGACGTGCACTAGAATCTACTAGAGAGCACCCACAGCTTCAACTCTAAAAGACCATACTGAAAAAGAATAATGTTTTCAAACAGAATAAAGAGATTAAATATTAATCTGCAAATTTACTTTAGTTTCTTAGTAGAGGCCATGCACTTTGTGTATGTGGGTATTTGGTGATGTATTTTTTAGGACTGGAAGCTGTAATTTTGTATCATATCTTTTTTCAAACTTTTTGAGCTAGACAGCATAGGCAACAATTTGATCTATTTGAGGTTTTTCAAAATCTTCCTGTGATTTTTTTACCATTTTTCTTTCATGCACTTACTGTATGATAAGTTGTTTTTCAGAGGTTTGAGCCCAATTCCCAGAGTACTGTAGCCACTTGTTAGAGAGAGCTGCTGTTTACTACAAGACAATAAACAAATGGCCCCTGTTTGTGAATGCTTTCCCACAAAGTCTGTAAACCAAAGAAAACTTAAGAATGTGAAACTTAAGAATAAGCTTAAAGAACTTAAATAAACTTAAGAACAAGCAAAAATTTAGAATTATCCTCACCCATTAGTTAAAAAAACCCTATCAAAACCAAAACCAACCCCCCCCCAAAAAAAACCAAAAAAGCAAAAAAAACCCAACCAACCGAAAAAAAACCACACCAAAATAATCGCCAAAACAAAACAACTGAAAGAAACTATGATTCAGAAGTTCAGTAATTCATTAAATGTGTTTCTCTGTAACTTCAATTGCTTGGGCACTTTTGTGATTTTTGTGTCACATCGGCCAAAGGATAACAGGATGATCATGTAGGTGAAGGCTTACATCTGGCTCTGCTTTGATAGGCATTTAGTAGGAAAACACAACACGCAGCTAAAGTTCTGCAAGAGAATCAGGGTTACAGTCATAATACAAGAGACAATTTACTTCTGCTGAAGAAGTGAATGCTATACTAACATGACTACAGCCTTTAAAGATCAGAGACAATGATCAGGAATGCCACATTTTCTTAGAGAAAAAATAGCAAAGCAATTTAAAATGCAATTCTTCAGCAGTTTTTTATATGATTATGTCTTGTAATAAGAGCTCAATAGTGTCTGACTTCAGACATTTTTGTGACCTAATATATTTCATACAGCTTGGGTCCCTGACACCACATTTCTTCTGGTCATACATGATCCTCTCTTCTCCAATACACAAGTTTTTGATAGACATTCTTCACTGTAGGATAAGAACATCTAATATTAGTATACCAAGTGGTGCAAATTAATCTATTTTAATTTTGTTCTGCTACCCATGCTTCAGAGAGAAATGTGTGACCTGTTTCATTCTAATAAATTAAAGACACCTATAAATACATTTTGCTATGTATTTCCATTAAAGCAAACTAAGTAAAGGGAAAAGTATTGCACCTGAAATGAAACTTGCTGAGGTGTAAAATGGTCATTGTTTTTTGTGGGTATTCTTTCCACTGTATCGTGTCTGCCTGCTGAAGATGTCAGGTCCCTCTCCAGACAAACTATACTTATGGCAGGCTTCTCTACTGGGACAAAAAAGCAGAATTATCAACCCATCTTCCTGTAAAACTTGATCTTTTTGATACCCTGAATCATTAAGCACCTTCAGATAGGGGTGAGAAGTTGAACTTCACTGATGCACTCTGAGACAGGCTTCATGCTCCTACACATTGGGGCAGCCAGCATTATGGAAAAGTTGCACTGCAGCACCTTGTCAGCTAGTTTCCCATGCCATGAGGGCATATGGCCTTGCCATTGCACAAATGAGGACAGAATTGATGCTGGATCATAATTCAGCATAACCAAAGGGCAGGTACTTGTGCCTCAGAGATGTTTATGTACTCTTAATTCGTCATTCAAAGTAAGTTTTTAATTAAAAAAGCAAATCTTACTTATATGGTAAAACTTTAAAGAGCAATCCTCCAAAAGGTATTTCATGTAGGCTTGATAGGAGTACATATTAAATAGGAACTAGCAATTAAGAGGTACAGAAGTAGAAAAAAAGATAAAACTCCCAATTATATATTTCCTACATCTAAATAAATGTATTTAAAACAACTATGCTATTTTAGTAACATAACTGACTCATTAGATCTAAATTAAATACCTGTAGTGTAAAACAAATTTCAACTTAAAATATTACCCATTTTAATATATTACACCCTCGTTTACACACTACAGTGGACACATTTAGTGGAATAGGCAAATGGCAGAAGTTAGCCATTTAAATATTTAATGCCTCTGCACATAAAATAAAACTGTCTGCAACATATATTTTGTAGTGATTTATTTGCAATTCAGATGTTATCTCTAGATGTATGTAAAACCTTTAAGTCTGCTAACAATTTTAGAAATTATAATAAAACAGAAAATTGTAGCAATTCATTTATGTTAATTTACTGACACTATAAATTCCTCAGGGCAGCAGCCATGAATACACTTTCTTGCATAAAACTAAAACCCATTTTGGCACCTAACAGATCAAAGTTAATGACAGAAATACTAACTAGGATTTATATTTGCATGGATTTTTGTTTGTTTGTTTGCTTCTCCTACTTCTTCTATTTTTACATAGATTATGCAACAACATGTGCCCTTTAAAAAAGATTTTCAGAGTAAAAAGTGATTTTATGTACTCGTCATTAAGACACCTTAAAGGACCTAATTTCCAGGAAATGGACACTTTGCAATTTTAAGAAGTCAAGCCTGTTCAAAATGTGTTTCATAAAGACAGATAAATTCACTAAGCATTTTTTAGTGGTCTCAGGGATATAGTATTTCACATTTTAATTTTAGGATCTCTTTTTTGTTTTTTTGCATCAGTTTACAGAGGTTTTTAAATGTTAATTTTGCACCTTGGTTATTACAATTTGTTCTGGGTTTTTTATAGCAGTATTCTGACTAATCAGTTATGACAAGACTGTAAGACAACAATTTGCCTGCAGATAGGGGGATGTATAGCAGCACCATCCCAGGAGCAAACAGAGAAGGGAATTATGACTTTTAGAAACATTATTTCCTCTCTCGCTTGCCCCTGGCTCTAAGGGGAGCACAAACCCCTACTGCTCTGTGATGGCAGCCAACTGTCAGGTCAGCTTATCTCAGATGGCCACTCTGTTGAGGGGATGAAGCCAAAGTTCTGCATGGCCCCGAGCATCGGCTGCCAATGCCCCATCAGGACAGGGACCAGTGGTCCCTCACAGGCTGCTGTCATCAGTCTCCAGCTTTTGCTGTGACCTGCAGTCACACTAGCCAGGAAGCAAGCCCTCAAGTCTCCCTTATTTTCCTGCACAGTGGGGATAAGAGCATTTGACAATCCTGTTTGGTGATTATGCCACTGAAACCAGTATTGAGTCCTCAATTTGGTAGTCAAACAATGCAAAATAATCAATCTGCTACCCTTTTAACTGAGTTATAGCTATGCAGGACACATTAGCCAAAGAACCTCACTTTGTAATTCCTGTGAGCCAATTCACCAGAGATGGGGCCGTCCCTGGATTCTCACTTGCCATCAGGAGATGAAAGGGAGCTTTGTACAAATAAATGGCTTGTGTTGCACCTACAGACATGTCAAAGTTTGAAAACCTCATGCTATAGACAGCCTTGCCTTGCTGCTAATTGGTATGTTTTTCTTTAAAAAGTGAAGATTCTAACCTTTTACTTGACAGATATGTGGGCAAAATGCCACATAACATTTTGAAAGCTTATCTATAGTCTGCTGTTTACAAGTCTTGTTTATGTTAGAGCTCACACAGGAGTATACAAACGAAAAGGGTTAGCAGGAACAAAACTAGATGGTTGGTTTCAAATAGATGTGTAATCTAGCAAAGAAAGATTTTCACCTACAGGAAGTCTAAAGACGTTGCTCCCTTTTAAAAGGCAACCATACAAATGTAACACTTCACTCGACAGATTTTTTTATTATCATCATTTATTCGTTGTTGTGTCCCTGAACTTTTGGGGTGGAGAGGAGAGACAGTTTCATTACCTGTTTTGGGTTTGGTGAGGGATTTTTCTTTTCTTTTCTTTTCTTTTCTTTTCTTTTCTTTTCTTTTCTTTTCTTTTCTTTTCTTTTCTTTTCTTTTCTTTTTTCTTTTCTTTTCTTTTCTTTTCTTTTCTTTTCTTTTCTTTTCTTTTCTATTTCTTTCTAATCTTCTGAAATTGCAGCTAGGAGAGAATAAATGGGATTCCATTTCTCTGAGAGATTTAGCAACAGAATTGTTTACAGTGTTGCAATCAGTCATGTTTAAAGTAGAGCTACTAACTGCTTAACTAAATAAGGGAATACTTTTGAAACAAAAGGGTTGCATAACAGGTAAATTTAGCTTGTAGAATCTTTAGTATGCAATGTATAAGAAATTTCATACACCCTTGGGAGAGTCTGCAATTTTGTCAGTGGGTGCAAAAAATGCTAGCTTAGAAAAACTAAAATGAGAAAAATATGGAAATATCTAACTACCTGAAATTTGGCTTAATTCCTTTGTTGTTGTTATTATTGGTTTTGTTGACAGTATGAACTTTATATCCTGCAAATTTATACACACAGATTACTTGACACTTCAGGATTATTCTCTTCAGGAAACTGGAACTTGATTTCCAACTGCACTCAGAAATCAAAAGTTTCAAGACAATAGCTTGATTCCACCTGGGTGTGTTGTAAGAATATTGGCAGAGGTGAATTGCTGTGGCTCAGGACTATGTATTACTTTACATGTAAATTATTTTGGAGTTTTCCTCAATTCTCTGCTTTCTACCAATACCTGAAGGTAGCAGTATCAGATCAGAAGACACTGGTCTTCCCTCCCAAGGAAATTGCTGATCTGTCTGACTGATGTTACAGTCTTCAACCTCTATGTAGTGCTTTGAGAGGAAGAAGTGATGCATTGTACTCTACAATTCCTTGCCTACTGCCGGTAAACATTAGCTCTGAAGTAATTGTAATATTGAAATACTAGAAGACAGAAGAGATTCAATGAAACGCTCTATTGAGATTTCAGCGAATTCCAAATAATTAATTATTATTTATAATAATATCACAATATTAGGAACATTCCTGCATAAGAAATATGAGAAATATCCAGTAGCTTCCTCAGACTCTGTTAGGTCAATGATTTTGTTTGTTTGTTTGTTTTAATGAAGAGAAGCAAAATATTTCTTCCATACTCAATCTCACTGAGAACAACCCTAAAGTCTACTAGGCAGGGCATTTTATTTACAGTTCTTATGGCACATACTTTTGGCTTAGCCTGCTATCATGAAATACATTTATTAAGACTCTTGTGACTTTTATCAAGACTTGTTTTCTTTGACTTTCCTGACCTCTCATATCATCAGATATGTTCTTTAAATGTTACTTTAATTACAAAGGCCTGTAGTGGTAGGACAAGGGGGAATGGCTTTAAACTGAAAGAGTGTAAGTTCAGATTAGATATTAAGAAGAAATTCTTTACTGTGGGGTACTGGCACAGGTTGCCCAGAGAAGCTGTGGATTCCTCGTCCCTGAAAGAGTTCAATGCCAGGCTGGAGAGGATTTTGAGCAACCTGGTCTAGTGGAAGGTGTCCCTGCCCATGGCAGGGGGATTGGAACTAGTTTATCTTTAAGGTCCATTCCAACCCAAACAATTCTGTGATTCTCTGATTTTGACTTCTCCAATTCTGGGCTCTGTCAGTTCTCTATCAGTACTTCTATCTGCCCAATGTATGTCACTTAGCTAGATCTCTGAGCTGGAACTGCTTCTACTCTATCCTTAAAGCAAGCAATATCAGCAATCCCAGGAAAGTTTTAAACTCCAAAGATAAGAGTTTACCCTCTCCAAAAAAAGATTTGTAAAACATGCAAAGTGAAACAGAATAGAAAAAGTGTAGATGAACATCCATGGGCTCATGCTGATGTGAGACAGCAGGTCTGCTTGTACATGTACAGTCTCTGTCCAGCAGCTCTGCAGGGTTCCAGTTTACACACAGTCCCCTCCCCAAGTCCAAGAGAACATTTTCCTCCCTCCCCCTCTGAGTATTTCTGTTCTCTGCTTTTATTAGCATTTACTGGAGTTTGTCCTCACTCTCACTGTTGTGTTCCTTGGGTTTTTTCCCTTCCTCTTTATCCTTTTTCATTCTGCATTTCCATAAATTTCTTCACTTGAGCATTCTCAGGGACAGCAGAATCTGCCCCTTTCCAGAATGCAACCTATGCCAAAGGTGAACAAGACAAGAAATACCTGTCATGTTCTGCCATATAATTTTAAAGGTCATAGGAGGTATTAGCCCACAATAACTGCAGACAAACTAAATCCCATCTGCTAAATCAAGTATTTAACAAAATTTAATTATGTTTATAAATTAAAAAAATATATTTCAATCATTACCTTAATGATGGGTTTATGAGTTCTAGTCTCTAACAAACTTGTCACAAATAACACACAAAACAGATTTTCATCAGTAAAGTACTTGATTATTCACTGAAGCAAAACATATTGTTGATCTTTATAGGGTTTAATGCAATTTACCATGAAAACAAAAATTGCCACGTTTAAGAAAAAAACATACAATATTTGCCTCTGAAAAGTTTCCAAATGCTTCAGAGAATACCCTTTATTTGAAAATCCAAATATTTCCTATTATGTATTACAAAAATCTAATATCTATATTTACACAGTATATTCCTATCTCACTGGAACTAGCAGTGCGTTCATTATGTTAACATGCCAGGTCATATCACATTACTGTGCCATATGATAACCCCAGAATTGGCATCACATTATAATAAATTGGCTAAAATGTTTTTAACATTTTAGTTTTTTAAAGGAGAGTGTGAAAGTAAAAAATAGCCCCTTTGACCATTATCTGAATGTATGTTTTTCCATCTTTCTACCCTGTAACTCTGTGACCTACTGGACAATTTGAATCAAATTTGTAAGTGGAATAAACATTTCAAAGGTGGTTGTAGTTTTAAATTTCATTTCAGTGAGTGGGTGTGTATGTGAGATATATCAATACCCTGAGAGAAGGAAAAGTAGCTGTTCTACCTTTCCAAGCAGCTGCTGCCTGACCCAGCAGCATGTCCCTCTCAACCAGCCACTCGTATCTGCAGGGTAACCATCAGACACAAGAAGAATCTGGTAGTAGTGCCAGAGGAAAAAATAAAAGACACACCTGTAGGAAACTGGTTTTCAATGTTTCAATTGCTCTTAAAGAAATTGCTTTCTCAAAAAAGAAACTCATTAAGAAAACTTCTTAGTCTGTTTGAAACACACTGGGTTTGATTTCAGTGTGTCCTGTTTTCACTGTAATAAAAAAGGCAAAAAATGCTTCTGTATTTTGTCATTAAATAATGTGGCTGAAAAAAAGGTATGAGACTACAAGTTCTAAGACCTTACCTGTGACCTAAAAGTCACCCTTTCTGTAAGCCTAATGAATCTTTGTGTGTATTTGTTTATTTCCAGAATGACCCAGGTACAACTGTAAACATAGCTAGATAGAAGCTGTAGGTATCTGACAGTGACAGTCTCAGGCTTAGTTCCTACTTACTAATTCTTTTGCCCGAAGCCTTCTAAATAGCCCTGTGCCCTGCTTCAGCACCATTTTCCTACTCCTCTCTCTTCTTGGCCCCGATTAGTACATTAACATCATTTGCAGACACTTACCCTCTCTCGCCTTTATCTACTGCATTGTTATTTTGTATTCCCTTTATCAGCAACTGTCTCTTCTACATGTCTTGCTGGTGTGAACTCACAATTAAATTGACTGCTCACATACAGAGCGACAAAAGTAATTTTACCTGTTGTTCTATTACTACTTTGAAACAATAGTAATAAACAGAAGAAATGTCCTTTCAATCTATGTTAAATTGTACTCTTTTGCTATTGAATCAAATCAGTGGCAAGGTTTCTATTGATTTCATTGAGATTCTGGACAGTACTTCTCTTACATTTCTCTAGATTACATATAATTTTTATTTTTAATTGTCATTTGAACAAATTTTATACTACTGCTACTAACAGTAAAGCTTGCCACACCATATTTCCTTGAACACCCTTTTAGTCTTTTTAAAAGAGAAATGATTTTATATGTTTTAATACTCAGACATAGTAACTGATCTTAATGACTGCATATTTTTAACAGTTCATTTACCTTGTTTTCAGATTCTGTAAGAATGCTTGATGACTACCATTTAGTTAGATGCTTTTTACTCTTTAAGAATCTCACCATTGACACCCCAGTATACACCCACATCTCATCTTTGTTACTAAAAAAAGTTGACCTGAGGAAATGTCTTCATTTTTTATGAGTACTAGGGTACAGAAATACAATTTCTTTGCAATACTTTTTCTTTTATAGCTAGTTAACCAACAGGCCCAACAGTTTTGTCATGGCTTCTTCATATTGGTAAAGCATATATTTGTTTATTAGGAGGTGATTCATTCTCTTATATATGGATTCCTTATTCCTCAGATTTGCTCTTTGGCTGTTCTAATTTTACTTTTTTCCATTGTTTTCAAGGTGATTGGATTTGGGCTTTCCCAATGATACATTTTATGTTCAAATAACTTAAATACTGAACCTTGACATTTAACTATATTGATCTTTTCCTTGCCTTCCTATTTTCTTTTAGTTGTTTAGGGATATTTGTTCTGAGATTTCTGTGCTATGCTTAAGCACCCTCCACACTGATACTAAAGATTTTCATTTCAACATTTCTGATTGTGGGTCTTTCTTATTTATTTCTGGTTTTTTTTGAAAGCAGAAAGGTTTACCTTTCTGTCTTTGCTGAGGATAGAATAATAAAGAACTGGATTTCATTGTGAGCAGTTCCAGAAAAAAAAGACTGAATACTGCTGTGTTATGTTTTTAATAAATAAGTTTTTTTTAAGGAAAAAAAAATAATTTGGAGATGTGTCCCGTTACTATCTGTTATTTTGGCTGATGTCAAACTGCAGCTTCCAATAAACAAATATTTCAAGTATTGAAAAGTAGTATTCCAAAGCATAATTTAACTGCTTCACATATAATTAATTGTTAGGGCTGTTACATTGGACTTTGCTCCTCTGTTGAGCTTCTTCTATACAGAGTATTTAACGTGTTTTTCTTGATGTGTCAGATAGTGTAAGTCTTCTATAGGTGTGTTCCCATCATTAAGGAACATTTCGCCTACGTATTAGCCTCTCCACAGTCCAGCTTTCACACCAAGCTGTTAATAACCATGTTTTAATTCTGGTTTTATTTCACTTCATTTTTTCAGCAACAAATATACACAATATATAGTGACATGGCACAGAATATAGGTATTACTGGAATGCATTTGCATTACCTTGATATGTTTAATTTCTGACTCTTCTATGAGAAAAACACAGCAATTTATGATCAGTGTGTATAAAATTATGATGCCAGTCTAGGCTACCAAATACATAGTGCTACAAATTTGACAGAAAAAGTATTTCAGATATACTGTAAAATCATCATACAAATAAAATATTCATTATTTGCACAGGTGGATTAAAAGCAATAAATGCCATTTTGTTGTTACAAACTGTCTGATGTAACAAACATCAGCCTGAGAGAGGCAGGCACTTTTTTAATATGGATTTTTCCAGTAAGACACCTAAGTCTCTATTGGGGTTAAGAGCCACGATTTTTAAATATGCCAAAATGATATGATTTCTGGGGAATCATTAGAAATAGCTAATAATCACTCATACCTAAAAATGAGTATTAAAATGCAGCTCTGCTGAAGTTAACACCAAAAACCACAGTGACTTGTAGAGCAAGGAGTAAGAGTTTCATTCATCACCATCACCTGGCCCTCAGTCATACATTTGAAGATCCAGTGCTAGTGTTTCAGATTTTATTTTTCCTCTAGGTATTCCACGCATGTTGTTAGTATCCATGGGATGCTGTAAGCTGCAAGACGTTTGATAAAAAAGGCAGATTTTACAAGCAAAGACTCCAGTTACTTGTATAAAGGGTTATACAGTTTTTTCCTTAATTCAGAGTCCTAAGCACTTGTTTTACAAACTGCAGTGTCCTCAAATGTATTGACTTCATTGTAGAGTCAGAGTATTTATTGTGTAATGCTGAGTCATATTAAAAAAAAAAACAAAAAAAAACCAAAAAGGTATTTACTAGGCTGGAAAAAAAAGTGATGGAGGCGCCAGTCTCCTCAAATAAAAAAGTCAAATTTATCCTGGGTTTTGAAGATTTCGGGTTTTTTTTAACTAAGTAAACTATAAGAAACATTGCCAGAAATATATTACATAGCATATACGACTGTAATACAAAACAGCTTTTTTAATTCCTTCTGGTGCTCTCCTGCACTGAAACGAAACTAGACTTACCTTATGTGTACACACTTAAGCAGACTGTATACCCCACAGTGTGTGTGTATATATATATATATATACATATATATACACACACACCACAGGATGCATATGTACGAAGTATATACCCCAGATGCAGCAGTATCTCTAGCACGCTAGAGGGAGCCATTACATAATTGCAATGACCCTTTCTCCCCCCCGCCCCCCTCCAATTAGCAGAAATGGCGTGGGAAAATCTCTGGACAACCTGAGACATCTTGAAGGTTTGGCATAGGCTACAGAATAAGGAGAGAAAAGCAGAGGACTCGAGTTACAGTCAGACGAGGTCTCCTGATAGATCAGGGGCTTATGCTGCTGTTTGTTAAACTTTAAATATTGTGCTGCTTTTATAGGGAATTCTCCAAATACGTGCCTTAGCCAAATACGCCGATTTTCATCAGCCAATCTGAAGCCCTCATGCAGAAAGCAAAGCCCATTTTGTAAACATATCCTTTATTTTGTCTGTCTGTCACTCTCACCCAGAGAGTTGGCACATCTGAGAGTAGTGGTTTTCCCCTGCCACTAATGTATGTATAGTTTATTTATACGCTGCATTTTAACACAGCATTAGTTCTATAACGGTTAGCAGCAGACTTGCTCTGTATGGCAAACTATCCGTTTCACAGATACAAAGAGGTCCTCAGGACGGGAAGATGGGTCTGGAACGAACGCTCATTTGAATTTATAAATTTGCAAGACTTTTTCCAAGTCAAATGATATTTATGGACATAATAACTCAGGGTTGAAGGTTATCCTATTGAGCAAGGCGGAAGAGCAGGTGCCTTAACTGAATCTTTTAAGAGATGCTCCTAAAATAATTCAGGAGCGCCTTGTAAGTGCTCCAGAGTTTATTTTCCTTCTTTAAATTTATTTTTCTGTTTTGCGTTTTTTTTTTTTTTCCTTTTCCCCTAAATGATTCCTGCTACTTACACGCTGGTCACAAATGGCAGCTTCATTTCGGTACGCACGGGTCGAGACCGGCGCTCCGGCAATCCGAGCACGCACCTTTCCCGTCTCAGTCCTCGCCCCGCCACCACCGCCCCCGGCCGGGAGCCTCCCGCCGCGCCGCTTCGGGCGGGGACAGCAGCGGGCACAGCGCCGGGGGATGCTGCTGCCGCTCACCGCGGGGGATGCTCCCGCCATCGGGACCTGCACCTCGGGGAGGGCGAGACCCGCTTGGGGCGGCTCCGCAGGGTCGGGGCGGAGGCGGCGGAGGAGGTGTCCCCATCCACGCACACACACATACACACGCACACACCCCTCCCGCCATGCACCTCCGGGCGCGGCGGGTCCCCGGCGTACTCAGGGGCCGCGCAGTGGAGTACGAGTCATCGCCCTCGCAGTGGTTTGGGAGAGTTCGGGGGTGTCGCGTCCCCCCCCGCTTTTCCCACCCGTCAACACGGAGGACCTGTTCATACGTCTTAAAAATAAATAAAAAAGGGCAAGGGGAGAGATACAAACAGCTAACTAACGCGAAGCCGGGAGCAGCGGGGGCGTGGGGCTGGGGGGTGGCCGGTGTTGCGGCGCTGCGGGGCGCGGCGACGAGACAGCACCGCGCATCCCTGCCTGCTTGCCTGCCTCCTTGCCTGCCTGCCTCCTTGCCTGCCTCCTTGCCTGCCTGCCTCCTTGCCTGCCTGCCTCCTTGCCTGCCTGCCTGCCTCCTTCCTTGCCTGCCTGCCTCCTTCCCTCCCTCCCTCGCTGCCGCGCCGCTCGCCGCGCTCTCGCACCGACCCGCTCTGATCAATGACACCCAGCGCCGCCGCGGCCACGCCCCCCGCCCGCCCGCCGCCCGCCACGGGCCCGCCGCCGCCGGGGCCGGCCGCCGCCGCCGCCGCCCATTGGCTGGCGGCGAATCCGTATCAATGTTTAAGCCGCGGCGTGAGGTGAATAGCGGCAGTCGGCGAGCGGCGCTGGGCGAGCGCGGCGCGGCGCGGCGGCCCCGCGAGTGCTGCAGTGAGGGAGGCGAGGCGGAGAGGGGCGGGGGGAGACAGAGAGAGAGAGAGAGAGAGAGGGGGAGAGCGAGAGCGAGGCAGAGCAAAGCGCGGCTCCAACTGTTGAATTTTCCCTGAATTCTCCGCTTACCTGCGGGCGGCTGGTGAAATGGATCTGGTTTGTCTGGGATCGGCGTTCGCTCCGCGTGCTGCCTGGCTAAGACTGGCGACCGTCTGTTTGCAAGGGGCCACCCATCAATGAGGCAGAGAAGAATATTTTGGTTTTCTTCTTTTTCGTTTGAAAGCCTCCCCACCACACGTTGCAGAATTAACTATGTACTTTGGGTCCGGACTCAAATAAAGGAGAAAAAAACGGTGCAGAACTGAGACTCGGAACTAGATCTGTGAGCTATGTATTGGGAACCTATGTTTTTATTGTTGTTTTTTTTTTCCTTTTAATGTGAAAGATTTCTGATTTATTTCACACATAACACTGAGGAAAGGTGGTTAAAAACACTCAGCAAAGCAGGAGACAGACGCGCCTCTGTGCCAGTGAGTGGATAACAGCCTTGTTTTCCTGATCCTCAGTCTCCCGGAGAAAGAGGTATAGTAAAAGTGTAGCTGGATCTGACAACCCCCTCCCTACTTTTTTTTTTTTCTTTTTTTTTTTTTCCTTTCTTTCCTCCCCCCCTCCCTCCAAAATATAAATCTGATTAATTTTTTTCCTGTCTATAGAGTGAGTCAGAGAAGCGTTAGGAAGAAGCTGCAACTAATGCCTGTGAAGGGAGGAAGGAACATGAGGCGATAGTGAATGTGATTTGTTCCACTGTATCTGACTCATCCAAGCAGATTGAAACACCTGCATTTCTGGACTTGCCACTCATTTATTTTAGGTTGTTAAAAGAACCTGAAATAAAATTTTGTTACCCTTCCCCAGTATTTACCTACACACCATATTGCTGGGTAAGGTGTGTATCTGACAGGGGGAACGCATCTGGCGTTACGGCCGCTCTTTTCCCCTGTACCAACATGCCCAGAGAGACTGTTAAAGCTTTGAAAGGACTGCGAAAAATGCATTACACGGATCGCGGAACTGCACAGGTTTTAATGTAAGCAAATTAGTCGATTGAAAGATCTCCCACTTTATTCATCGCCAGGATTGTTTCCCCTCTTCTCCCCTCCCCTAAATGAAGAGGACTAGGCGGCAGTGTCATTGGAAGGAGACGCTGAATAGAAAGAAAAGACAGGCACTTGATAGCGCAGCCCTGTGAATACAGAGACTGTTTCCCTTTTAGCTAGAGACTAAGAAAGAGAGTGAGTGTGTGTGTGGTGGCTTTTCTTTCTCCCCCGGCAGCCTCCCCCAATCCCCTCCCGCCTCCACTTCTCTCTGTCTCTCTCTTTTTTTTTTTTTTTTTTTTTTTTTTTTTTTTTTTTTAATCTTCCCCTAGTCTGTGCGTCCAGCCATGGATTGCCTGTTGCTTTCCTCTCGGCTGGAGTGAAAAGCAAACTGGCATTAAACTGCGTCGGGAAAAGTGCAGCTCCTCAGACACGCATACGCACACACGCATAGATACACAGAGAGAAAGGATGTGATAGTGGCGGCGGCTACTGGCCTGTCTTAAAGAAACCCAAATGTGGTGCTGATAAAGCATGGCCTGAGCTTTCTCTCAAAATACATATTTACTTTAAATGATGAAGGTCAGCTGGTGGGTTTCTTAATTTTTTAGCCCCAAAAGGACGAGTGGGAGGCTAGTAGTAGAGGGAGAGAAAGGAAACTACAAATCCAGACACTAGTTTTTGCTGGGTTTGGGTTTTGGTTTTTGTTGTTTTTTTTTTTTTTCATGTGTTTTGTTTTTCCCTCTTGCCCTGCAGTCCTCATTCCCACTCCCTTTGATTCGGGAAGGAAACAGTGAGGGTGTACCAGACAGGGGGGAAATACCGATAGCAGCGAGATGCAGCTCTCCGCCGCAAGCAATGCAAGATTAGATCTCTAAATGCAGCAAAACACTCCCTGAAAACCAACAACCCCGCGGTGCAATCAGACATTTCACTGCCTCTCACTGCACGCGAAGAGGGCTTCAACAACAAGCTGACTTTTTTTTCCCCTTCTGTCTCTCCTACCCCTCCACTCCATCAATCGCATCAGAAGCGATGAGTAGCAAATAAGCTTTTTTTTCTCTTGCTACAAACCTGTGACCACCCTCCTTGCCTATGTATATATAAATACACATATTTAAGAAAAAGCTTTTTGATAATTTAAAAAAAAAATACTGCCGCCGATTTTTTTTATTATTGTTATTATTTTTATTATCCTTTGTCCATCTGCGGGTTCAAGGATCGGGAAGACATCGCCTGCCCGGAGGAGAAGATTTTTTGCAAATTTTCTGATTTTTGAAACCCTCCCACTGCCGAAGTTGGACAGCCGAAGTAACTGCGAGGGGACTGCAAGCACGGCAAGCGCTTGCTGAAACGCTGCCGAAGCTGCTCCCTCCCTCCCCCCAGCCCCCCCGGTTGCTCCCTCCCTCTGAGCTACATGGTCTATTTGCTGCCTCCCATCCTGTGTCTCTGCAGATGTTTTAGAGCAACAGGTTCAGGAACTTGAAATATAGGGGTGGGAAGAGAGAAGGGAAAAAAAAAAAAAAGCCAATCCCAAAACCAGAAAGAAAGAAAAAAAAGGAGCCGTCGGAGGAGGAGGAAGAACAACCCCAGCCCAGGAGGCAAAGAAGACGGGGACAACCCTGGTCGCCGCTGTAGTCCCTGCCACCCCCTGCTCGGGGATGTACCTTTCCATTTGTTGCTTCTTCTTCTGCTGGGCTCCCGCCCTGTCGCTGAAGAACCTGAATTACTCGGTGCCGGAGGAGCAGGGAGCGGGCACGGTCATCGGGAACATCGGGCGCGATGCGCGGCTGGCGGCAGGCGCGGCGGGAGGCGGGATGCTGCCTGCGGAGCGCGGCACTCCCGGTGGCGGTCCCGGTGGCGGCCGCGGCCCCAAGTCCACCTTCCGGGTGCTGGAGAACTCAGCCCCGCACCTCCTGGACGTGGACGGGGAGAGCGGGCTGCTCTACACCAAGCAGCGCATTGACCGTGAGGCGCTGTGCCGGCGCAGCACCAAGTGCCAGTTGTCCCTCGAGGTGTTTGCCAATGACCAGGAGATCTGCATGATCAAAGTGGAGATTCAGGACCTGAATGACAACGCACCATCGTTCCCCTCTGACCAAGTGGATATGGACATCTCGGAAAATGCTGCACCAGGCACCCGTTTTCCCCTCACCAGCGCCCACGACCCAGATGCTGGGGACAATGGTCTGCGCACCTACCTGCTCACCCGTGATGACTATGGCCTCTTCTCCCTTGATGTGAAGTCCCGTGGCGATGGCACAAAGTTTCCAGAGCTGGTCATCCAGAAGCCATTAGACCGTGAGGAGCAGAGTCACCACACCCTGGTACTGACAGCACTGGATGGCGGTGACCCACCACGCTCAGGCACGGTGCAGATCAATGTGCGCCTCATTGACTCCAATGACAACAGCCCTGTCTTTGAGGCGGCTTCCTATGTGGTAGAGCTGCCGGAGAATGCACCACTAGGCACTGCTGTCATCGACCTCAATGCCACTGATGCCGACGAGGGTACCAATGGAGAGGTGCTCTACTCCTTCAGTGGCTATGCACCTGAACGCGTCCGTGATCTGTTTAGCATCGACCCACAAAGTGGACTCATTCGTGTCAAGGGCAACCTGGACTATGAGGAGAGTGGCCTCATTGAGATTGATGTCCAGGCTCGGGACCTGGGGCCCAATCCCATCCCTGCTCACTGCAAGGTCACTGTCCGTCTCATCGACCGCAATGACAATGCTCCTACCATTGGCTTTGTCTCTGTTCGCCAGGGAGCACTGAGTGAGGCTGCCCCACCAGGCACTGTCATTGCCCTGGTGCGGGTCACCGACCGTGACTCAGGCAAGAATGGGCAGCTCCAGTGTCGGGTGCTGGGTGGTGGCGGCGGGCCCGGTGCCGTTCCTTTCACCCTGGAGGAGAACTATGACAACTTCTACACTGTGGTCACTGACCGACCCCTAGACCGCGAGGCACAGGATGAGTACAATGTGACTATTGTGGCACGTGATGGGGGCAACCCCCCACTTAACTCCACCAAGTCATTTTCTGTCCGGATCCTTGATGAGAATGACAACCCACCCCGCTTCAGCAAGAACCTTTATGTGTTACAGGTGCCTGAGAACAACATCCCTGGAGAGTACCTGGGCTCAGTCTTGGCCCAGGACCCTGACCTGGGCCAAAATGGGACGGTGTCTTACTCCATTTTGCCTGGGCATGTGGGAGATGTCTCCATCTACACCTATGTCTCTGTCAACCCCACAAATGGTGCTATCTATGCCCTGAGGAGCTTCAACTATGAACAGACAAAGCACTTTGAGTTCCGTGTGCTGGCTAAAGATTCGGGTTCACCCCACCGTGAAAGCAACGCCACAGTGCGCGTCACCGTGCTCGATGTCAACGATAATGCGCCCCTCATTGTTCTCCCTGCACTCATCAATGACACCGCTGAGCTGCAGGTGCCACGCAATGCTGGGGTGGGCTACCCTGTGGGTACTGTGCGTGCCCTGGACAGTGACTTTGGGGAGAGTGGGCGCCTCACATATGAGATTGTGGAAGGCAATGAGGAGCACCTCTTTGAGATGGACCCCACTAGTGGTGAGATACGCACCTTGCATCCCTACTGGGAGGAGCTCAGCCCTGTGGCTGAACTGGTGGTAAAAGTCAGTGACCATGGCAAGCCCAGCCTCTCTGCAGTGGCCAAGCTCATAGTCAGGGCCTTGGCAGGGCCCCTGCCTGAGGCTGGTGAGCCCCAGGTGAATGGTGAGCAGCACCGGCGACCACACTGGGACTTGTCACTGCCCCTGATCGTGACGCTGAGCACTGTCTCCATCATCTTGCTGGCTGCCATGATCACTATTGCCGTGAAGTGCAAGCGAGAGAACAAGGAGATCCGCACCTATAATTGTCGCATTGCCGAGTATAGCCACCCTCAGCTGGGAGGAGGGGGAGGCAGTGGCGGGGGAGGAGGAGGCAGTGGCAGTGGAGGGGGCAAGGGCAAGAAGAAGAAGATCAGCAAGAATGACATTATGCTGGTGCCCAGTGAGGGCGAGGACAGCCGAGGTCCCCTCAATGTCATGAATGTGGTGAGCAGCCCATCCCTGGCCACCTCACCCATGTACTTTGACTACCAGACCCGCCTGCCCCTCAGCTCTCCCAGGTCTGAGGTGATGTACCTGAAGCCTGCCTCCAACAACCTGACTGTACCCCAGGGACATGTGGGCTGCCACACCAGCTTCACAGGGCAAGGGACTAACGCCAGCGAGGCTCCCCCGAGCCGGATGTCCATAATTCAGGTAGGAGACTTTTAGAATACCCTGGACCTCACTTTAGGCACTGGTTTAACTTTCCCTTTTGTCTGCAGTGAAATCTGCTATAAGGCACCACTGAAGGGACCAACACAAGTCACTAAAAAGAGGTGGACCTAATGGAAGTGAAACCAGACTGCATCTCGTGGGTCTGGTTCTGCTGTTACACTGATGTTTCCCATGTGATTCAAAAGAAAATGCCCACTGAAACACACACAGCGATGGCAGTGCCAAAGAGGTGTATGTGAGAGTGTGGGCTGGCTTTTAGTACATTTGGGGCACGCTGGGGTATTTTCCCAGAAGAGGTGGGTGCAGACAGAGGTGGGTACTTCCACAGGTTTCACTTCTCTTTGGTTTTATGTTGGAGAAGAGGGAGGGCATTTCTGAACTGGTCATATCATCTGCATTAACTAGCAGGACAGGAGAGAAACTCTACACACTGAGGACATCTATTGCAACAGTGTATTATAGCCCTCCAATCTTGTATATGAATATGAACTATCTTTCCAAGATGTATGTTTTAAATTTTTTTTAATTTTCCTTCTTTAGAATATATGTCCATAAATATATTTTTGACAGTATCATAGGGGCCCCATTGCCTCCTCCTCTTCCCCAAAAGGATTTTCAGTGCTGAAAACTCTTCTTAGTCAAATAGAAAGAAAATGTTTATGGTGATTCCTTCCTACCCCCAAATGTTAACAGAACTCATATCCTGTCATAAACCAGCAAAACAACTAGTCAGATCTCCAGTAGCCTGAGTCAATATTGATGATTGCTTTATAGCAAAAGGCTTACATGCTGTCTTCTACTAAAGCTCATTTAGAAATTATAGCTGAGCTGCATTCTCCTGCCAGTTATATCCACAGTGTCCTCTATTGACTTTTGTGAATGGGACAAATGGCAGAATTTGGACCATTGGATAGAGGGTGCTAATCAAAGAATGAATTAATTTTTAGCAAGTAGTTAAGAGTCCAAACTTAGAAGATTTATTTCAGAGCACTGAACTTGCAGAGTGAAAGTGAGGACAGAATTTGGCTCCAGTTGATTTAATTTAAAGTATTACTTCATGATTAATGCAACTTAATTTTCAAACACTACAGGTATGTTCCAAAGTGATTTTTAACATTTGGATTGAAAGCAGGCTCTGGATAATGACTGTTAAATATATTTGAAATGCCATATCTGTTTTATCCTGTGGTTCTCCTCATACACTGTTCTGAGTCATAGGGGAATGAGTTGAGTGTATCAGAAGTGACACAGACTCATTTTGTGTATGCAGCTAGTGGGAAGGAAGTTGTACTCTAGTCACTTGATGTACCTAAAGAAGATTCATAATGCCTTGGAGTTATCATACCCTGTGATCTGTGAACACCGTGTTCTAGTTGCCAGCTGTATCTAATATTTTTAACTGAATAGAAATGGCCGTCAGTAATTGGCAGGTTAAAGAACCAAAATTCAAGTAACTGGTGGCCTGTAAATTGAACATTTATAATGGGCGGGGGGGGGGGAAGGAGGAAAAAAATAAAAAGGGCCATCTGTACAAGGTCACTGCAAACTAATCCTCAACCCACTACTGAGCTGTGTCACAAAACCAATTCCATTTTATGCCTATCATGACTATGTGTTGCTATCAGTTAGGTGAGTGGAGCAATACTTAAAAAATCTGAAATTGATTTTAACAAAAAGTGACACTTTAGGAAAGAGTTTAGGTTAGAGTACAACCAGAGATAATTTGATTTGTTATTCATGCTTTAAAAAACAAATAACTTTCAATGACACTTGTTTAAGTAATGTCAACTTTTTTTTAACTGTAAAATGGAGTTGTCAGAATGCTAAAAATACTCCACATTTTTTCCCTACTGACAAGTGTAATAGTTAGTAAAAGACAGAAAATTATACTTTTCTACAACCATGTAATGTCTATAAAGCAATTAATTAATGTATTGATGCTCCTGAATAGTAAAGTTTCAATTGTAGTGTAAAATCCCTATGGAAAATATTATTCCTTTTTTTTTCCACAGTTTTCACTGTATAATATCAATCATGATTTTTTTTTTTTTTGCCTGAGATCTATATAAAGCAGAAAGATGAATTTCCTCCCTTAAAAAAAGTGTGTTGTGGTTTCTATAAGACTTTTCATTATGACAGCTGTGGAAAATGTTAACTGTAATTCCTCATAGCACATACTGGTATATCTAATATTGGTTTTGCTTTCCCTCAGTATCTACACAGAGTGTTTGGATGTTTAGATGGTCTAGTCAGTAGATTAGAAAGCATTCAGTTTTACCTAGTGAACAACCTGTTCAAGCATACTTATTGATACTGTATTTTGTAGTTGTATTGGCAAAATATACACAGTATGAAACAGTGTAGTTGGTTTCTATTTAGAAAAGGCTTGGATTTAAAGTAGCTGGATAGGAATAATTGATCATCTTCACTATAATTTTGCATTACTAAAACATATTTTTTATTCTTCATCTCCACTTCCCTGGAGTAAATTTTATATAAAATTTCCATTTAGAATGCAAACACTATTTTGTGTCTGGTCCTGTACTTCTGCCTGAAGTAAAATTTAAACTGCAGACTTAAGGAGAAATAGTAAAATATCAGCCCTCTCTCTGGATCTACTATATCCCCTAATCACTCCAGGAAACCTGTGTCTGCATATGTAGATTGAACAGTTAGGAATCAAAGGTATAACAAGTGGGAAAAAAAAAAAAAAAAGAATCTGAACAGTTACTTTATCATCTATCACCTCTTTTAGTTAGTCAGTCCAGATAAGCAGTTTTCTTCATTACCTCAGTACGAGAAAGGTAAACAATTGTATAAGGGTTCTCTAACAAATACTTCCTTTAGTTTTTACAGATATATTACCGAACCATGATAATCTCATACTATGTAATTCATATAACAGAACTATGTTTCTTCACTCTCGTTTTCTTGGCAACTGTTTAATGGCAGAATTCTCTAACAGGAACCTGTTATTAGAACTCTATGTATATATGTACATACTTACATATCTATGGAGATATATATATACATGCTAAATATTCTTACTTACTACATACAATTGTTTCTATAAATATTTAAAAACAAATAAATAATTTCTCAGTAAGATCCAAATTTTGTCACTCTTATTAGGAGTGCATAATTTTTTTTTTTTTTGTTGCTTTGTTTACTAGTAGGACCCAGTAAAGTCAATGGGCTTTATGGTTCCCTTATTTCTCATTAATAACATTTTACTCTACAGATAGCCCAATTTATATCAACAAATCCCTGTGGAGTAAAGTGTTAGTGACTATGGGTTTCAGTCTGACCCAAAATGACCAGCAGTTGAATAAAATACTTTCCGTTATGTATGAGTGGTGTGATCTTGCCTCTCTTTAAGTGACTTCTGTTATAAACTAGTCACACAGTTTAACAACTTGTGTGTTTGCTCACTACTTTGTAGTATTCATCTATGTGCTTTGGTTGCATGTGTTACTTATATATGAATCAATGAACTTCTTCAGTACCATAAAATTTAAATAATTTAAACACGCATACATACATTTATCTATAAATTTTTGGATGTACAGGCAAAGATGATGAGCACCTTCAGCTTTTACTGGTGCAAGGGACTTGCTAGTGCTTAGGGCCTCTGAAAACTGTGATTTGATGTGCACCTGAGATTGATGTGTATGAACAGTGTTTAGTAACATAGTGGGAAGTTACACATGAACACTAACATGTTTTGTTGCTTTTTCACTTCAGCAATCATTTTCTAAACATACTTTAGAAACGGTGTTTTCAAACAAAATTCTGTTAAAAATATTTAAATATAGGGCAGTGCTATACAATTTGCATTGCCAGTCAAAATTCCATGTGACCGTTGAATCACTTAAGGTCCACACTATTAATTTTTATTGGGAAGGAAGAAAGTAGGAGAAAATGGAAACTATAAATGGCTGGAAGATTTCACTCTAAAACTTACAGACTACTGGGACAATTTAGTTAATCTTATTCTGGTGACCTACTCACTTGAGTAAATGAAACAGAATTTTGCTTTATTTTGAAGGCCATACATATACAAACATACACAAATATATGTTTGTATCTGTCCTACTAAAAATTTTGAGTTAGTCAGTTTACCTTTCCCTAGATGAACTAGTCAAAATTCTTCTTGCGGTTTTCCAGTAGATAAAACAGCGGATGCATAAAAGAAAACAAATAGTTTCTTTACATTTTTTGGAAATAGGTTCCTCAAAGTGACTTAACAGTACTGTAGAAAACTATCTACATATACAACTAGTGTTGATCATCCTAAAGAGTATTTATTACTACACTAGTGGAACCACTTGGAGAATTTCATAAATGTATCAGGAATAAGGTGGGTGTGAATAGGAAAGGAGTGTTTACAGCTTTTCCTAAACAACAGCTAAAAATGAATGGCTGCTGAAAGAAGCTCTCAAGATAGGAATTGCCATCGCTGCTGTACTGGGCGGTCCTGTAGCCTTTTAAGTACAGATAATTCTTAGTACTTCAGGCACCTGTTTCTGATGTGGCAATAGATTAATCTCAAGTTCCAGTGCAGCTTCATCACCAGGTGCCTAGTAGTACCCAAGAAGATAGTGTCTTCAGGGGAAATAAAAGACTCGAGCCATATTAGTGCTGCTCTGGATTTAAGTATGCTATTTCATGCATTACTTTGAGAAACTTCTGCTCAGAAATTTCAAGATTGCGAATGCTGCTGCTGCTGCATAAAAGAAGCAGCTTTCACTGAAGGAACTGTATTCATTCTCAGTGAGTTAAATTCCTATCTGAAAACAGAGGTATTAACTTTTTATATCTTCCACTGCAAATGAGGAATATTATTCTCCTTCGCTAGAACGAGTACAAGGGAACATTTTGCAACTAGAGGATACTGGAGCAGATCTAAACATTTACAAGTTTGCAGGTTTGTACTCTGTGTGTTCCAAAATGTCACAGCTTCATATTCCAGGGTTGCATCACAGGACACTAAATTGTCATCTGATGAAACTACCTGGCTAAATTGCATTTTGGTAGTTTTTACAGTGTTTTACAAGATTAGGTATCTTGCAAAATAACTCCTTTGAATGTTTGCATTGTGTAAATATAGTCTGCAGTTACTATGGGTTTGTCTAATATTGTTCTGTACCTTTAGTTTGATTCGTTCAGTGAGGCCAATTCCAGAGCTGGCTGTGTAAGAATTTTAGGACAGGATCTTTTCTATACTTCCATGAAGCTGTTTTTTTGTCAAGATGCACTGTATGGGATAGTGACACAAAGCATGTATTTTAGGGCCAGATCTGGCAGCACACCGCTCACTGTGGCATCTGCCCTGGCTGCTGAAATAGACAGAGGAAGCAGAATCGAGCTCCTGTTTTGTGTTACATCTGTTCTGGTCTGGGTTTCTTGCTGGTATTATTTATAGAACTATTATTTCAAAAGGATCACTCTTGATATATAGGTCCATATGAAATCTAAAAAACTTTCCAAGGTGAAATGCTGTAATACAGAACAATGAAAAAAATACAGAAAAAAACAACTTAAGAGTCTGAAGTTGAATATAGCTATTATGAGAAAAAATGGTATTTTCAGAACAGAAATTCTTGTTAACTGATAAGAATAATATCTATGTAGAACTTGCTGTTTTATAAAATAAAAGACATAAAGCAAGTTATGCAAGATTTACTGTGTCACAGTTCTCAGCTGCGCTGAAAGTTGTTGGTGCTTTCCACATCCTGGTGCTCACTGTCAGTACTTAAATGGGAAGATCCATAGAAATTTGTGATTACCAGTGCAATTTCAATGACTGATCAGTGCTTTGAATGCTTATCTTTTAACAACAGATTTTGTCATATATCAGTTATCCTTACCCAAGCTGATGAAGCCTGTTCTTATGTTTCAGTCAATAGCGTAGTTTTGACTTCATAAATTATTTCAGTGGTTTGAGAGTGAATTGTGACTAAGAGCTCTATGGAGTGCAGCTAAGACTAGTATGTTTCGGCCCTTTATTTTGAGATTTGAGCTTTTTGTGTTTTTTTTTTTTTTCTCAAGACTTTTACAAACAATTAAGGAAACTGGAATGTACATATTTTTGTAACTGTGACATGAGTTCTTACACAGAATCATAGAATAGTTTAGGTTGAAAAATACCTTTAAGATGATCAAGTCCCATGGTTAACTCAGCATAATTGTTTGCCGCTGAAGGAAAAAAATCAAAGACTCCATTGAACATATTGCTGAACATATGATTCCACATGTTTTCTCATATTTTTGAAACTGTGAAATGTAACATTATTGTTAAAATTCAGCAAATATTGTTACATGGAAAATTATCATTAGATAAGGGCAACATACCAGTTGGTATTAAGAATTGGTATTAAGAAGGGATAGATACAACCTGGTTTCTCTGATGGCACAAAAATGTCATTAAAAAGAAAAAGAATTCTTTCCAAGTCACAACATTTGGTTGTAAACCAGTTGGGATTTTGTTTAAAGAAGAGAAAAAAAAAAAGTTTTGTTTTTTTTTTCCCGCAGCATTTTTTCTTTCTCTTGACTACCTTCTTCCCCAGGTAACAGTAACATACAGGCTAATATTGACATATATGTTTCTAAATATCATGATTAATTTCTCTTTCTTTTGTTTTTTTTACAAAAGTTAAAAATATCCTGTCAAATTAATTTTAGGTTTTACTATGCAAGACACTTAATCTACATACAAAAAGTTAATGTATATGGCTTGGGTTTATTTGTTTGGGTTTTTTTGGTTTTGTTTTGTTGTTCTTGTCCATTTGGGTTTTTTTCCTCAAAGAAAACATACAGATTGCAAGGCAGAGATCTTGAGATACTTCGTGAAGATTGAGGAGTACCTGCACATATAAAGAAAGGATATTTTGAAAAAACTACTGATATTTTCCAATAGGTAAAAAAAATCAGTGATGAGAACTTAAACAATGATTTGTTGACCAGAGCAGAAGCATAGCTCTGTTTTTATCTTTAAAAGTATAGAAGCAATCCTTTGATGTCAAAAGATCAGTGTAGAGCAATTGGGACAAATTTTTGTGGCAGATAGCCTGAGAGCTTTATGCTTTCAATTGTATCTCTACTTCATCTGTAAGAGAAGTGGTGAAATTAAATGCTAAAGGGTTCAAAAATACAGAAAAGAAGTAAAATCTCAGGGGACTGCAGGCTTTTGCCTTAATAGGAAGAAAAGTAGAAAAAAGAAGGAAAAGAAATAGAAGACAGTGGCAAAACGACTTGGGGAAAAAGTTGAAGTGTTTTCTTTGTTGTGTTTTTAAGGGGGCATCAAGGACATTAACTGGTTGCTGCTTTTGTTGATATGAGATGAAACGGAGTAGCATACAGCTTGGCATAAGCCTTAGCCAAGGTGCATTCTAAGCCCTATTAATATATTTCTCATAGTCTTTTTAGTACCACTTTTGTTTTTTAATCTGCTGTAGAAATTTTTTTTTTAACAGAAGAAGATTCTGGATCAATTGCCATAAATCCTATGAGAAAGAAAAAAAAAAAAAGTGAATTATTAAGCTTTTTAGATAAAATGCTCAGTATGAAGTGCTGCATTCAAGAACAAGCAAATTCTTATAAATGTATCTGTTAATTAGAATATTAGACAGTGCTTTAAATAAATTCCTTGAGCATTCATATATTTTCTAGCTAAATCCCAAAGGCTGGTGATAAAATTCTTGCTTACTAAGGTCACATAAGAACTATCACCTTCTCCAACTGGTTTTCCACTAGGTAATGGTATCACCTGTACAGAAAGGATAGCAGATCAATTCGTCTCACATGCTTGAGATGAGAAGATATCACCCAGTTTTTATCAGGTGATGTGTCCTCAAAGTTGAGGAGTCACTCTGCATATAAAGATATAACTGCTTAGTTTCAGCCAATTATTAGTGTTATTTGTACAGAGGGACAGCATAAAGATCAATTTGTATCTCACTTTGATGCAGTGAGGGAGTATGTCCTTTTTCAGCCCTCAAGACAATCGGTTCCATACTGATCTATTTCCAGTTTATTAAGCTATAAGCAATCTAGACAAGTTAAATCCTTCAAGTTAACAGGATTTCATTTGTCATCAACCTTTCTACTAGTTTTGTGGCATATAGATCAGAATAGAGTTTCTTGGGTTCATAAAATATTTTAACCCCTAATAGAAATGATTTTAATCTCATCCTGTTCCCTGCTGGGTGGCTTTGTGCTGCACTCTCCACGGCATGCCAAAGGAGAACTCCAAAGGGGAAGGGAAAAGTCTTGTTAGGAGATACAAATGCATAATTTCAGCTGTGTGGGTAGGATCTCTGATCGATGCATTGTAAGTTGTTGCAGTGATAGACTTGCAAAATTAGTTTCAGACCATCTACTGATATATGTATGACATGCGTGTATTTGCCTGTGCAAATTCCAGTGACACTATGATTACTCCTATTTTGCAGTCCTTGCCCTGGAACACTTCCAAGCAGTTTTATTGTATTGAAATGGCTCTCACAGTTCATTGAGCATCCAGCATAACGCTGTTGAATATGATTGGTGCGTTCGAATGTATTTATTAAAAAAAAAATCAGGCAGTTAAACTGCATAATTATGGGAAAACGAATCATAACAATAAAAGACCATTTAAGTTAACAAGCTTTCTGATCAAAGAATAAATACAGGTTAGATAAATGAGACTCTAGATGTAACTAATCTACATAAATAAGCTTTGGTCTGATTAGAGGAAAGGAATATATTAAAATACTCTAAAGGTGTTAAAAAGCATTTTACTTTAGTACTTTTATAATTTCTAGGTTTATTTCATCATATTTTTATAATTTTCACTCAGTAAAAGTAGCTGAGTTTAGTGATAAACTACTTTTCTGTGTTTTTATTTTTTGATTAACAATGTTTACAGTGCAAAGGAAGTCTAAACTAATATAAATAAGGAAAAATAACATCATAAGTTTCCATTCTAGTTTGAATGCGTTGTGTGTCAAAAACCTAAAACATGTTTTTCATGTCTTAATTTTAATTTTTTTTTTAATGTGGCAATGTTTTTTGATTGATTTTTAATTAAAGAAAAACATTAAAGGGAACATTTAAAGGACAATTTCTTGTTTACTGTCTTTATCAGCAGAGAGCAGCCTTTGTAGTGTTTGAAAGCTGGTGCATTAAAAATCAATTTCAAGTCTTCAAAGCTGGAAACTCTTGCTTGCTTTGTAGATATATACTGTTTTTAAAATCATTGGAAACACACTTGACAATTGAATTAAAACAAAGGTAAATAATGGTTTCATGAAAATTTGAAGGATTTTAATGTATTTTTAATAAGAGTTACAGGATTTTTTTTACGGAGACAGGCATGTGAATCACAATTTGTAGCTTTTAAAAGCATTAGTTGTTCCTAACGACAGCTATATGTATTCTTTTATTAAGAGAATTTTGCTTTAAACTTCTGTTGGTGTTATTCTGTTCTTTTTAATGAATGCCATGATTCAAACACAGAACATGTCAGTTTCTTTACTTACTATATTTCTGTCTTGCTCTTTGCTGATTGCTAAGCAACCGCTTATGATTGTTTAGCTACAACTCAGTTTTAAAAAAAAAGGTGAGCTGAAATGGGCTAAACAAATGTTCATTAATTCTTAATGAAGATATTTAAATTCTATAAAATTTTAAAGGAGACAAAGAAAAGAACATTGTTTTAACAATGTGCCTCAGATTCAGCACTTGAGCTACTACCAGCAGAGTCAAAAATACTCTTTTTGCAAAAATCTAGAAAAAAACCCAGGATCATGTTCTTAATCAGTGCATAAGTAATTTCAAGGCCTGTGTATAATTAAATTAATATTATTCCTTTCAGGGCATGATCCTTAACCACTTGATCAGTGAACATTTTAATTTAAGTCAATAGAACCGTTGAAATAAATAGCTTGCTTACAGGAGTGGGGTTGCTGATGTGCATAAACATCTGCAGAATTCAGCCCAAAATCTGTTAGTCTGTTTTACCTGAACTGCTTCCTGTTGCTTCTCTCCTTTGCCTTAAGAACACTGCAAAGCTGCAAAAGCTATTCCTTTCACTTAGCCTCCAACTATATTTTCTAGTATTCTGTTGAGATAGTCCCGATGTCTTGCTTCTTTGCAAGACTTGTGTAATTTGATATGCAGATTTGAAGATCATAGAAACAATCCTGCTTTGATGATCATGAGCAAGATTATCCAGCCACAGCTGTAAAGTACCAAGTGTGTTCTCTTCTGATCTCTTCATCATTTCAGTGGATCAGGTGACAATAAGAATATAGTGAAATTTAGACTGCTTGGGAAATAATGAAATTAAAAGCCTTTTTAAAATGACAGCCACGAAGCCTTAGTAACTATTTAGATTTCTAGGCTATAGGCCAGATAACATAACTGTCTTTATGAATGCATAAGTAGAGATACATAGAAAAGAGAGCAGAATGGAATCAAAATAACTAGATGGATAAAAAGCATTAGTGATGGGCAATGTGTATATTATTTTTTATATATTTTGTGTATGATCTATATGTAGCTGTGTAGCATTGTTTCAGAAGATGCTGTCAACCTTCACCTTTTGCTGCCAACTAGTAAGGATCAAGAGTAAAGAAAATATGATTTTTTTATTGTTTCTTTTCCCTGAGGCAAGAGTATAGGTAAGCAAGGACCTCATCTGTTTTGTGATAGAATCCTGCTATGAGACTTCAGGATTGAGCATGATGATTAAGAGGAGGTATAAGTCATGCAATAAATGAAAATAAACAGCATTTAACTGATTCCATGGACTGCATTAGGTATTAGAAAGCACATGATAATTTGCACCTCATAGCTTCAAGGCAAAAAGTGTATCAGTCAGCTTTGTAGTCATTGGGTGAAAAAGAGGTGAAAACAAGATGTTTTATGTTATTTCTTGCAATGTATAATTTTCATTTTATCTAAATCTGCAAATGTATTTTGTCTGTTTAAACCACTTGTAGCTTCTTTGCAAGTCTAACAGGCTGTAGTATTGCAAGGAGCAGGAGTAACTGGATTATTTATTTTACTGTTTATCTGTTGGCCACCATATACATGATCTTTCCCAAAAGTGTACCTCTCATTATTGCAGCAATGTGGTGGTAACAAAATGATAATTCCTTCAAGTGTGAAAAACTCATTTTAAGTACTTTCCTGGGCTCATTTGTTTCAAACAGGCTTCCAGAAGTTTAAAGAAAAATTTAATTTCAGTTAATTTAAAATATATGTAGACCACACATAGTCTTTACTTTATCCCCTGATAATGGGAAAGGAACCTTAGGAATTAGTATCTGGATTTCCAGATTTCAGCCTACTTGTTAGTGTACTTTGCACAAATGAAAGTAAAGCAAGAGGAAGATGCTTCTATTAAGTAAATATAAGAAATTTTGTTTAGCAGTGGAAAAGATATTTAGATAAATTACTTGCAGTTATGCTGGTCTTACTGATATCATTGAATGAAAAATAAGCATACATGTTGAATAGCTGTGGGAGAAGACTTAATTTAAGGTAAAGGTTTTGTTATGGTTTAAGTTTTGGGTTTTCTATAGTGTTTTATAATAAAGACAATTACATAGTAATTTGGGTTAGAATGCATGCCCAGTACCCTATCTCAAAACTCAATTTGTTACTACCTGTGGCTATTTCTATTAAAAAAGAAACATAATTACTATGAGTCTCAGCAGTCTAAGAGAAAATTTTTGCAATTACAATACTTCCCTTGGGCAGATGTGTGAAAATGGCAGATTAATTCCTGCCAGTCTCTTCCTTGCACATTCTTAAGGTTACCTGTAGCTTGGATTATCATTTTATTGGTGCTCCTTATTATCCTGTGGTTAAGGTTAAAGCAGCAATGCTTCTATAAACCTCTAGGAATAGAAAGCTATGCCACTGCCTTGTAAAGTCTCTATGCTGAAGTGTGATACCCAGCATCCTAGGACTAAGACACTAGTTCTATTTTCATGGGAAGTAATGAGTTTGCTGTTGATCTTAGCATATTTTAGAAGGGTATTTTGTATATTATTACTTTATGCCTCAGAAGATTTAAACAGAAACACCAAACAAACTCAACTTCAATAATTCTTAAGAACATTAATAGAGTTGAGAGTTGCATGTGAACTGTGAACTATGGTAGTCTCTTAGTATTTTACAGGCTTTTTTGGTTTTGTTTTTGGTTTGGGTTTTTCTTGTTTGTTTGGGGTTTTTTTGCTGGGTTGTTTTTTTTTTTAATCCCCAATAACACAATGGCATGAAACCCCAGTAAATTAAGATGGCCCTGAAATGATGTAAATGATCAACTTTCCATAGAAATAAATTAATTCATCTCCTAATAGGTTTTTCTACCTGAAAACCAGTTTTGAGAGCATATATGCAAATGAATTGCATGCAAAGGCTATGCTCTGGTGGATAACTCTCTGCAGCCAAACACATAACTCCATGTTGAATCCCAGCGAGGTTGGTGTGGCTTCATGTGGGCTCTTGATCCACCTGCAGGGAGCAGCATTAGTCTGTGTTACACATGATCTGGTTTGATTATTCAGGAAGAGCAGTGTGAACAGTCTTAACAAGTTAATTTTTTCCCTTTTGCATGAATTTTGCTGAAGAAGAGGAGAGTAAGGGGAGACCTCATTGCAGTCTTCAGCTTCCTCATGAGAGGAAGAAGGTCAGGCACTGATCTCTTCTCTCTGGTGACAGGACCCAAGGGAATGGCCTGAAGTTGTGTCAACGGAGGTTTAGGTTCAATATTAGAAAAAGATTCTGCACCCAGAAGGTGGTTGGGCACTGGAACAGGCTCCCCAGGGAAGTGGTCTCAGCACCAAGCCTGACAGAGTTCAAGGAACATTTGAACAATACTCTCAGGTGATTGATGTGACTCTTGGGGATGGTCCTGTGCAGGGCTAGGAGTTGGACTCTGTGATCCTTGTGGGTCTCTTCCAAGTCAGCATATTCTATGACTGTGATTCTGAGTTTTTGTTTTGAATTTCTTGCACTGTACCTGTCATGTTTTCATTACTTTTCCCATTTTGACGGAGGCTTCCACATACACACTCTTATTCAGAATGTTGCCTTGGGAACTTTTGTTATGTGGATATTATTTAGATAAGGTTGCAATAACTATTTTCTTTGAAAGATGATCATAAATAACATTTGAAAAAAAACTATATATATGCATCCTTCAGTTGGTATTCAATGCATTCCACTTTGAGAAAAAGTGTTCACATGTTGGGTAAGCATCCTGCTAAATGGATAGAGGGGAAATCCATATTTTAATCCCTGTGTTCAAACTAACCCCTCAGTGAAATATTAGCATTCATATTCAGTCACTCAATTCTTGGTGAAACCTGCAGCAGTATCCTAGACATTGCCAAACCAACACTGATTTGGAACAGGAAGACAACTTTACCTAGTCCTGGAATCTTTTCAGAGACCATGTTATACGGATCTTCTTAATTTTATAGCAAAATCTGATTTCAGAGACTTGATATGGCAAGCCATAATGAGAGGGGCAGTCCAGAACATTTGTTTCCCAGTCTTTTAAGAATTTGCAGTTCAAAGTCAGCCTTTAAATACCTGCGAAATTAAAGGTTACCTGTGGAAATCCCTAAATAAGTGGGTGTTGTGTCCTAGATGAGATGATCCTATCAAGAGGGGTAACTGGGTTTTGTTTTGCTTGTTCTGAATCAACTTAATATAGGAGTCCTATAGTAAGACCTTGTAGTAGGTTAACATTGCAGTGACAGAGTTGTGGATGAATACAAAGCCCTGTAGCAGAAAGGCCTTATTTTTACGGTCCTAGTCTACTTGACCACTGCTACTATACTCGAGGTGTAATGGTGTATTAGATCAAGCTTTCCATTTTATGAGATACCTCATCACAGGCACATGACTGTTATGGCTTTAAAATATATTTAGGGACAGAACCTCTTGCTAAATTTGTGCAAGCCTAAATTATTTATCTTATGTCACAAATAATAAATCAACTCATCACCATTTTACAGTTGAAAATCTCCTTGCATGGCCATGTAAGTCTGTAAAGTTTGATGATGTACTATTCTGTCATAAATTCAGCTGTTATTTTGGCAGCACATTTAGTATGTGTGTTTAGTGTGTGATTTTTTCCAGTGCTTAGAGCAAATAATTCTGCAAAGGTATTTATGTGAAAGTAGGGCTTTGCATCCTGTCACAAAATGTTTTTACAATACCTTGTTGGGTATTTTTAACAAGAAGTTGAAATTAAGATTTGCATGACCTATATAAGAAATTAGACAGAAAGTAATAATGTAAGTTTTAGCATCTGTGATTTTCTTCCTAATTTCTAGGGAATTTAAGGGAACTGTTGCTTTTTTGAGGAAGGATTTTAGATAGAGGAAGGGGATAAAGTGGCAGCTCTGAAGGAAAGGTGGTGATCTAGATTTACCCTTGTTCTTGTGATCGTCGCCTAGGAAGAAAGCTTCAGTGTTCCTTTTTGTATGTGTTTTATGTGCAGGCAGTGTGGCTTCAAACCCAAGTCCTGCCCTATCTTTGTTGCTAATTTCTTTCACTCTCTGGGGAAGAAACACAGAACTGGAATTTTGTGCCTCATAAACTGTTTGCTGCCTAGCTAATCACCTTTCCCTGTCACTGCCATTGGAAATCTGTTTAAAAGCAACTTTCTTCAGCATACAACATATGTATCTGTGGGAATGTAGCACACTATGTAAAGACTTGCTCAGCCTGAAATTGAAGTAAGTAGACTGATCCAAGGGCTATTGAAACGAACTTGAAAACATCCATTGATTTCACTGGACCTTAGGTCATGGCTTGTGGGGGTTTTATTGTTGCCTTTAGTAAGAGTATGAGTTGGACAGAAAAAGGTAAACATAGTGGATAGATGTTAACACAAAGTTAACAGGTTTAGAATATCCAGTGTCTCTGTTTTCTCCTTACTAAATATAAGTACTAAACAGTTTGACAGTGTTAAAAGGCCATAATTTGTTCTCCTTCACCATTTAGTACTGCAGTGTTTATATGCTTTTATCTGTTCAGAAAACATTTGTGTTACGTTGCTCTTAGAAACAGGAACACAGCAGTGGTAAGAACAGGACAAATTTTGCAACACTTACTGGCTTCATTGGGATTTCCTCCTGAGTAAGAGCTTTCAGACATGTCTTGAAATTAAAAATAAAATGTCAGGAGGTCAAAATTGCACTGTAATATCTGTGAAAAGGAAAGAAAGAAAGGAAGGAAGAAAAGAAGAAAGGAAGAAAAGAAGGAAGAAAAAAGAAGAAAGGAAGAAAAGAAGGAAGAAAGAAAAGAAAGGAAGAGGGGAAGAAGGGAAGAAAGGAAGAAAAGAAAGGAAGAAAAAGGAAGAAAAAAGGGAGAAAGAAAGAAAAAAAGAAGGAAGAAGGAAGAAAAAGAGAAAAAGAAAAAGAAAAGAAAGAAAGAAGGAAAGAAAGAAAAGAAAATGTTGTTTTCATGCAGAAAAAAAAAAAAAGGGTTCTAAACAGAAGAAGAGAAAACATTTTTAAAATTATAACAAATACTGTGTTCATCTCCTTAAATGTTGAGGCACTATTTTTAGTTTCCCTTTAATTTTGATATTTTAATTTCTAGGCTCAATATTTAACATGAAAAGTAAAAACAAACAAACAAACAAAAAAAAAACAAACCACAAATCCTGTCAGAGATACTGTGCTTTGTTGGATATTGCGCTAAGTGCAGATTTCATTCTAGTTAGCTAATTATAGTTGAGTCTGTTATGCAGTAAACATAGTATCTGTTAGGAATACTAAGGTAGACTCAACATGGTGGGAGCCATAGATAAAAGGTGCATTAAAGCGTTTCAAATTCAATCATTAGGTTTCATTGCACCCATCTGCTACCAGAAAATATAATGGGCAGCTTGATTCATTGACCTTTAACTGTCATTTTGAACCATGTTTTTTAAATCCATATTTTCAAGTTAGACCTAGAGAGTTAATTTGATAAGAGAATACCCGGTATATTTTAATGCAATTACTTTTTTTTTTTTTCTGTTTTTTTGAATTATAACCAGGTTTAACAGTCTGTTGTATATTCTGCTAATCCAGTCAAAGTAGTTATTTAGTATTGAATGTGGTTAAATGCAACTAATGTTCAACTTCATTAAGGCTTCTATTAAATAGAACCTTTTCTGAACTTCTACTCTTTTTTTAGGCATAAACTACTACCTCTTATTAATTATTTCCAGGAGTTTCAGTTACGCTAGAATTATACTTACATGTTTCAGTTCCACCAAGATTATACAGCACAGTACAAGGGCTAAATACACACTGAAACTGTGGAGTCCTTTGTATTTTGTTCCTAAAATGTGTTTTATCTCTTACCTTTTATTTTTTTGAAGAACCTATTATCTTGTGCAGGTGGGGTGAAGTGCATACATCTCTGTATGTGTAGGCACAAGTAGGCTGTCTTATGACAGTGTTACTTAGAGAAAGCAGGAAACAATGTGATAAATGAGGATGATTTAATGTGTTTCTCAGCAATGGCAAACAATTATACTATTCTGTCATCCGAACTTTTTGTAATGGAAAAAAGTGATTACATGTATTTCTTTACACAATAGGATACAATTTCTGAAATATTTATGTTATATAGAGACAGATGTATGTAACCTAACCTTGTAATCCCATTTCACAGCTTTCTCAAAATCTGGGGAGCTCGATAAATGGGAAGCCAATTATATTGACACTGCAACTCTATTAATAGGATTCGGATTTGCCTTATTGACAAGCCAGTACTGTTAATATGATCCAGTATATTAAATTGACAGGAAAACTGGAGCAATAGAATGTATCTACAGGCTAATTGACAGGGAAGCTCTTTCAAAAGGTTCTTAATGTGGTTTTTATTGACGGAATAGCTTCAGTAAGTACATATCATTGGTGAGCAGTGTAAATATATTGGATGCAACTGTACTAGCAGATTCAGGTGAAGTAGTTATTGTTCTGTTTTCCCATACTTCCATCTTTACTTTGGTGTAAGTCATGTGAAGCTCTCTTGTAAGACCTTTACAAATGCCTCTTAAGGCACCGGTCTAACTGCACCACTCACAGGCATTTGACAAGTTACAAATTCTTTTAATTGTGTTCATCATTTTTAAATGAATAGTGGCAGTGCAGAGCAATGCAATAATGTGTCATGAATTTCATTATGTTTATTTATTGATGCTGTGATAGCGCTATTGTACTTTCAGCTCAAGCTCTTTGTGTGGTGTGATGTTTGGCACCTCTTCTTATCTTGAATCTTCTCCAAAAAGTAGTTCAACTTAAAAGCTTATATTACAATTCCTTTTTCATTGTCCCATTTGACAACTTTTCACATTTTTTTCTGAGACCATGCTAATTTCATTAGATTTCATGTTTGTCCAGTGAAAAGTAAAATGACGCTCAGAAATCTGAAAGCATTGCAAAACATACAGCAAATTGAGTTTTGTCCAGAAAATCTTCTTGATTTCCTTCAGAGTAGGAAAAAGTTTGAGGTTCAGCTTCCGCATTTTTCCTAATCTCATTTTAGCATGAGAAGTCTGACCCTAAACACATATCCTGTGCCTGCTCTGGTAGAGGAGCTGAAGGCTTCTGTTGAGCTGACTTCCCTGTCAGCAAAGAGGCAAACTTGGTCATGAAATGCTTCAGTCTTGTATTTCACATCAAAAAATCTGCTCAGGGTCTGGTCTTACTTCATCTTTTGTGTATATTTCAAATCTACTTTTTTTAATCAGGATCATTTAAAAATATGTCTCTTCGTAGTCACCTTTTCTGCTTTTTCAGTCTTTAGACTCGGTGCAATCATCAATCACATGAGAAGATTTGGCCTTAACTGGGCCTTGTGATTTCTAATCTTTGTAGTGTGTTAAATCCTCACAGTCCAGGCTTCTCTCTTCTTTTGTGTCTTTTCATTGCATAATAAACTCATGTAAAAAATTAACAAATAATTATTTTCATTAATCCAGTAGTACAAACTGAAATACCTGCAATACCTTACTGTGACAGCTTAACCAATAAATCAACAATAATTTCTTTGGTAAAAAATTATGTTACTTGCTAAGAGAAGATAGTGCATGGATTAGGCGCTTATACAGGGTGAATCTGCATTCCTTTGCTTACAGGAAAGGATGGTAGTGTCTGTCACTGGAGCTTCATTTTTCAGAAGTTACTGTACAATTGACCAAAGAGCTTGGGACCTCTTTCACAGTTTTGTTGTTCTCATTCAAGAGAAAGAGAAAACAGGAGCCACCAACCAGCAGTCTTCAATAAAGAGTATAGCAGCCTAGTGAATGATATTGCCTTGTGCATTTGACTGTTTTTATTGCCCTGTGTTTTTAATGTGCTTTTGAAGAATGCTGCATATGTCAGAAATTCACATAAACACACTGTAGGCCTTTTAACACCAAAATACACATTTTGCAGCAAGTGTGAAACTTTCCAAATATGTACATGTCATATAAATTATATCTCAAAAGCATTTTCAAAAGAATGAGAGTGGAGAACACATAGTAGGGCAATACTTGTTAAAATAGCCTATTTAATTTTGTCCTTGAAAAAGGTGGAATAATTTATGAGAGGTTTATGCCCACTTTTTGTTTGTTTGTTTATTTTGCTAATGGGCTAATGAATTTTTTAATGAAGTAAGTCTTATTGAACCAAAACCTGCTACTTCAGGCTAAGTATACACACTCACTGGCACTCTTATTCTGAGGAGTCTTTGTAAAAAATTGTACTATGTTGAACCCACACTGTTTCTAACAAAATGAGGACAATTGTCTGCTCATTCAAAACTCGATTTGGCAGAATACAATTCTTTTGTCTCCAGAAGAGATTGCCATTATATAAGATCTTTGTTTCTTGGAGGGGGGTGGATGAATAAATGGAATTAAGCTTTTCAAGAAAAGACACAGAAGATGCTTGAGTTAGACATTAAGTGGCAGTCTGATAAAGGGGAGAAATGTTTAATTTCATTTTGGCATTTAATGTTTAATTAAAAAGAAGTTAGAGTCAGCACAGGCTTTTTACTTTATTACAGTTCCAGGTATGAACACCTCCATAAAATGGAGTTGCTCTGAATCATTTCTGAAAATGTGACACTTCTTGTAATTCTGAGAAAAAATTGTGAATATTCTAGTAGTGTAATATTCATTAATTTGATTAATGTCTACGTCCTTTTTTCCCACCCCCCCTATATTTTAGAGTACATCTTTCCCTTATATAACAATTATTTCTGGGCATAATTTGTCAAGAGTACTTAAATATTGCATTTTACTCTCTGCCCCCTTCTTTCTCTCTCTTTTACTTCTTCTGTCTTTCTTTTTGTAGTCATTTTTATTAAGATTTTAAGTTTTGGGGTTTTTTGTTGGTTGGTTGGTTGGGTGTTTTGGTTTTTTTTATTGGAGAGATATGTCGATTTAAACAGTCTTTCATTTTTCTCTAATTTTATTCAAACAGTATGAAACACAACAAAGATTGCTAGAAATCTTCAGAATTATGATGCAACAAAGACTTTTCCTGAAAAGGGAAATAAACTATCTAGGAACCTCTAATTTTTATTAGATAGTCTGCTTTTTGCAGGAATTCTTGAAAACAGAAGCCTTGCAAAGTCCTCTGCTGTTGTCTTGCTGAGTAATAGTAGGATTCTTGAAATCTCATGGATTAATACGGTTCAGTAATTTTAATCCTGACTTTAAAAAAAAAAATAAATTAAAAAAGTGTGTGGAGAGCCACAGTAGACCTCCTTTTTACTTATAAAAATGTCATCATATTTCAACAGGAATAAATACACAAACCTAGTGAACATGAATTTATGAAAAGATAAAAACAGGACAAGAGATGAATGTAGCCCATTGCTAAAAAAAAACTGCCATAATTTGTTGTATAATGCTTGGCCCAGGCTGGTTCAAACTGTTTTCAGTAATGAAGTATTTACTTTTTTTTTTTCTTATGATTTTATTTAAGGTTCATGGATCCAAGAAGAATTCGCTCCTGCTACTCTGTTCTTGGCCATAATTTTTCATTTTCCTTTCTCTGAATGAAACTTTTGGAAACCATAGCCATTTCTGAATTAATTAGTAGAAACTTAAATGCTTGACTTTCAAACTTTTGAATGGTTTTGTTTTTGAGTCTATAAAATCCAGTCTTCCAAATTCACCAAATTTAGTTTATCTAGGTCTTTGTGTGGTCATAATACACAAGCTCTAATGTGCTATAGAATGAATGGCTTGTAGACAGTTAACGATAGCTGTTAAAGAATATTGTTGTTCATGCAAACACGGCCAGTTAACAATTTTTAAAGTCGCATTATGAAACTTTAGCAATTATACTGTCACATTTGAAACTCCATACCAGTAACTTCAACCAGTTCAAGTTTCCCAGAGAGGTTGTGGATGGGATACCTGGAGGTACCGGAGGGGTTCAAGGTCAAGTTGGATGGGTCTCCAAGGAACCTGAGCTAGTGGAAAGTGTCCCAGTTCACATATTAGAATAGACAGATGGAAGAAAAGATCCGTTTTAGCAACTGTCAAAAAAGTCTATCTGATGAATGGTTTAAGAGCATACTGGAAATGAGCTGGTTTCACTACTCTGTGAAAATGGGCTATAAAAACAGCACCACTCCTCTAGGGTAGCTTTGGACAATTAAGTTGACATCACAGACTTTAACTCTCTGGTATCTACCTGGGGCAGGGGACATTTCTGCTTTTGCTTAATTTTAGAGGACATTTGTCCTAGTGTGACTGCCTAGTACTGGAGAACTTGTGTTTTAGTAGCTGGTTACCTAATTAATACCCCAGCCCTCAACCCTGAATCACAGAGATAGAAAACATTTCTTTACTGTTTAGCTCCAGTGACTTTCAGAGATGGATTGTTCCTGGAGATTTTTTAGGGGAAGGTGAAAGGGAAGTGTGGAGTTTGTTTTATTTTGTTCTTCAGAAAGTTAATGGTGCTGGCATTTGAAGAATTTTTGATTATTTATCAGGAGATTGTAATACCATACAATTCACTTCTGACACAGTGAATCTTACTTAGCTTTAACTATTACACTGAACATCTTGCTGGTTGTCTTGACTCCCCTATGGTTATTGGTGAAGGTAATTTCCAGAAGCAATATGTACCTGAAGACAGATGACCAAAATGTGGTGAATTATTTTGTATGTCTGTAATGCACATTGAGGGATCTTGCCTGATTTCCTTAGAGTAGTTGACTGGCTTTTACATGGCTTTCTGCTGGTGAACTGAAACCTACCTTAGAACTGGAGGTACAGAGGCTTGATAGTTCTATTATCCCAGAAAGGGGTATATATCCGGGGAAGAACAAGAGGTTTTTGCTATCAGTAGATTTTTAAAGTAAGACTCATTTCTTAGAGTTACAGCTATGCAATGTAAAGAGGTATGATTAATGCATGAGCTGAAATGTGTAATATCACTTCCATAGATGTTAAAGTGTAAAAATTTTAAGTATATGACCGCTTACTTCAACTGGGATTACAAAAAAAAAAATAAAAAAAAAAAAATTTAAGGGATTTAGACATTCATATGTCTCTCTAGTCCATTGTGAAACAGATGCTTACATTTCTAAGATTCCTCCAAACTACCTGGACTTAAAATTAAATGTTTGCTTATTATCGTGATTTTTGATAGATTTTATCATACACGAAGCAATTCTCCCTTAGCTGCCTGTATCTCAGAGTGCTCTGTTACAGCTCAGCACAATCATACTTTCATAATTCATAGGAGAAGGACTAATGCATTTAGAGCAGAAAGAAAAGTATTCAACTCTGAACTCTGTGTCTGCATATGGTTATCAAGTATTTACATTTGTTCTTTTGCAGTAATGAACTTGCTGTAACGTGGCACCCAACTCATTGCATTGTTGCAAAATACAATATTAAGGAAATTGGTCAAATTTTTATCTAGTAAAGATCGTTAGTGACTGCCAAAAATACAGAATTTCTCAGAAGGAACTTTCATTTTAAGGACAACACTTAAGATGTGGTCTTAACTTCTATTTTAAAATCTGTGTATTGGCTAGTCCAGGATGTGTGAAATGTTTTTTTGTTAAGGAAAAGGCAGAGAAAAAAAATCTTTACTAGTTCTTACTGAGGTCCAGCTTATAACTGTGCTCCTAGCACCATGAGAAAGGAGGAGCTATAATTATTTTCAGGGTAAAACTCTGACTTTTTCTAATGGCAGAGGACGGATGAAAAGGTAGTTTGTAGCAGGCATTTTGACTGCCAGTGTAATGAAAAATGGAAATGTTGATTCTAGTAGCAGCTGTGTTTAGGAGGAGACAGATGTCTTATGTAAGTAAAAGCATAAGGTCAGTTTTCCTGGATATCTCTGTTTGAGATACGAGACCTAGAAGATAGACATGAGTTCTGCAGTTGTAAAGGTTTATTTGGGTTGAGAAGTATTGGATATGTCAGTGTCATAATGATTATATGTGTATTTATATGAGATAGGTTTGCTGCACATGAGAGCAATACTAGCTTAAAATTTGTGAGAAGAAAAGAATAAATGGCAGAATTAAAGCTGCTTCCAAAATATGATGTGCTGCATTTGAGAGATTACACATAAGAATGCTGAAATATTTATCTTTACACCTTCTTTTTTATTTAATTTTCAGTGTTTGTTTTTCTAACGTGATACATAATAAATGTAAAGACAAACTTTTTTTTCCAGTTGTGCCCGTTAAAGCAAGGATCTTCTCATCAGGATGTAAACATAACATGTGCTATAATTCCATTTTTTTGAGCTAAAGAAGGGGTTTAGAAACAACAAGAAAGTATGGTGTACATTGACATACATGCTATATGGAAGATAGTTCTATATCTTCCATCCCTTCCCTAAATCACTAAAGATATCTGTCGTATACAAGCACATCTGTTTCACAAGTCCCTTGAGAGTGGCAGGTGTCTGCCTATGTTCTGTTGCAAACAGCAGTGACTTAAATTTTGGATGAAACTTCATGCCTCTTTTCCAAGTTCCAGTATTTCAACCATAAAAGAAGTAGCAATTATTTCTAATTACCTCCTACTGATAAAACCATATCAAAGGTAAAGGAGTGAAGGGAGAGGGGGGAGCGGCAGGGAAAACCGAATATCTAAGGGACCGGTCGCTTGTGTAAACACTTGTTGTGTGACATTAAACCCTACCTTGGGCCTTCTGCTCCATTAATTGAGTGCTGCCCATGTTACCGATACTGATAGGCTGGATGCTGTTGGAAAGCTCAGAGCTGCTGCGAAGCATAGCAGGGTGATATGAAGTGATGCAGAAAACAGTAGAAGCTCTGTTGCTAGGTCAGCTGCAAGATGAAGTGACGTGTGTGAATGTACAGTATACGGAGTTTTCTGAATGATGCAGTCTCTTTTTCTCCCAAAGAACTTCAGCTAATGATACAAGGGGAATTCAGTTCACTTTGGCAGGACTCCATGTTGGTCTGGACGCTTTTAATACTTCTGCTTCTACAGTTACTTACAGCTCATGCTGCTAAAAATATACTCATGACAGACTTAATGAAAGTATCTTCTTTTAAAAACTACCTGTCAACAATGATCATTTAATGTTCCTGTTTGCATGTGTGACTCTCATGATTCTAACATAGCTATTAATACTGATGAAAATTAAAGAGAGAAAATCCAAATATTTTCATACTTTAATTTTTCCAGTAGCATCTAAGAAACTCCACAGCTAGCCAACTGTAAATTTTCTCAATTTTTTGTTTATTTTTTCAATTCAAGAGTATTATAGCAGTATATGAAATTGCATTACAGCAGTAAGAGCTTCAGAATCCCAGTAGATGATGTAATTATGATTAAAAAATAGTATTATTGAATAATTCACTTTTGTAATATGCAGAAGTAATTTTTTTCTCTCATTTTCAATAACCATCAGTCTTAATATCTAAGTAATGAAAAAACATAAACAGTGTCATCTGTCAGGGTACTAACAGAGAATGTCACTTATTGGAGCCTCATTGTTTACTTTAGCAGGTAATTTGTGGACCGGAATCATTTAATTGTTCTAAGCACATAATTACATGCCAGCATTTTCCAATTTAATTAAAATGTACAAATCTGAAGATTAAGGGAATTTTTGAATTATTAATCATTTCTCCTCTAGGAAATCTTGTTGCTCTGCAGGAGATTTGTCCAGTGTACAACTATACGTATTTTTTTCCTTCTCTTTCACAGACAGACAATTTTCCCGCAGAGCCCAATTACATGGGCAGCAGGCAGCAGTTTGTTCAAAGGTAAGGCCTATTAAATAACTTTCTCGGCTTCCCCATTTGCATTCTTGTCAAAATTGCTTTGCCAGAGAGTACAATTCAACTAAGAACAAGTAAATACAACTATCTCTCTCTCTTTTTTTTTTTTTTTTTTTTTAATATGTATTTCAGTAGCTCCACGTTCAAGGATCCAGAAAGAGCCAGCTTGAGGGACAGCGGGCATGGGGACAGTGATCAGGCTGACAGTGACCAAGACACTAACAAAGGCTCCTGCTGTGACATGTCTGTTAGGGAGGCACTCAAGATGAAAACTACTTCAACTAAAAGCCAGCCACTTGAACAAGGTGAGTGGAGCCTCCAATACTTACAAAAGTGTAAAGTTTAAACCATCATTATAAACCTATTAGTATTGCAGTTGTGGGTTATCAGAGTGGAATAGCCCACTTCTAATGCTACCAGAGAAAACAGTAAATCTTGTCACTGGCCCAGAGCAAAGAACACTCACTATCTTTCAGAACGAACATGAAATGAAAGTACAAGTGTCCAAAGTAGATTAAAAAAAATTAATACTTTTTAAAAATGATTAGAATATACTTTATCTGCACTGGCATTGTCTGTGATATGTTATATACAGTCCTTCTGCCAAAGCATGATTTGGAAATTCAAACTAGATATGACTGCAGCAGATAAAAGAATGCCAGTCATTTACATTCCTCATGTAGTTTGAGAAGAGGAAACGAAAAGAGGCTGTGGAATCAAACAAGAGTAAAAATCAATCAGAAGTTCTTTTCTTTTCATGGATGCATTTTCCTATTTGTAATGTTGATTTCGCAATTAATAGTAGTGTGTGAAGTGTCAAGTAATAGGATGATCTGAATTTCAGAATACTTTTATTCACATACTATGATGATATCAAAGATGAGTGTCTGTGAAATAGCTAAGGTGACTTATATCTGGACATTCTACCATTCATTCATTCTGACAAACAAGCATGTTTATTTCCTCAAAGTGTGTAAACTGTGTTCCGTTTTTTTTTTTTTTTATTTTTCCAAGATGTTTATCTAATTAGGTCTTTTATTTAAAAAGTGGCACTTTTTTTTTTTTTTTTTTTTTTTTTTTTAGCACTAGACAGACTGAGCACTCCAGCATTGTGTGTTTATGTATTGCTTCTAGGCTGTAAGCACTAAAGAACTGCAGCACTGAATTATTTTTAAATGTTTTGTATGTTTGCCATGATTTTACTTCATTGTGGGGAAGGTGATTCAGTGCTAGAGATAGTTAAGAGATTATTAAATCAGTCTACCTTAATAAGAAGTTATATTTATAATTAAACAGAAATATATAAGTTTTTATTAGTTGTTGACTAATTTGACCTAGGTTTTTTGCCTCTTTAGTCTGGTCTGTAGTACAGTCACCAGGAAATACATGTTCAACTTCATTTTTCCGGTTATGTTGAGATTGCAGTATAATTTTTGCTGTGTGGAATATTTAGAATGCTGCAGTATAATTTATTCTGTACATATTTGAAGGTTGACCTCATATGTGACCTTATTTTCCAAGTAATAAATGCTGGAAAGATTATTTTTTTCCTGACCTTTTGCCACAGCAACTCTCTGCTTATAATTGGACATTGATCTGTATAAAGATGCAGTACAGGGATTTTTTATTTTTTTTTTTAAGAAGCCATTTGAGTGTGTATCTTATTCTGTTTTTTGTGAAACAAAGACAAATACTCTGGATTTCTATCTATCACATACAGCCATGAAAGAGCTCTAAAAAGTTTCACTAGGAAAGTATTTACTACTCAAATTAAAAATGTGTGGTTTTTTTAGAAAAAGACTGTATGGCCAGTATTCATAATACAACAGTTTGTCCAGCAGCAATAAACATAATTCTGGTCAAAATATATGCAATCTAGTAAGTATATTAAGCTAACCAGTCCTGTTGCTTATTTTCATTATGATGCAAGGAATTACATGCATGTTTGTGATCATCATTATATGAGGAGCCCTATTCATCAAGAAAAGCAATGTATTCCAGTAGCTCATATGAATTCCTCACATTCTTATTAAACATTTATTTATCTGTGGATATTTAATACTGTCAGCCATTGAACTGCAGCAGTGGATGTTTATGTGAGTTTTTTCATTGAGGACAAAAAAAAAGAATGGGGATAGAAAGAGAAACTACTTTTTTGTTGTTGTTGTTTTGTTTTGTTCCCTCCCAAATATAATTACAAATAGTAGAAATATCAACTTGTTTACTTGAACTAACTCTTCCATCTCAAGTGTGCTGTAATACAATCTTTAACATATTATGAAAACCGAACCTGCATCTAGTACCTTATGGCATTTCAGGTTGATGCAGTAACAAATGTGGTGTTAAGTGGTGTTCATGATTGCTTGTCACTGAGATTAGTATGATTAGGGTTCGTAATGCAGTGTAACTCTTCTCTTTTGAAAGAAGATAAACAGAATTGCTTTCTCTAGTCGTGAGAAAGTTGAAGGTGGGTAAGAAATATGATATACGTGATTAGAATAGAAAAAAAAATAATTTTTCATTATTGAAAAATTGTTTTCTGGAAAAAGGAGATGGAAAGCTTGCTAGAAACAATTGTCTTGAGCAACACCTGAAGCAATATCAGAAGTTACGGTTCTGTCATCATTTTGGATTGTGTGCAGGGTGGAAATTCACTATTTTGTAGCCAAGTTCCAGGCTTGATTATTGTTTTTTAAAGCTACTTAAAATACTTTAGCTTCTACTCTTAGAATAACGTTAATTATGAAATCTATTGACATTTTAAAAAATTATCTGGATTAACTCTGAATTCAGCATCTTGACTTGAGAATCGTAATTTAAAAATTAATTGATTTTAAGTTTGCGTACTCATTATGTAATTCCAAACGCTATTGTCACAGGTCCAATTCTACCCGTGGCAGTAATAAGAATACTAGTTGTACCAGTATTTTAACTACAGTTTTGAACAACTCTAGCCCAGATAGCTTAAAAATTAAAAGGTTATATGAGGTGAAAAAAAATATGTTGGTAGCACTACAGTAACTGCGGTTTTTTTCAGTAATAGAGATGTAGGAAACTTTATGAAAAAATAATTTTTGTAGGCAAGTTGTCTGATTTCAGCATGGGTTAGGAAGCAATCAAGCTTAGTTTACGATTTTCATTAAATTAATGAAAACAATGAATTACAGAGCTTTAGTCAGTTTACTATTAAAAGATATGATTTCAAGGAAAATATATCCAGATAACAAATTTTGTCTGCTAGTGATTTTAAACATTTACACAAATGAGAAAGATAATTCAAATTAGATACAATTAATTTCATAATTAATTAAATGCTTATGGAATGGCCTTAATGGAAAGAAAGTAGAAAAAAACCCCAAACTATAAAGTTATCATGACAGTAAGTCTTGTGTTAAAATAAGCATGTCCCATTTTAGTTATCTCAACCTTATATTCTCTTGCTGTGATTTCCAAGCCACTTTCTGCATAAAAAGATCTAGCTGTCTCTTAAGCTTACTTATGCTATCTGAATCAGCTGTCTTACTAAGCAGCTTGTTCTGTATGCCTGCTACTCTTTTGATAGAATGGTTTTAGATAGATTTGTTTTGTTTACCTCTCCTTTTTTTTTTTTTTTTTTTTTTTTTTTTTTTTTTTTCTTCTGTTGCTGATACTTTAAACCCTATCACTAGTTTGGACAGTTTGAGATCACCCTACTTAGAAGTCTTACAAGAACTAATAGTTTTGAATACATCTGTCAAGTTACCTGTTTTTTTTCACCTGAATGAGTAGCATGTATTATTCACATTTTTTTTTCTCTTTATTCAAATAACAGAATAATTGTTTTGTTTGCTATGATTTAAGAATAAGAGCAATGATCTGTATTTTTTAAAAGATATCCAAAGGTGAAAGTGGTACCGTAAACCACAAACCATAACCAGTAATATCTACAAGGGAGCAGGAAAACAGCAAGATGTACATTTTATACTTTTCTTAGTGAATCCTGCGTGTGTTTACCATACAGTCAGTAAAACATACAGCGTTATGGACTTTTCTGTAGTTACTCATAAATTATTGTCTTTGTCAGATTTCTCCAGGAATTTTTAATTTCTTTTTCTTTTGTTCTTTTTTTTCCCTGTCTATGTTTTGATGTTTTAGTGTAAATCTACACTTTCATGTCTTTATCAAAAAAGCTTCAAGGGATTAAATATCTCCAAATTCAGTAGCCTTGTTGAGTTTTTGCTTTATCCCTGTGCATTGCATCTTTCTTTCAACACATTTGCTTTCTGTTCACACCTGCATCCCCTAGAAGAACCATTTCTGCATATACTGTTGCCTCATTAACAATAGCATGGATCCTGAGAACAAAAAAAATCACCTCCTTGGAGGAAGGTAAAAGGAAACTCTTCAGCGTAGTTGTGAGAATCTCCTTTAGGACAAATATTGCCCACCAGGCTTCTCTGTAGAGCAGCACTGATTTAATCTAGACTATAGATTAATAGTATAAAAAGACTGTAATGTATCTTCCTGAAAGAGAAAGTAATACTAAATATAATGTAAATATGCAATAGTTCTTTCCTCATCATCACAACAAAAATACATTTGCATCACAACTGATGCAGTCCTGCGGGCAAGTCTTAGGAACAAATACTACAGTGTTACAGAATCACTACAAAAACTGTTAACTCTTGTGTTTGCCCATTGAACACATTCACATAACAGGTCTGCAGTGACTTGTACATTTATAGTCTCCATTCCTATAAATCCAGTATCCTGCATTATTCATCTCTAGCAAAGTAGAAATTATCAAACTTTTTTACCAAGATTTTTTTCTGAACTATACACAGGTTTCCTTGCCATGATATTGCTTGAGTATGTAGGATAATTAAAATCCATTCTGTTTAACTGAGTAGGAATCAGTCTAGACTTATAAGTGCAGAAAGTTCATCAAGCAAATTTCTGTTGTCTGTCATCACTACCAGTGCTTTCCATGCCATTGAGGATGATGGGTCCTTTTATGAATACATCAGCCTAATGAAAGAATGAAAAAAGAAGATCGTGAAGAAATACTTCTTTTCAAAGTTTTCAGAACAGGTTGTGGCCTTTGCTGAAAAACTGGTGGGAGCTGGGAGTCCCCAACAGCTGAAACTACCTGTGAAATCCTTTGTTCAATGTTGCTTCCTCCCGTAGTTTTCCCCCCCCTGGACAGAACAACTGCTAGCACATTCTCTTTGTGCTCAGAATGTGAATGGCTGTCAGACTTCACTTCTTGTTCTGATGCCACCTAAGTGTGTTTATGTCCAGCACTATCATCCCTACTAATTTGCTTACCCCTAGCATGGCCAGGTAAGATGCTCACTTGCTGTTGACTTGCACACAGTAGCCATTCTTCACTTTTTGTCAACTTGAAATGGTTAGGTGACACCCACACAAAATGGGGTTTTGGGGTTTTCTGCTGTTGTTTGTTCTTGTCTATATATTTTTCTCTCCCTTTTTTTTAATTGTTTTGGATTTGGGTTTGTTTGTTTGTTTGGGTTTTCTGTTTGGTTTTGGGTTTTTTTTGTGTTTGTTTGTTTGTTTTGCTTCTGTGTTTTATGCAAGCACATATATGATCCTAAATGAAGACTAGCACAGGTCAAAGACTAACTTAGCTATTTTGTAACTGTTTCTGATTGACCGTATTTTATTTTGGCCTTACTTTAACAATGGGATTTTTAATTTAAGATTAAAAACATATGTAGAATTGCAGACTTTTATGAAGAATAAGGCCATATTTAGATTTGTTTAATGTCCATTTTAGTGTGTATAAGAAGTTCAATATGACAATTAAGCCACTGACAGTACTTGTTTGCTACTTTTCTGCTGTGAGTACTTTATTAAGTGAAACCGTACTTCTAAATGTAAGAGAGTCAGCAGTATTATTATTGGTCTCATCCTTCTTATGAAGTCCTTGAGAATGGTGATACTGAAACTTCTATTGGTATTAAACTTTTAAATTGGTATATTTCACTTTTAGTGAGAGGAGTACTCATAAAAGTTTCAGATGTTCCAAGTGCCTTGATCTCAAACACTCATTTAAAGATGATCTAGGTAAGACTTTTGCAAGACTTCCTTACCTGGGTTGAGCTAGGCTATATAAAATGTTCTGTAATGCCCTTTTTGAGAGATCAGAATAATGTTCTCCCTTTTAACCTAAGTTAATGAACTAGGAGGAATACAGGTCAGTTGCCTTTGCTGTACATATGACTGTCATAACCCTTCTCATGGTAATAACCAGTAATCCATGATATATCTTTTAGTGTATAATGTATTGAGCAAATTTTATGATGGATTTAGGCAAAATAAAGAGAAAACTCTTCTATCTGCCAACTTCTATTTACTCAGAGTATTAAAGATTTTCTTTTTCTCTGCTGCAACTATGTTGAATATCTTTCAGGTTTTAAGTTCTATTTTTAGACCAGCTACCAGTCTAATGGTCAATTTAAGTTCACCTTTTAGATCTCAGTTATTTTAATATCGAGTCTAGATTTGTGGTAGGTGCTGTGTGACTGCTTTGAGGCGGAGTCCAGTTTGGTGCTTCCTCGTTAAAGTGTTCGCAGTCACAGCTTCACTCTGCAGTATGCTCTTCTCATAAGTGCACAAGCAGCTTTGGGTTTCAAGCAAGGCTATCCAGATAAAGAACGAGAAGTTTGAGGATGCAGGTGTTTGCCCTAGAAGAAGTCAGAAAAGGAAGTGAAGTGGCATCCTAATGGAAAAGGGATAGATTAATTTAACATCTCACTATTTATCTACCTTTGCTGATACAAATTAGAAAAGTGTTGCAAACATTCTGGCTACTCAAGTGACAGTGAACAGTTTGCATCAGATTACCTTAGCCTATTACTGCTGCCTATTATTGCCCATTATCCTGCATTTCAATTGGAGTTGTGTTCTGCCAAACCAGGTTTTTAATCAGGTGCACATTTCAGCATCTGGCAGATTATTGCCATCATGTATCTGGTAGCAGTGAAATTTTGTGAACAGCATATCCCACATGTAATTAATGTATTTGGCCATAAATTAGGGATGAAATTTCTGAAGCTGACTTTTAAAATATACAGAAAATGCTTTCTGCATCTGTACACACATAAAATATGTCACTGTGACTCAAAGGGATTGCAGCCATTCGGCACAACTTCATCTATGTACCATTTGGTGTGTTATGCAACATTTTTCAGGTAACTTCATTTCTCCTCCACATCATTTCTACCTATTTTGTAATTAAAAATTATAAATTTCCGTGATTGAAAACTATGTATATTTTTGACCTGTATTTTGTTTTCATTGGAAGCTTCAAATTAACTTAGATATGTCATTACCAATGTCTTAAAAGTTCGAGACTGCACCAATAAAAGTATTCATAAATTTCAGAAGAGTTTTCTTTGATGAGGTTATTTGCAAATTAATGCATACCATACACTTCAAGATCACAAGTCTATTACCATAAGTCTCATATCTGAGATTCTAATATTTGGGTGCCGTAGCTGTTGGAGCTCATCTCTTTGTGCTTTACTTCAGAGGCAACAAAGCAGAATATCCGTCTCCTGTCACTAGTGGAAATCTCATTACATCCTCTCCGTACTCTCTGTTTTGACACCGTCTTTCCTGGGGCTGAGCACAGTTATTGTACTGCAGTTTGTTCTTGGAAGGCTTAGAATCCATAAGTTATCTTTTCACTTTATTCCCACTAGAAGAGCAAGAGAAGGATTTGCAGCTCTCAGTAAGATGAGGTCCTTCTGTGTCAAAATCATTATCTTCAGCTAACATTTCTTCTTTTCAGATTCTTTTTATAAATTGAAAGAAAAGTGGGGGCATAGAAAGATCAACAACTTTTGAAACAAGGAAATCAGAAAATAGAGAGTTTTCATTGTTTCAGGCTTTATGCATTTCCCTAGGTGGTAAATGGATGTTCTCTACTTGTGCTTACTTTTGTTAATGAATATTTTAGGGCATATATTCATAATATTGGAGGGTTGCTTAATATCAAGGAAACTATTGTAACAGGACTAGAGAGTCTATTCCTGCCTCTTACTCTGTGTCTGAAAATGTCCTTGCATGGTGTACTTACGGGCTGTGTTTAATTAAGTTTACACAGAATTAGAGTTTAAAAAAGCATGTAGATGAGAGTACATGTGTTTATTCAGTTATACAGAGGAGACAAATAAAATAAATACATCTTTCTTGTTTTAAGTCATTGTTGTATGATTGTATCTCCTCTTATTGAGTCAGCAGAAAATACAGATAAGGTAAACAACAATAGTAGACAAGTTTTAACAAAATCCCATTGCATATTCCAGCCACATTCTTGTCAGCAAAAATAAGGAGTGTTCTGCAGATGGAGTTACCATAAAGCTGATATCTATTAGTTGGAAATCTGAACTTGGACTGTATTTATCAATAGTTTTATGTCCAGCTGGGGCAGACAAAAGAGAAATGTCTTAAATGAGACACAAGAGTTAATGATTCTATTCAGCATTGTTTCAGTTGGAATACTACTAACAGTATTTTGTTCTTCTGGAACAAAGACTATCTCCTAATGTCTGAGAAAACTAATAGAGACTGTACTTTTCATGGCCCTTTTTCTGTTTACATACGACTTTTCTCCTATGCAGTGGTTTCCAGAGGGAGAAAAGTGGTTTAATTGAATTTGGGCCAGAGTTGCAGCACACTCTAATTAGTGACACATCCACTGTACACAGTTTGTAGGCATATTTTAAAGAACAATCTGAAAAAATTCAAAATCAAAAAAGAGGCAGATTAACATCAGAAAATAGAGGTTTATAAAATATCGCCTGTAGGTGAAGTTTGAAAGACATGTTTGTTTAGCATCTGTGTGTGTTTAAAGGAACAAAGACTGGGGTGAAACATAATAAAAGTCTTTGTGTATACTAAATTGTAATAAATAGGGTGGTCATTGCTTTTTCTTTTCTTGTTTAATTTTCTGGGAGGGCTATTTAGGTTATATATGAGGGAGAACTTTGCTACAAAGATCTCTAGGTACTGGAGCAGGCTACTTCTGTAAGTTAAAGAATACTCTTTTCTGGAGATTTTAAAAACAGATTAAGTACACATTTTTCAGTGATAATCTAGATTTATTTTGATTTACCCAGGGCCAGAGGAACACTGTTTTTACAATGTCATAATTAAATGTGAGGATGCATTATACTGTCTAATCCTGAGTAAAACATATGAAGGGGAACATTTGCACTGACCCATTTTGCAGTCTTTTCTCCATGAACATCTTCTTTACCTTGAAGAACTCACCATGTCAGAAACTTGGAGAGAATGTGGATTATGTAGTGCTTCACAACAAGAATCCCTGAAACAATATAGTAGTACCTAGAATTTAACATCAACTTTGCTCAGAGACAAAGCTGCAGTATGATAAACTAATTACTGCTTAGTGAAACTTTGTCTAGTCTCTGAATATCAGTGATGCATGCATATTATGTAGCAGCCTCTGTGCACCTACTGCCCATCCTGGTTTCCAGAATGTCAGAACATCTGGTTTCCATTCCCTGCTGCTTCTTTCTCCTATTCCAGCTGCTGCACTCAAATAACCTCCCTTTCCCAAGTGGGCTTCATATGGCTTGAAAGGGACTTAATGTACCTCAGTGCATAGGGAACTTTTGATGCATATTTCATCGTGTTTCAGTTCTTTCTACAGGGAACACTGCATGTATAACAGATGTTCCCTGACTGCTACCCTTTCCTGAAGGTGACATGGCCTTTTTTGTGTTTCATCTCTAATGTATATAGAGCTGGTAGTGCCTGCATGGTACTAAAAAATACTGCTCCATGGCTGCCCCCATGTTGCATGCCAAGCTATATTTAATTCCATCTGCTCCCCTGTGCAGCATGAAATGGAGAAGAGCATATGCCCAGTATAACCAAGTCATCTTGTGGCATAAAACCCCTTTATTTAAGACAAGTACATTCATTTTATAAATTTAGGGCCCTATTTTTCCAGCTTTTTAACTTATATAAATCAGTGTGGATGTTCATGTGATTACATGTCTAAAAATACCCAATCTTTTACTATTTCTTTGACTAGTAGTAATGCAATATTATTAATACTGTACACATGTATGTGGTATGTGTGTGTCTATATATGTTCATGTGCATATGCATAAATACAAAAATAAAAAATTATTAACATGGAATTAACTAACCTATATAAATCTATATCTTAACAATATAGAAAATGTAATGCTTTAAAACATTTGTATGCTTGTTTTAAAACTGCAACTATGAGAATGATAGACAATTTTGTTTTACAAAGCATTCTATTTTCATTATAAAACTTGTTTTGGGAAAGTAATTTGGAGGCAAAAGCTGTCAATTTGGAATAGATAATTGAAAAACAGTACTTTAAAAAATAAAGTTTTTTAATATATATTTAATAATGTATAGGACTTCACATATAATGTACATATATATACATATATATATATAACTTTTTATATATGATTGCAGTGTCTGGTTAAAAATTATAAGGATGTGCACACTGGATTTTTAGAAGGAAGCCTATCAACATAACTGTTTCTCACAGTTTTCAATTAAATTCTTTATACCAGATTTTACTTTCTGACCCAATTTTTGTTTGAACAAATAAAGCAGTTCTTCTAAGTGCAGTTTAGGTTGTACATTAAATGATCTCTAATCAGCTAGACAGCCAAAACAACCTTCCAAGGTCCCAATCAAATGTAGAAAGAGCGATAGAAACACAGAAGAGGAACTGTGTCTGTTCTGACCCTGCGAACAGGCTTTTGCAACACATCTGTAATCGTCATGTCTTAGAGAAGTGTATATTGGATCTGTGTGCACTGCTGAATATCAATATTTCTGCACTTCATGTGTGTGATTAGTTTTAACAAGTGATACTTCTTTTCAACATCGTTAGTTTGGTTTGAAGTGAGGATTCTGTTCCTTATCCTTATGACTTTTATTGTTGTAAGGAAAGTTCACATAAATTACTTCTTTTGGAGGGGATGTGCATGAAGTAGAGCAAGATGGAGAAAGAAAGCTAGATTGAACACTGAAGCTACTGCTGCGAGGAAAGCTTTAAACCCAGCTTAACTTGCCAGTGTGCTGTGGCTGCTTTTTGCTTCTCAGGAGTATCAGAGTAACCAGGGCACATTGCTGAACTGGACCATAAGAGTTAAAAAAAATTAAAAATAAAAAATATAGTAACATAAAACATTTTTTCTATGGTATTTCATATTTATAATAATAATTTAAAAAAAAGAATAGTCTCAAAATGTATATTTGAATGGAATTATACTGGAAAGTTCAGACAGCAATGTATAGTAAAATTTACTACACCTTGCAAAAGTCCCTAATATATTAACTTAGGATACTTATATTTAACATTCATTAAAATTTCCAAACAATAATGATAAAAAAAAGTAAATTTTGAACAGAAATATCAAAAATGTTGAGACATGTAGTAAAAAGTATCTGTTATTTTATGGTTATTTCACAATAAGAAGAGAATTTAAATAGTTTGGACTTCCAAAATAAATCTTCTCTCAAAATTTTCTGTCTTCATTATATTTACTGTGAAAATAAAATCCCATCAGATATTTAGGCATATGGCATACATTTACAAAATTGTGAATTTTTTCCATAGATATCTCTTCCTTCTACAGAAGCATTAATAATATCTATGTTTTCTTTACATTCAGTCTGTTTATTTATTCTTTATTATTAGTGTTTATTTTAATTTATTTTTAATTTTACACATTTTATTTTGTGTGCATTCACATTTTTTCTTAGTATAAGGAGAATGGCAGAAATATTTTTGTTGTTAAAATTTTGATACAAGAAATAAGTCTCTTAAAGACAGGGTAAACAATTAATGAGAAGTGTGAACCCACCTTCCATCCGTTATTGAGAAATCTTACCCTGATTGCTAATTTAGCATTATTTTACAGTGATTTCAGGAGATGTGTTATCTCCTTAAATATGACAAAATGAGCCACTGTTTAAAGCCTGAAAACTTCTTTGCTACTTAAAAGTTAAAGATTTCTTTTAATTCTTTAAAGACATAGATTCAGTTGACAGTAGAATATCTGATTCTTGTAAATTTATTAAATGTCTGCAGATTTTCACAGGTGTACTTGACAATAGTTAGTGGTTCATTTTTTATTAAAAAGAAAACTCTTACAAATACATTGGAAAGGTAAGTACCATAGAGCTGCTTTCCTTATTCTAAACTTGATTCTTTTTCTGCCACTCAGAAGTAGGGAAAGGCATAGAGAGTTACAGGAAGGAGAAAAAGTACTTACTTAGAAGTTAAAGGTTTGGGAAGATAACATGTAACAGAGGAGAAAAAAAAACCCAAGTAATCAAAACACACTCAGATTCCTAAAAAACAATAAACTGCCATACTGTTAGAGGTGATTTAATTCTCTGCCAAAAGTGATCAATATTTTAATTTTCCTAGGCACTAGCTGCATTTAAATAATCCTAAACTGGACTATATTCCATATCAGACAGGTGGTTGTTGTTTTGCGCTAGAATTTCATCAGGGTCAGCAGAGTTGTACCACGTCACCCATTTTAAATCAACACGTTATGATTTTTTTTTGTTGTTTTTATAAATCCACAAAGCATAACTTTCTATTTTTAATCCAATGTCAGGTAGTATCATTCTTTTGCAAAAGCCTTTGTAATTAAAAAAAAAAAAAAAAAAAACTTTTCCTCAAAATATAGATATTTTTACATTGGATGTGTGAACATAATACTCTGGAAAATATAAGAAAAGGAAAAAAAATCGATAAGCTCAAGACAGCTAAAAATACTCTTCAAAATCTTAATGAAATCCAGGAAATTCAAATTAATGGCATCTTCAAAACCAAGGCTCATGTCTTTTCCTAAATACTTAGTCCTCTATAAGTACAAGGCAAATGGACAACAAAGTCCTCATTGTTTTGTTAGTTAAAAAAAAAAAAAAAGGAAAAAAAACCCCAAACCAACCTACTAACCAGCCAAACAAAAAGCTTGACATCCCAAACCTCTACATTTTCAGCCCTGTTAAAAAACAGCCACAAATTCTCAGGAACCTTGTCCCTACCATTTCATCTACCATCTCACGTACCTCTGAGCTACCATAATTCTTTATAGTTATTTAGTTGATGAACTCTCTAGAATTACCAAGGAGAGCAAGAGGTACTTCTGGAGCATGACTCCTTTAACCTGTTTAAGATTAATCACATCCTCTACTGCCAGTAAAAGATGACTAACTGAGATATAGTTAAATAATTGTAGATATCTAAACCTATGAAATATGAATTACAACTCAGGTTTTGAGGGAACTAGCTTTTTGTGTACTGGCCATTGTTTATTACAAAGCTTTGGGCTTCTGTGTTTCTATTTGTGTTATGGGTGTTAATGCTTCCAGGCCAAGTTTATTTGGGAGACGTTATTAATTTGTTCAGCAAGTCTTTCCCATTTCATCAGTCATGATGTGGAGGTGGTGAATCTCTCTTCCATAGCAGAAGCATAATTTCTGTTTGCATGACTATTGTTTCCTCTTCCATGTATTTGCAGTTGGGAACTGTTTCTTCCCTAACAAAATTGGGTGCCTGTGTTAGGTGCATAATTCTCTATGCTTTGCTTAAGTATTTATCTACTTGGCTTTTGTTTTGAATTCTTATGGCCAAATTGCTGGTACCAGAAGCAATGAAGAATAGTGTATTGGAGGTTTAAAATTAGAATTTCAGCTCAACCTTCTAAAAAGCCCTATGTGCTGAAATGTTTTACTGAAATGACTCACAAGAAAGGCAAGGCATGGTCTTGGATTACGTGGACTTTTTAAAATCAAAATAAATTAACATAGTTATCTGACTGCTGGAACTATTTTAAGTTAATTAAATACCAGGGAATGAATAAAAATCTTAATTTAAGGATTAATCTCTATGTAAGATATCTGTACCTTACATACTGTTAATCTTCAGTAAATTTTTATCATTTGGTGAGTGGAAGTAATTCATGATCTTGCTAAACCTAGCTCCTTGTTACATCTAAGAGAGTTCTTGTATGTTCATTAAATAGCAATGGGTTCTGGAATAGCTGTTAATCCCTGGCAAATACATTTAAGAATCAACTGGTATTTCATAAACATACAGTAACAATCCTTTTAAATCTAAGTAAATATTTGTTGAAGATACTTCAGGTCTATCCTGTTTTATCACAACGACTGTAGTATGTGCCATTATTGATGGTAAGGTGAGTTTTATCTTGCATGAGTACACCTGCCACTCTCCTCTCAACTTCATCACCAGAGCCAGTTGCTGGAGATGCTCCACATGCTGACACAAAGAGGTCTCCTTCTAACCTTTCTGCACTGTGTCCCTGAAAGACATAAACTGAACTAAATATATATTCATATAGCTATGTGAATGTCAAGAGTTTCCTGCCAAATAGCTGTGTGAACTGGTCATATTTTTTCACACTTCTAGCTGACATAGCTTTGCCAGCAATGCTTCACAATATAGATCTGGTCTCACAAGCTGCTATTCAGCATCAGCGTTATTGATAGTGAACATAGTTTGCTTTCTTTCAAGGCTCACACAGATGAAGGAAGATTGAACTGCATTTTTGGCAAAATGAACAGTATTGTCAAGAATACATTACGTACCTTCTCATGTGCTGAGTAACCCCAATAACAACTATTTAGCTCCATAAGTGTCCCTCAGAACTATCTCAGAGAGTAAATCTTGTGTAATGTACATCACTCAAATATCTTTGTCTCCTGCTTTTGTGTTTGCTCTTTCAACTTTGTTAACCGATAAACATGTAGCAGAGTAAGCATCTCATATGTTCCAGTGGGTTTTTTTTCCCTCTCTCAAAGTAGTCAGTTTACTTTGGGAAATTTGAGTAATTTCTTCTGATGGTTTAGTTTACTTTTTTCTTGCCCACAATTTTTTTTAATTTTTTTTAATTTATTTTTTAATATTTAATCAGTTTTGCAGAGGAAAAGAAAATGGAGAAGACATTATAAAAAAAAAGCAACAAACCCCACCCATTTTAAATTAGAAAAAGCAGGGTTTTTTTTGTGAAAATCTAAAGTAGGCAGTTTTTAATAACTACAAATTTCTATTTCAGAAATAATGGGAAATGTAATTTAGATTAATCTCCAGTTATAAGAACTTACGCTTTGCTATTCACAGTTATAGTTCATAAAATATTATAAGTTTATCTAGTTTACAGAATGGGAAAGCAAAAGTGTCTGACAGTGCTGAAAGTACTGTCAAAACTTCAATTTACATCTTTACATAGCTTTTGATGTCTCTGTATGTTGTCTTGTATCACTCTGCATCAACAGAGCTAATTATGGACAATTTAGTCCCTTATTGTTTCTGATTTGGACTTAGATCCCTCAGTTTTTTAAAAGCCAACTAAGTTTTTTATTTCCCTTCATAGAAAATCATCAGACAACTGCATTCTAACAAATGTAAGAATTCAATATTATGATTATTCTATTGCAAAAAAAAAAAAGAAAATATTTTGAAAAGGAAGGACTCTGAGCTTAAAGCAATAACTTACTAATATTAGTAATCATATAAAAAATATTGAAAGGGCAGGACAATTTTATATTGGACATTTGAAATTTTTAACTGTTTAAATTTTTTTCTGTGACTTTTCTTAATTCTGGTCTCATCTGTCTTTTTCCATCTCGCTATTCCAGCATAGAGTGTAAAATGTATCTTGTCTGGAGCAGTCATGGTAGCTACATATGCACTTGATTTTATGAAACTAAATTCTTAATAAGGAATTCTTTTAATTTTTTTGGGGGTACATAATTTAATATTTTTTATTAAACTGAAGTAAGCTAGTACTTAAAAATAGCTCCCTGACATTCAGAATAATGGATATGAAAGCAAGAGTAATAAAAATTGCTCGGAAGGTGCAGTGCAAGCACTGATTCAGCAGCTACCACACTGATTTAAACATTTTCTTTAGTACGTACGATATTAATCTGTGGGGGTTTAAAAATGTATGAAAACAACCCTGTCTCGTAAGGGTCAAGACATGGAAGTTACATGTGAGGTAACAAACTACAACTCATCATGCAGTCTAGGGCAACTGCATTATATGTATGCCCTTCACTTTTAGCAGCTGAAGGTAATTCAATCACCCACCTAGATGTAACATCTGAGTCACCTTGCAGAATTTCCTGTTACTCTGGCATTTGCACAAAGACTTTAGGACAATTATACCACTGTGCAATTAAGGGTCTAGAGAAAAGAATGCCAGAAAATAAAAAAAGACATTTTTCACCAAACCCGTGTGTATTATTGTTCCATGGATTTGTGTAATGGTGTTACAGACCTTGGCTTCCGTAATGTCCTGCTCAATGATTTCCACGACTTACTTAGGTGTGTGTACAAACACACTGCTTTGATTAAAACCTGCCACCTAATAATTTCATTGGCAGTGCCTAGTTCTTGCTTTAGGAGAAACAGTAAATAATTGTTTCCTATTAGTCATCTCAGTGACAATCATGATTCAAAAATCTTTTCATATATTTCCCTTTGTTGTGTTTTCTCCAAGCTGAAAAATCTTATTCTATTTAATCTCTTTTCTTATGAAAGCCTTTTCATAACTTTGATCATCTTTGCTGCTCTTTTTTGTCTTTTCAGTTCTATTATATTCTTTTGAACATGGCATGAGCAGAACTGCATACAGAAGTCTAGACACAGCAGCTATGGATTAAAAGAGTAATGTTTTGTAATTTAATCTCTATTTTTTCCCAAGATATCTTCTTATTCTAACTGCTGTCTTTATGAACTATGAGGTGACATCTTCACTTAACTGTCCAGACTGTGTATTGAGAGTTGTTAATGTTTACCATCATGTACATTACCAGCAGTTGTTTACACTGAATCTCATGTGCCGTTTTATTATAATCATTCAATAGCTTGATGTCTGTCTGCAGCTCTTCACACTCTCAGATTTTACTGCTCACACTTGTTTGATTCTAAAACTAAATGGTGACAGTGTTACAAGCTCCAATTTTATATTTGGGTTCCATATGGTCTGCTGATTTTTTAGGAGTCATTTTGCCCATTTTCTCTAGAATTTTGTCTATTAGTCTTCTAATTGCAGGCAGATTTCATGACTCATTTCTATCCCCAAAGTATCTGCATTGTAGGAATCTCCCTAGGCTCCTTATTTTCAAAAACTTTTTTTTTTTAATAGGACTGAGTACTTGTGACCATATCTTCTTTAAGCACTAAAAGAGTATGTTGATTCTCTGTCAACCACACTGACCCTCTGATTCTCTGGAAGGCTTTCATTTTTTCTGATTTTTTTTTTTTGTAAAAATTCACATTACTTTCTATGTCATGAACAAATAGTCTTCAAAACTTTTCTTCATACTTCCCTACAATATTGTAACATTTAATTTGTTTGATTTTATGCATTTTTCTCATCCTAATTTGCTCAGAATTTCCACTTTTTATTTTAAAAGTATCTTTTTACTTCTAATGGCCTCCTTTAGTCTGCTGTTTCACCATGCTAGCTATTTTTCTGTCCTTTAAAAGTGGTTTTGAAAAGTGGTATACAGTTTCGCTGAACTCCTAATATAGTATCTTTAGGCAGACTGTCATGCTATCTGCAAGCATTTAGTCTTTTAGTTGTCCTTTTCAATTTCCTTTCAAAAAGCTTTGTCATGTTCAGGTAGTTCTGATTTTTTAAGCTAAATGTTACTATAGCGCTTTTTTCCCCCCCTTTTTCTCTTCTTTAGAGACACTGAATCTGAGAACTTCACGGCCAGCATTACAGTGTAGCTTACAGATATTTTTTCCACTGGGCCCATTGAATGCTAAAAAGTAAATCAAGTCAGCGCTGTTTATCCTCTTGCAATCTCTTCAACTACTTGTTGTAAATTCAATGTACTTCATTATTCCTGTGTAATTTGTATCTTGGAATTATAATTACACTGGTTTCTGCTGGGCATTCTCTTTCTATTTTTCCCTTGTGATGTATCTGTTACATCACATTCTTCAAATAGAACCAAGTGCTGGAGTTCTAGTTTTTCAGACTCAAAAAAGTATAGAATCAAGTAAATACTTGGGTTTGGTCTGGCTACCAATTTTTATGTGTCCAGTTCAATTAAAATTTTATTTGTAGAAGTTTTTCTTTGCTATTCCCTCTCCAAATATGGTTAACTTTTACTCTAGCCTATTTTTTTTCCTTTTTCAGTTTACATTTAGTGACTTCACTCTAGCTGGCAAGTTACCTGATTGCATGCTTTTCTATACCTGTGACTTGTCTTTCATTTAAAAAAACCCCAATTTTATAGCCAATTAAAATGTCACCAGCCTTTTTTTTTTTTTGTGCTGACTTGCATGATGCTTACTCGTAGTTGTGTTTCATTCATTACAATCATTTCCTTCATTACATATTAAATAAACCCTCCTTATCTAAGCCAATTTTCTACCTCAAAAACTGCATGAGCATCTAAAATGCAGAACGCAGAAGCAGAATCTCTGCAGAAATGTGGAACTGTTCCAGAAATGTGATGTCATTTTCTGTTCTTTCATAGGTCACAACAGAAAGACAGAAAAAAAAAAAAGGGAGGAAAAAAAACCCAACACATTTATTCCAAATCAATTATAGAGAGATCCTTAGATGTCTGATTTTCATCTTGAGTTTTATCTTTCACTTGTGATTCAATTGACTCAAGTCTTCCTCTTCATACTGAATTTTTATGAGAGAGGTACTTGATACTTACACCTGTAACTAATGTTCAAGTAAAAATTAAGTGTTGTACTTCTTTTTACTGGGAAAAAACCCACCCTTTATATTGGCAGTCTCCAGTGACTGCCATCAATTTCCTATTTTCAGCTCCTTCTGATTTTTCTTCTCACGCTTCATGGGAGTTTTGGCAAATAATAATGTTTTTAAGTACATGTACTGGCTGTGTCCTTTTTTGCTTGGCATATTAGTAATACACCATACATACTGAAGACAAAATTTTAATAATATTTTTATTGTTCCTTTGTTACTTTATAGGCTTGTTCCTTACCCTTTTGTTAACTTTTGACTTTCCTCACCCTCGGAAAAATACTTTTAGGAACCTTTCACAACTTATTGTTGCAGAATTCCACTCAGGAATGCAAACATCTGTTATTACTACCATTTTTCCTCAATCCAGCAATAATCTCAATGTTTTTGTCTATTTCTACACTGAGGCAGCTGTAAGAATTTGTCCAAATTAAAATTGCAGGTGAATTAGTCAAATCACTTTTAATCTAATTATTTATATGAAAAGAATAAGAGTACAGCAAGAAGAATATAAGAATATCCACTTAGTGGTTTAATGCGATTAAGCCAGTCTTTAAGTTTGCCTGTTCAATTGATAAGGATTAATTTTTCAGTGTTTCATTGTAGCCTCAGACGGAAGTGCATGTGCTTTTACATGCTCTGGTGTTCACCATTGTGCTTTGAAGGTCTTTCATCAAAGCAGTGCATTAGGCTGCTTTTCCATCCAGTGTTCAGTGCTCTTTTATGGACTGTGGTGGGATTTGAGTAGCTGTGGCTCCTGGCTAGGCTGCTATAGCGTTGTGGAGTTTGCTGCAGTTTCTTCTCTGGTGAAAACAGAGTCATGAGACATGAAAGAAGCATGTATGTAATGCGTCTTCATTCACCATTGCTCAGATCCTATCAGGTACCCCTCTCATAACCTTACTTTGTGCAAATAAACCACGGGTACTCTGATGTCAAGGGTTCTCTGACCCTGAAATTGACTCCATGGTCTGGCCACAGTCACACCTGAAGTCTCTTTTACTCTGAAGGCCAGAAAAGTCACCTGCTTTTGTAATCACTGAGGGTCCTTTCCACATAGAATTTTTGCAAAGGTTTTAGGTAAAATCCAGGAACAGCATTATGGAGAAGGATCACACAGCCATGAATCCTGACTGTGCTGACTTCTGAATCATGTCAGAAACAGATAGACAGAATGAGAACTGGCCCAGGCCAAAGGTATAATAAGCATCATTCGAACTGCGTAGAGCAGTTACATGAAATAGACAGTTTTCTGCTGTGGTACTTTTGCAGTTATTAACCCAGATCCAGCCAGAGAATCCATAGAAAGGAATCAACCTTTTGAGCCTCACAGAGTGTCACTCACATGTTCTCAGACAAGAATAAGAGTCTCTCAGTTTATCTAAGAGTTTTAACATTTTTTTTTTTCTCAGATTCTCATTCAATTACAATTTTTAAAGTATTTATTTAAAATTCCTTCATCTGGAATCTTAGGAAAAGTTAAATTCTTTCCATTTTAGTTTTAAAGGGAGGTTACAGTACACCTGAACTTGTGGAATATTTGACCTAGTCGTGTCCTGTTAATAGCTTGCTTGCTGATTCAAACGAGCAATGCCATCAATGCTGTATTCAGGATTTTCTTACTGAAAAGAACAAAACAGGTCTGAATGTAAAGCTGTGGTATCCTGCTCTGTCAGGTTGAACTGCTGGAAGGTAGACAAGGATACCTGCAACTCTGTTCAGCTGAGCTTGAATTTCACCCTGATGCATGCTGAGAACTAGCATTATACGCTTTATTCTCAGTGGTGACTGCCAGCCGTGTAACTCTTCAAGCATATCCTGCCATTTGTTCTATCCAGCAGAAATGGGGTTGATTCCAAAGTAGCTTTTCCAGCTACTTTGTAGGAATAGTGTGCAATGAGGGCAAGTTTGGGCAAGTAATAAATACAAATTGACGGTAGTGTTATATGAAGGGGGAAAAAAGGAATAGTTTTCTTGTAAAAACGTAAGGATGGAAAAAACATTGAAGTCATATTTCCTCTGAAAAGACAATGAAAGATACAGGGCATTCATTTTATTACATACAGTATGCTGAAGTCCATAGAATTCAGATCTTACTTTACCCTTAATCACATTTCCAGAAGTCTCATCACAGCCTGTGAGAATCAACAATTTCCATCCATTAGATATTGATGTGACCAAACTCTGAGACTTGCTTGTGCTCAACTGTTCATTGGGACGATATCCTGCATGGGACCTCACAACTCTGTTGAATTCATTTTTATCTCATTGCACCTGATTTCCATTAGAAGACTGGAAATTAGGTGTATGGATGGGGGAGCTAGAGGCAATGTGGATCTCAGTAGATCCACGCTATGCAAGTTTGATGTAGCCATAGAGCTATTAAATGGGAGGCTTGACTTGCTAACCCTTAGCTTACAGATGTGGCAGCTTTTGTTTACTGCATTTAAACTTCTGGTTTTGTTTACTTTTGTTATTATTCTTTGATTACTTGCTCAGTGTAGAAGAATCTGACTGGAGCCACTGTTTATTTCTTGTGATGTGTCTTTTCCATCTAATGACAGCCATCAACTGAGAACACTTTATTTCTAGTCTTGAGAGCTTCACACTCACGAGAGTGGCCTAGAGGGACACAGCTGTCTCATTGTGCAGTGAACAGAGAATTATTCTCGGATGCATCCTGCTCATCAAAACCTTAAATATTATGGCCAGGTTCTTGAACTGGCCTTGAATACAAATTGAGAACCAATAGAAAATATTATTTTTTATATGACAGGTTGAGGTAGCTTGTCCTCTTAAGCAATTAATTTTCTTGTTCTGTACATATTATGCTTGTATTCCCGACTGATTTCTACTACATAACACTAAGTACAAGAGTATGAGCAAGATTATCACATTGGTTGTTGCTATCCAATCTGACATTAAAAAAAAAAGAACAATACTTACTGAGGTAAAACCAAGAAATTCTGGTTCCTTTCTCTATATATCTAATGAGATCTCAAGATTTTTTACTACTTGAGTAAGCATATGGTGTATAATGAAAGGAAACAGAAGACATTCCTAACATACAGATATTCAGAATGTTCTTTTTTTCATCCATCATCACATCCTTCTTCAGCTGGCTTACCTACAATCAGCTATTTTTTACCTTTCAGATTTTGTGACACTTTTGTGACAACAGTACTTCAGAAGGAGATATAAGGCTGAGGTCCATCTGTTGGTGGCTCATATCAGCTCCCTTTACTTACTCTTTGTAATGCATGTGGCAAGCGTCTAACTTGTAGTCCCAGGTTGCATGGGAAAACTCCTGTCCCCACTGTGAGGAGTTCACAACCTCTCTGCTGTGACCAGCTTTCTTTAGCAATAGAAGCCGCTGTTGCCTGGAAGGACAATTCCTAGGAAGCCACTAATATGTTCAAAACAAGAAGAAAACTTTTAACATTAAAAGGAGAAAATAAAATTATGAGTGACTATCCATAAGTATTAGCTGCTGATGAGCAAGCTCACAGTCTCTCCAACATTAGAAAGTTACTGTCACAATTTTAACTCATTTAAATCAGTTAAACAGTCCTGGTTCCATCAATATGATGCATCCCCATTTCTCCACATGGGAATTTTAAAGGAGACAGTTCTTCTCATCCTGCAGCAAGCTAGTTCAGGAAGGTGAACTGAAAGAAAACGATTTTTTTTTTTTTTTTAATGTTCTTTTAGGCACTTGAATGTACTCACCTTGAAACAGGGTAGAAACACAGAGTGGATGCCAGGCAGGAATGATCTGGCTTAGTTTTACATATTGTGGAATCGCAGACTAAAGAAAGGAGAAGCTTCTGTCAGAACTAGGTCTTCTGTGCTGATGTTTGCTAGCCTGAAATATGAATCCACAGTGCAATGCTGCTTAAAGCAAAATAAAAAGATGGCAAATGTCACAGTTTTTTGCACATCTGAGTAAAATTATTTTTGACCAAATGAAGAAGTGGACAGTTACTTTAGCCTGTTGCAGTTTATACAGTTTTCTGAAACTCGGCACACTTGACACACAGTTTTTTGTGTGTGTTCTCACAGATGCTGCAGCAGGAAAAAAAAAAAAAAAGGAAAGAAAAAAAAAGATAAAAAGTCCTCTTATGTCTTTTAGAATAGTCACAACCTTTGAATAAGAGTTTCAGCTACATATAGGCAAGATGTTGCAAGATAGTCTCCAACTATTTACAATATCTGTAATTTTATCTTTATATATCTTTTCCATGTATGCTACTTGAAATGAATGAATGAGCATGAATAAATGCTCAAAAAAATTTAAGCCTTAAAGTTTCAGCAGTAGGTTATTTTTTCAAGGTACAAAGCCAGAATTGCAGCAAGATGTAAACTACAGTTGGGTAAGGATGAGACATAAAACCCTTAAGCTGAATACTTTCATACTACTTTGTATTTAAAAGATGTCTTGATTATAAAACTTACTTACAGATAAGATCTTAAAAATTCCATTTCTATTCATTATATAATGTTTTATGCTTGTATTGCCGACCTAATCAGATTATAAATCCAATTTTGGTAGTAAATATGCAAGCAAATGTATACTTTCATCATTTTGGGTTGAGAAAATAGTGCAGTTTTCTGTTCAGCTTTTACTTCTGTTTAGAGTAATGACTTTATATTCTTCTGTTTTAAACCAGACAATTATTATAAGGATATCAAAGAATAATGCATTTTTATTACAAACCATGGGTGACTACTGTGAAATAATTAATTTCCCAACATAAAGTTCAGGCTTGTTCTACACACAAATGAAAACTAATTTTAAAGATTCCTAAACCTATAGAAGTCAGAATAGAAGAAGTCAGCATAGAAGTCAGTATAGATTTGGCAAACGAAATATATGTGTCATTTCTATGCACCTGGTCATAGGTCTTAAAAATCCCAAACTGATAACAGCAAACTTCAAAATTATTGTTATTTAACTAGCCTAGATAAAGAAGGTAGACATTCCTAAGGCATGAAGTTCCTTAACATCTTTAGTATAGAGGAGATATTTTATGAAAGAATTATAAATAGAAATCTACCTTGGGAGGAGTTTGTAGTTCCAATAGCGGTGCAAGACTGAAATTTTCCCCTTAGTAGAACAAAAAGAAAAAAGTCAGGCATGAGGACTGCCAGTACTTATAAGTGTTTAAATTCTTCCCACATCTCCAGTTGATTGACATCTTCAATAAGCTGTTAATGACCCATTCCATTTGCTTTAAATGAGCCTTAGATTTTTAGATCTGGTGAGTTTTGTAGAATGTTTGAATTAAGTAGATTTAATTGCCTTTTTTCAGTTTTTGTTTTCGTTTTAGTAATTCATCATTCAAAGGAACAGTATGCTTTGCCATTGTAATAGTTTCTCAGTAACCTTTTCTTTGAGTTCTAGATGCAAAACTGTTTACTAGCTACAATGAATCAGTATTCTTATTTGAGCTAGACTGTGTGTATTAGGTAGCAGTTATTCATAAAATAAGAGCTTTTCTTATGCTGGCTTTCAGTATTTTAAAGTAGCAATTTAGCAGCTGTCTTGGAAAGGGCTCTAAGCATGTTGGAAATCAAAGATGACTCCGGTTCTATTCATGAGATGGGTTGGTACTGCATTTTTATTAGCATATGTGCTTTGCTTTTACTTTGGTAGTTTCAGTCCCGGGGGCACAGAGCTGAGAAATATAGATTGTAGCTATCATGCCAGATAAGGAAAGCAACGTAAGTGATGATGCAAAGTGTATTTTCGCTGACAGTGAACAAGCAGAGACTGTCCTGCATAAACCAAATTTTTCCGTCTGACTCTAATGGGCTATTCTCACCACAGTGATACCTTCTGAGGAGCAGTGTCATACTTAGTTGAATTGTAATAGCATTTCTTTCAAGAAATGAATTACATATCTGTAGAGAAGTGATGGTACAGACAACCATCCCTTTTAGTACACAATCAGCATTTTATTCCTATTGGTGCCAGACACTAGCTAATCCATGATAGCGATAGAGGAAATTATCGTCAAGAGGTGTGGGAAGTGGGGAGCTGGACATCAAAGTGACTATCAGTGTAAGACTTTATTACAGCAAAATGAATAGAACCCTATCTTTCTGCAGTAGGAATGAATAAAAACTTAGAAGGACATGATAAGTAGTGAGCTGTCCTACTTCCATTCATGTTGGACATTCATGTGGGCAATACTTCACAATATGAAATCTGAACTCAGTCTTAGGATGCAGGCTTGCTCGTAGTATAGTCCCTGAATTCATATGCACTCAAGTTTTCACAAATACATCCACCAGCTCATATTTACATAATGTGGAGTGTATACAACTGCAGTTCTTACATACATGTTATGGAGAATGGAAGTCCATGTGATCTTGAGCAGAGAACAGATTCCCTGTGTGTCTCTGGATAACCTCTGCTGTCTGTACCTTTCTTAAGAGGGAGGCTAGTCATGGACTACACTTATCTGGTGGATCACACTTTGGCCACTGCACTTTGGAGAGAAGGGAGTATGCCATTAGCTGAGTTAAAGTGAAATACAGTATCTGGTATGCTGGGCTCTCTGTGATCTCATCCCTGCAAGGCAGCAGCTAATCAGCGTTATCTGGTGGGGTCTTTGTATTATGTCCCCTCTCATGCAATTTATATCTGCTCAACAAATGACATATGATCTTTCATCCACCTTCGTGCCTCCAATAAGCATAAAGTCTGTTGGGAGGGGGAGGAGGGGGGCAGGAGGAGAAGCAGACTAACCTTTTCAGCTCGATTACAGAGAGAACAATTTGTTTTTGTAATTAGAGCTCAGCAGTGATCTCTGTTTCACTGATACTCAGCTTGGTGTAAACAGAACTCAATTTTGACAACTGTTTAGCTCATAGCACAGTTTTAAAGTATTAAAGGATAATGGAAGACTTATTAGATTAGCTTTTGCCATGATCTTTTAGTGTCCCAGATAATTATTATTTGTGATACAGCTGAATGGTTTAGTCTTGTGTTATTATTATGCATGCATTTCTGTGTAATACTTTATCTGCTGTTGATGGGCACTAAAATATGCATTAGGAAGTATACATTTAGTCAGATTGCACAGATATTAGTGGTATTTTTGAGTGGATCAAATTGTTCTTTGTTTGATTTTTATTTCATTTCCATCATAACAGTTCTTAGCTTCTGACTTTTTTTTTAAATTAGTGCTATCATCTTCATCATCATTACTATTAATAATAACACTCATATGACTTCTATCACACTCCTTCGATCCAATCATTACATTACATTTCTCCCACAGCATTTTAACTTTCCATCTGTCTCATGTGTATTGGTGTTGCGTAATTTTTTCTTGCAATATCACCTTTTCAATCTTTGTTATTTAGTATTTTAAATCATCCCGGGTAGTCAGATACTGGTTTTCACCTTGCTATTTGATTTTTCCTCTTATTATCTTTTCATTAGGGTATGTTTTTTCTAACTTGGATCTTATAATTAGTATTTTACCTTTTGATTACCATTTTTTCTTATTTTGTGTAAGGCATGTCATTTTAATTTTTTTCACCACTTTTGCCTACACAGTTTTCCCTTTCTTATTCTTTTTCTCTGGCTATCCTAATTCTGTTAAGTTTGACTCCCTGTCCTGGTTTCAGTCTGGACAGAGTTCATTGTCTTCCTCGTAGCTGGTACCATGCTGTGTTTTGGATTTAGTACCAGAATAATATTGATAACACACTGATGTTTTTAGTTGTTGCTAAGTAGTGCTTAACCCTAAATCAAGAACTTTCAACTTCTCTTGCCCTGTCACTGAGAAGGCTGGAGGGCTACCAGAATCTGGGGGAACAGGTGACCCAAACTGGCCAAAGAGATATTCCATATTGTGTGGTGTCATGCTCAGCATATAAACTGGGGGGGATAGCTGGCCGGGGGTCACTGCTTGGGAACTGGCTGGGCATTAGTTGCTGAGTGGCAAGCAATTGCACTATGCATCACCTTTTTTTTTAAAATTCTCTCTCTCATCCCACTGTGGTGGGGAGTGACTGAATAGAGCTGAATGATGCTTAGCTGCCATCTGGGGTTAAACCACAACACTCCCCTCTGATCAGGAACATTGCTTCTAATCTTATTTTTTATATCTAGTAAGTGTTTAGTGTACTGTACTGTCCTTGTTTACAGCAATGTGATTTTCTTTATATAGAAGTCTAAGTTTGCAACTTCTTGGCAGTTCTGTATAGATTAAGGCAATACATTTAATACATTTGGAGGTGATTATGTGATTTTTCTGGACAGAGCCTAAATTGCTGGAATACATGAGCCAAAAAAAAATAACAACCAAAAACAGCCAGACAAACAAACAACAAAAAAAAACTCATCAAGAAATTATATAGAGTTTTCACATTTGAATAATTGCATTTTCTCTTAAGGTTCACCAGGAAAGTGAGTCTATGTCAGTGATTAAGTGGGTACATTTAACAAAACATGAGTACTAGTCCATGAGTGAAATGCACTTGTATTTTCATCTCAGTCTCTAAATGAACATCAGTGGCTCATGTTATGAAAGCACAAAGATTGCTTAGGGCAAAGAAAGCTCTGTCAAGGTTAATGGCCTCAAATCCTTCCTGCCCTAACCATCTTTTAATGTTTTTCATGATTACTTCTTAAATTTGCTCTTCAAAACAAGAGTCCAACAGGAAAAAAAAGGTGTAATACTAACTGGACTCTGTGATCCACCTTACTATTTCTCTTTTATATAATAATCTTTATGTTGTGTTCATTCCAGTGTGCTGCCATCCGGCAAGATGGTTTATTGCTAGTTTTGTTCATGTTAGTTATTTCATGCTCATGATTAGTATTCTTGTTTGTTCTGGCAAAGCATAGTAAGCTAAAAGCATCCAGGCCTTTCAGCCATCTTTTTAATTTTGAAATGAAAGGCATGCATCTATTTCTGAAGAAATCATGCTTGTCAAATGGACATAGAGCCAAATGGAGATTGGTATAATTGCTGTATGGTAGGAAAAGAATGATTATAAACATATATGCACTCCTTCCATACATACTGCCAAGCTATCATGAAAAGAGCAGTTCCCTGAAAGTCAGCCCTTTACTACATTGCTTTTATTATGTATTAGATATTTTTGTTCATTCTGTTGATTCTCATCACAGCAGTATCTAAGTACCTCCCAGTGGTAGATTAAGCTCTTGATTTAACATCTCTCATTTTCTCTCTAGAAGGAGTGAACGGTTGGATGGATCAACTTTAAATTAATGCATTTTTGGTAGCCTATGTCCCAAAGGACTCCCAATCTAGTTAAAATCTGTAATTCTGGTTGAACTATGGAGTGTCATATACGAAAGTAAAGACTAGAGCTAGGGCATATCACTTTCTCCTTGGTTGAGACAGTTTTGTAGCCAACCAGCAGAAACAGAAAATATTATTTGCAGGTAGCTGTGTGTGACAATTTCATATTATTAATGAAAACAAAAGTTAGAATACATGATTTATGTAGCCCTAGAATCATAGAATGGTTTGTGTGGGAAGGGACATTTATAGATCATCTAGTCCAAAAGCAGGACTCAACATCCTCATCATAAAAAAGTCTTCTTATATCTAATCTGAACATGACCTCTTTCAGTTTAAAACTTTTCTGTCACTAGAGGACCTAGTAAAAAGTCTCCATCTTTCTTATAAACACCCATAAATATACCGATAGGCAGCTATACGGTTTCCTTGGAGCCTTCTCTTCTCCAGACTGAACAACTCCAACCTCTTGATAAGAATCAAGGGGCAAACAAATAATGTGGATTACAGACCTCCTAGCCAGGACAATAATGCCGACAAATTATTCCTTGAGGAACTAAGGGACACTTCCAAGTCAACTGCCCTTGTCATTATGAGGGACTTCACCTTGTCAGAAACTAACTGGGAGTATCACACAGCTGATACAACACCAACCAGAAGACTCCTAAAAATCCTGGATGACAACTTTATGGAACAGGTCCTAAGGGAGACAACTTGGAAATGTGTTCTCCTCAATCTGCTCCTTTTTGACAGAGTGGATCTTGTGAGCAAAGTGGAGATTGGTGGCCAACTTGGCCACAGCAACCACGAAGTGATCGAGTTTAAAATTTTATTGAGAGGAGGAAAAGCACCAGCAAAACCTCAGCTCTGGACATGAGGAAAGCAGACTTCAGGCTGCTCAGGGAATTAGTAAGTAAGGTCCACTGGGAAAATGTTTTTGCAGGTGCTGGGTTCCATCAATGCTGATCACTTTTCAAACATCACCTCCTTAGGGCGCAGAAGCAGGCAAGCCTCAATTGTCAGAAGTCAATAGGCAAGGCAGAAGGCTAGCTTGGCTGAGCAAGAATCTTCTTGTGAAAACAAGGTAAAAAATGAAGCAAGTGGAAGCAAGGTCAAGTGACATGGGGAGAATTCAGAGATGTTACTTGCCACTGTAGGGAGAAAATTTGCGTGGCCAAAGCTCAACTGGAGTTGAAGCTGGCCAGAAATGTGGGAGATAATAAAAAGAGACTTATCAAATATCTTAATGGCAGTAGGCAGTATAGAAATATCATTGACCTATTACAGGATGAGAATGGTCACCTTATAAGCAGGAACAGAGACAAGACAGAGGTGTTTAATACTTTCTTTGCTTCTGTCTTCAACATGGATGACGGACCACGGGTGTCTCAGTGCCCTGAGCTGGAGGACCAGAGGTGCGAGAATGATCAATTCCCAGTCGACCCTGAAACTGTGTGGGATCTCCTGCTCCAGCTGCATCCCTACAAATTTATGGGGCCTGATGGGATCCATCCCAGAATCCTCAAGGAGCTGGCTGATGTCATCGTAAAACCTCTTGATGATTTTTGAGAGTTCTTGGGAATCTGGAGAGGTCTCAGCTGACTGAAAGCTGGCAAATGTTGTCCCAATTTTAAAGAAGGGCAAGAAGGAGGATCCCAAATACTACAGACCTGTCAGTCTCGCTTGGTCTGTTCAGCCTGGAGAAGAGAAAATTGAGTGGGGAGACACCCTTGCAGTCTACAACTTCCTTCTGAGGGGAAGAGAAGGGGCAGGCATTTGTCTCTTCTCTGTGGTGACCCAAGGGAATGGCCTGAAGTTGTGTCAGCGGAGGTTTAGGTTCGATATTAGAAAAAGGTTCTTCACCTAGAGGGTGGTTGGGCACTGGAACAGGCTCCCCAGGGAAGTGGTCACAGCACCAAGCCTGACAGAGTTCAAGAAGCATTTGAACAATAGTCTCAGGTGATTGATGTGACTCTTGGGGATGGTCCTGTGCAGGGCTAAGGGTTAGGCTCAATGGTCCTTGTGGGTCCCTTCCAACTCAGCATATTCTGTGATTCTCTAACCCTCTCAGCCTGTCCTCACAGCCCTCTGATGTTTTCTGTGGCTTGTGTCTAAACTGTCTCTAACACATCCATGTCTTTCTTGTGCTAAGGATTCCAGAGCTGGGTGCAGCACACCAGGTGGAGTCACATGAGAGTGGGGTAGCAGGACAGAATTACCTCCTTTGACCTGCTGGCCATGCTGCCTTTGATGTAACCTGGGATGTGGTTGGCTTTCTGGGCTGCAAGTACACATTTGTGGGTCATGTCCACCTTTTCATCCACCAGAAACCCAAAGTCCCTCTCATCAGGGTTGCACTCAGTCCATGTATCTCCCGGTCTGTATTGATACTGGGGATTGCCCAAACTAAGTTCGTGACTTTGCACTTGGCCGTATTGAAGTTCACAAGGTTAATGATTATTTTTGGTAGTCAAAAAAGAGAGCTTAGTCCAAAAGTATTTGAATCTCTATATTAAGAATTTCAACTGAAATTCCCTCTGAAAGAGTCTCTCTTTTTTCCATAGAATAGGTAGAGAACATAAAAAGGCCAACTTCTTCATTTACATATCTAAGCAATGTAGCCCTCCCAAAACACAGATTATTTTATTCTTTATACTGGTAGAATTTCAGCCCAGGAGGCTGAATAGAATATAGTTGTGAGTGCATCACAATACCTTTGTGAGTCTTTTAGGACCATTTGCTCTGCTGAACTAGTAAACATTCCTTCATAAGCTGATGTTTTCCAAGTATCTCCCTAGTGAAGGTAGAATCATTTTCCTGAGATAAAGAGAGGTAATGCTGTTGGCTACATGCAAGCTGTTCGCTTTTTAGTCCAGATCACATTAATTATATCACCTAATACCTATGATATATGATCTGATCATGATATTTAGATAGGGCCTGAAGGTACACTGATAATTACATTGTTCACCACAAGTGTGGGTCTTAGTTGTGGAGAATAGGTTCTATTATTGCTTATTTCTGACATAAAGATATAGGACATTCTCCCTAGATCAAACAAGCTAGACAGATCTCATTGTTAACAGTATTTAATAATACAGAAGTACAGGAGTATAAGAATAATTAATGTCTTATCTTTCTCTCTAGATCAGTGCCCAGTATACTGCCAAGTCTATGCCATGACCCAAGTCCAGACTGAGTTTTCAAGAATATTAAACTTGCTTAGGGTTTGGTGGGTTTTTTGGTTTTTTTTTTGTTGTTTTGGTTTGGTTTGGTTTTTTTTGCTGTTGTTGTTTGTTTGTTTTGGTGGTTTTGTTTTTGTTTTGTTTTGGTTTTTTTTAATTAATTGACATCTTTCTGGGCTTACTCAGGATTTAGATGATCGGATAGTGAATGTCATTTTGGTATAGTTGGTGGATCTCTTAGCATTTATTAAAATACTGATTTTGCAAAGAAAATAAAGATGACTTATTTGACTGTCTGCTCTAGTTATGATAGGTGCCATCTACCTTCCAGTCCACATTGCTCGTCTTCTTGAGTTGCAAAGGGCATAATTCAGATTTTTGAATCACCATTTTCAAAAAAGTGAACCTCTTTTTTAGTGAACAGCTGTATTGAAGTTTGTGACTTTTGGTACAGACATAGCTTGTGTGATTCCATTATAAACAAGGTATCAATTAAATCCTTTTTCTATTCTTTATTAAAAGATTTGTAAATAGACACTATTATTATGAGTCATCATACCTGAAGAGTTTGTTCTGTATATAAATGTATGTTTTCTAATATTAACATCATAGATGTAGAGTTGCACAGAATTGTATATTTCCAAGACTACAGGTTCAAGCAACAGATACCAGGTAAAATTTTTCTTGAGAACTTTGACAGCAATGTCAGAAAACTCTTAAGTAATGAAATCTGGAGGTAAGAAAACAAATCAGGTCTCATAAGGAGGAAGACAGTTTTCACAGTAGAATAGCACAAATATTGAAAATAGAGAAGAATATAAATGAAATATCATGAAACCCAAATTGGGGCTTGGCAACATTGTAAATAATATACAGTAAAGTCAGGAAAAAATCCCTCCATAAAGATAGGAGGACATTAGTTTCTTCTGAGAGCTATCATGTCTTGGTAGAACCTTGCAGTGATCTTGTGTATATGTAGTAATTGTATCTTTACTTTGTACAAGAAACATTTCTTAGCAGTCACAAAATCCCTGGTTTTGGTGAATAGCAGGAAAAAATTTTGAATTTCATGTATAGAAAGAGAGGGACAATAAAAGAACAGACAAATTAAACCTGTTCAAAATACACTTTTCATAGAATCATAGAATGGCTTGGGTTGGAAGCAACTTTAAAAATCACCTAGTTTCAACCCCCTTGCCATGGACAGGGACACTTTTCACTAGACCAGGTTGTTCAGAGCCCCAGGCAGTCTGGTATTGAACACTTCCAGGGATAGGACATCTACAAATTCCCTGGGTACTCTGTTTCAGTGCCTCACCACCCTCACAGTAAGATTTTCTTCCTAATATCTAGTATAAATCTACTCTCAGTTTGAAGCCATTCCCCCTTGTTCTGTCACTACAGGCTCTTGTAAGTAGTCTCTCTCCATCTTTCCTGTAGGCTCCATTCAGGTATGATGATGGTGTGTAGAAAATATCATAAACCATAGCACAGATATATCAATCCTATATAAAAGAGCTCCTTGTGTTTATATTGAAGATGCTGGTTTTTTTTTTTTTTTTTTTTTTGGCTTTCCACCTGCCCCCCCCCCCCCAAAAATCTAACAAACTTCACTGAATTGCAGTCTGAACGGATTAATTCTAAGAATCAGTTTTCTAGGCACATATGGGTGCACTGTGAGTGTCGACACATGACCTAGCAGGTAGCTCTAAGCAGATTTCCAGTGTAATTTCAGGATATACCTGATGCAGAGTGTCTTTCAGTTTCTTCTCATTATTTAGCTTTTCTTGCCTGCTTCCAAATTGCCTCTTCTGCTTTCATTCCTTTGCTGGGAGCAGGTGAGGATGATATGGAACAACAAGAGTTTTCTGAAACTTAGATAATTTAAAAGTGCAACTTTCAAGTATATGCTGAAGAACTCCTTTATGGAAATAATATTTTTTTGCAAAGTAATATTTTCCATTACAAAAGAATTTTTCTGGTTTGTATGCACATATTTATGGCTCACTTGACTGGAGACTTTACAAAAGCTATCCATGTAATCTTTCATTATTAAAGCAGCTGCTAGCATTAGATAGCTTTTTAAAAAATATCAATTGTTTTTTATTATCTTATGAAAAGAGGCATTGAAATTGGAGTTTGGTTTTGGTTGGGTATTTTTCCTGGGTTTCATTTGTTTGTTTGATTTTAATTGAAAATTATTTTTAACCCTCTCCCTGAGAGGGAAACCAGCCATCTTTCAGAGGAACAAAGGAAAATTAAATAATCTCAAAATATGTAACTATTCTACATGTAATTTTGCCCAAAGAAAAAATACTAATGTTTCAGATTTCTTTAAAATTCATATTTGGTTAAGAAACATTCTTTTATTGATGTCTGTCAAACTTACTTTACTAGGTATAACATTTAACAATGGTAGAATTTTTCTTTTACTTTAAACCCAGGAGGATAGAAGTTGAACTTTTGTGAGCCTCTTAAAGAATAAATGCTTCATAGATAAACTAGGAATTTACAAGTGTCTTCTCTGCTGTTTTTTAGCTATTCATCACCTCTTGTGAGGTAAATGAAAGCAGATATTTTTCCTCCATCAGGAGTCATCGGACTGTGTGGTGTCTCATTAATAAAGGGTAGTATCTCATCCATATTATATATAATGTAATAAATAGGTGAGTGCAAATAAATGTAAAAAATTCGTGCAGCAAATCAACATTTTTTACACAAGTATGCCAGAAAATATGGAAAATATGCAATAGTGTTCCAAAATACTGAGAATATAGAACTAAATCAGTGACACTGAAAAAAAACCAAAACCAAACAAAAACCAGGTTATCCAGTCCTTAGTTTACAAGCAGGAGTTATACATTATTAAACCTGCAGGGAAGACATTCACTCTTACTGGGCTTGCAAGGATTCATGACCCTGAGACTGGCTCAGCTGGTTAAAATTTTGGGCTAATAACATCAAGGTGGTGGGTTCAATCCCCCTGCATGGGCCATTCACTTAACAGTGGTCCCTTCTATCTGAGAATATGGTGTGATTCTGTGAAATCTCATATAAATTCACTCAACATTCAAGGGATAATTCCATTAAGGTATTTATGTGAACCCGAAGATAAAATCCTCTAATTGAAATGGGTTATACATTCAGTTACACTTACTGTGCTTTGTTTGTTTACATGGATCACATAAAATGAAAACCATTCTATTTCTGCATAGTATTGTCTTTTGTAATTTGTATCTTCTTTTTTTTTGTGTATGTGTGTGAACTGAAAATTTGCTAGACCTTTAATACTTTTTCCACAGTTAACCCCAACTTCTTTAAAGATATTTTTTTTTTCCCCAAATGAATTAGAATCCTTTATTTATCTTAATAAGAATATCCTTTGGAAATTCAGGGCACAACAGCATCTTCGACCTATTTCTGCATGGAGGAACACTTACATTTTAGTAGACCTTTTGAACATCTTTCAGTACAACACTTTTCCATCTTTTTTAGGCGAAATGTCAAGTGCTAATTACTGAAATGAAGTATTTGTAAAATTTATCATGGATCCATGCCTACTTTTGAGATGTTTGTGTCAAATAAAAAACAAAGTGAATTTATTTGGGGAAAAAAGGAAACATACATAGACATACTGAAAGAGTATCAACCTTTATCTAGAATATCTTTAAAAGGTCTGGAAGTCTTTCTTGAGTGAGACTTGTGAGAGACTACCTATCTCAGTCAAATTCCTTCAACATTATCTGGAAAAACCATGCTCTATCTAATAAGAGCCTTATGAACATGTGCATTTTCCAGACTTATTTTCAGGTGCTTCCATATGTTATGAGAGCATACTTCAAGATTAGGATAGAAATGTATACAAATTAAATGAGAAGCCAAAGGAAAAAAAAAAAGAAAAAGAAACATCCGCAGTGCATCAATGGGAAAAAATGTTTAAGCTGCCTGTTATTAACTGCTCAACCTGTTTTATGCTGGATTTCTGCATAATTATCTTACAGAAGAGGGGAGAAAACAGATGTTGAATAAAGATTGAAAATAAGAAAATGAGACTGCTTAAAAAAATGTAGCTGTGGTTGCTCTCAGCTAGACATTTTTGGCAAGACTTTTAGACAACAATCTATTTCTCAAATTCATTGCCCATTTCTGCAAGATTAATGTAAAACAAAATGTTTCTTTTAAGTCTGATCAGTTGAACAATTATACAGCTCCAATAATCCCCAAGTCAGTCTTTCAAGAAAGCAGCTGAATGTTTCCTCAAGCAGTTTCATAAATTAGATTAAATGAATATGATATCAGGTCAGAAACCCTATAAGCTCTTTTCCTAGGAAGTTGTTGATAGCTTATGTAATTAGCTGTTATTTTCATCCATTGCAAATATCCAAATAATCCGTACAAGACATATTTTTCACAACCTTTATGGAATAAATGCCACCAAGCTATACCTGTATGTTTTTCTGTTTCTCACAGTTGTGTCATCCGTTACAGCAAACTGAACTATATTGTTTTAAGAATCTCTTTTTTCCCTTTTCTTTTCTTTTCCTTTTTTTTTTTTCTCTGCCGAGTTGATGTTTTTTTTCTGGCACCGAGTTTGAATGCATTATGAAATTGCTGTCTGGATAGAGCTATATAAAAAAGGGAGCTGAAACTACATGTAGTCACTACACCAAATTGTTTGCATCACTGCTACACTGTATGCTCTGTTTTACTCTGAGTAGATTATTTACCTGAGACAGAGTTATTCCTGACTATGCTCTGCAGTGATCCTTAGCGAAAACTGTTGTGTGCTTAAATGTAACTGCTACCACCCTTTTCCAGACATGGCTATGCACAGGACTAAGATAAAATCAGAGAGAAAATATTTTGGAAGAGGGATTCAGATATGAAACGAATCCTTTCTCCAAAGTTTTAATTTTCTTCTTGTTAACTAAAAATATTTTATTTTTCAAGCATTCCCGACTTTGCTTTCCTTTGCTATCCTCACCCTACATACCATCACAAGTAGACTTCAGTCTGTTGATCTGCTTCTTTCAGGTGAGCAAATACTTCATCTGTTAGCTGTCTTCTCCTGTGATCCAAAATTTACATGTGAGATTATAAAAATATGTAGGGTTTGTTTTTTGAAAAGTTGCAGATTAAAAAGTCACATAGCAAAACTTGATAGAGTGTTATCTCTTGAAGATCTTACAAGTAATTTGATGAAGAAACCACATATTTGTATTAATCTTGTATTCTAGTGATTTGGACATAAATTTCCTCTGGAAAAAACTGTTCAAAATTACTTCACTGTCTTATTATATGCTTTTGTCCTGATAGAGTTTCTAAAAGAAAGCATGCCATTTGGAAGAGGTGTAGATGTATAAAAGAGACTGTGTGTGAAGCTGTACTACTTTGGGTTTGTGCTGTGTGCACACACATTTTCTAAATACATTCTTATTACAGATTCTTAGTGTAATTGCAAGTGAATAGCAGCAGCTCTGTGTTATAGTACGTTCAAAACTTCAGCTACATCATTACCACCAATCTCTACAGGAAAGCTGGTTCACAGGTACCAGTGGGTTGATGGATCTGTCTGTGGAATCAGAACAAATCTTTCTTATGATTCATTTTTTTGCCACAGATAAGCCATAAAATGAAGGCAGCAGATTGATGGAGGTTTAGTTTTTCTGCTCTTGTTTTAAATAGTAGATGTAGAACAGGTTCTTCTATTTTATATAGCCTGAAGCTGAGCTGTCAACATAAAAGATGTACAGACTTAATACCTGAGAGCTGGGCAGAAGAATGACTTCCCACTCTCTTTTAGAGCAGATTAAACACTGCACAATATAGCTCATTACAACCTCGTGTAAATTTATTGAAAAGGCGGTTTTTGCTAAAGCATGAAATACTTTGTCTTATTATTACCTATTTTACTGCAAGACACAAATTTCAGCTGAGAATGAAAAAGTTTTTCATTTATAACCTTCCTGTTCGTGTTGGGAGAAATTCTATACCTGACCAAAAATATAAAGCTTGAAACAGTATTACTGCTTTTTGCTTGTGTGAGCATGCATGACTGAGTCCGTGTCTCATGTGGTGTCAAGTCACTGCAGTCAGTATACAATTATGGGTTTATTAAATCTGTACTTCATGAGGGAAAAACCCAGAACTCATTACAATGGTCACATTAACATAACTAAAGGTGATAGCCATTTTAGGGGTTTTTTTCGTTGTTGTGTGTGGTGTTTTTTTTTTGGTTTGGGTTTTTTTTTGTTGATTTTTTTTTTTTTCAGATTTGGAGATTAATTTCATGCCTTATTTTTTTTCTGGATATTTTTGTTTTTCAATAAGAAAGTAAAATTGTGTCAACTTCAGAAAACCATACACCAGCTATCAAAAGAGCATTGATAGAGCATTACACATTTTGCTTCAGGAACAGAGGAAGAGAAACATGAACAAACAGAAAATCTAGATGAGAAACAAAGAACTGAAGAAGAATAATAAAAAAAATAAAATTAATTATTAAATAATGTCTTTTAAGGTATTTATCAATTGCTTTTAGTTCATTAAAGCAAACATTTTCAGAAGGCACTTCTCTAGGTCATCACTATATATATACATATATATATTTCTAAAAGGAAAATCCTCTAGATTTTCTAAATCCCCTAGATTTGTGTAGGATAAAAAAGTCCTGCTATGTTCATTTGAGCTCACCTCCTTTTAACTTAAACTCTGGCCATGTGGGATAACTTCAGTTAGGCCTTAGCTACAGTCCATCTTTTGAACATCTTTTAGAATTCACCACATTTCTTTTTTTTCCCCCAAAGAAGAGCTAATTCTTTATTTCACATTATGAAAGAGATTACTGCTGTGTAATTTTGCTATATATTTATGGCAAAACCAATACTGATAAAACACCCTTCAAGTTAAAAGTCTGTTGAAAGGCATTCTGGTGTAGAGTTTACTTGACAAATATATATATATATTTTTTTTTTTTTCAGTTTTGCTTAATACCAGTGTAAAAGAAAAAAAAAAAATCAAACAAAACCAGACATAACACAGCTGAGCTTAAACAACATCACTGGAATAAGCTGAAAGTTAAGCATGAAGGGATTGTGACTTAATGAGGGAAAGAAAATATTTTATAAGGTGGACTGTAAGATTTTTATGATCAGATATGGTTTTTCTGATTTTATTTTGTTTGTAATAGGATTTGCCTTTAGGCAAAGCAGGTATATACCAAACATTTCTTTTACTGCATACTTGCCAACACATATTATGTGCATACTTTTAAATTTTTTGCTTGTGCTTTGCATTCTTCAGAATGATCTATTGATAAATGTTCCATTTTAGAAGTTGGGGATTTTTCTACTAATGTAGAAAATGTCATGTTTAAGCTTGCTGGGTTTAAAGATTGTTGACCTGAAAATTTATATTAATAAATTTCCCTTCCATGTGTGAATTGATCTTGGATGCTACTTAATTAAAACTGTATCCAAATAAGTGATATTTATTGTTGGCTGGAGCTTTATAATATAATTCATGCTGGAGGATGGAAAGCCTAAACTTAAAATTTTGGTTTAGAGAAACAGTTCTCAGCAGAAGTATTTCCTCAGCTTTTGTCTTTTTCTCCCCCCTAATATTTATGTTTTGATCTGATAGAAATCTATTGGCCTCATGTGGTTAATTTTTGTCCTGTAATCTCTTGAAACTTCTTGTCCTTTGCTTCAAAAGTAGGAGTACAGAAGCTAATCTACTCAATATTTTAAAGTAGCACTAGATTTTTTTTTTTTTTTTTTCTTATGGAAGGGTTAGGAATTTTTAGGGAAGTTAAATTAGTTTTTTCTCGACTGGTGTAGGATGATATAGTTTTCATTCATCATGTGTGAGTGTGTTGTTGTGTGATGTAACACAGCTGGGCATAACAAGCTGGAGCGTGTCTTCCAAGAAACTTCAAAACAGCTTTCTTGAAAACTGCTGTGAAAGAAATAGCACATTTTTGTAGGAAGAGTGATTAATCAAAATAGGACTTCCCCTAACACAGAAACAAAAAGAAATCAATTAGATGCCACTTCTGCAGCTCTGTTCATAATCACTGACAAAATTCATTGCAAAGTGTCTCATTATAGAAGACTGTGTTTAGGGTAGGGAACCAAGTATTTTCAAGCATTTCTGCCCAAAGATGGTAACCTACATCCATATTTAGACATTTGGAATGAAGTTTTGATCCATGTTCATACACCTAATTATCAGAGAAAGGGATTCAGATCAACTGTAAATAGCTACACAAGTACACACATGGTGTTGACTCTCTTCAGTAGGACTCCATATGTTATAAGGGGATGTTAGACAACTATCACACATATGGACGCCTTCCTTGGATGCATGCAAGTATCAGAATCTGGGGCTATGTCCCTGTTACATTCCTTGGTGAGGTGTAAGTGTGTGTACTTGTCTGTGTAAACAATATAGAGCAGTACTGTAGATTGAATAAAAGTGTCTGAGTTATTTCAGTGTCAGAATCAACCTGGGCATATCAGTGAATTTTTTTACCGGGATAATCTGCTTCTCAATGAGCAGTCATTTAAACATATTCTACATTGATTTGGTCAGAAAGTGATATTTCAAAAATTTAGCCAATAGGCGGTTTATGGTAGCATTAATGATCTCCTAAGTGCCTATCAGATGTTCAAGAAAAGAGAAATCTGATGAAGGGATATCAGTCTTTCAACAACAGTTATGGAAAAAAAGAAGTTGATTATTCAGATACATTTTCGGGGTTTTTTAGAAATAACTCCATGTAATTACATTCTGTGTCTGCCCGTTTCCCAGATTACCCATAACTTCTGAACCAGTATCTATCCAAGGATGCAGGACTCAAAAGTAAGTTTCCACATATTTTGTGGATATAGACAGCTGTAATAGACTATGTAAGTGTTCAATATAATTTAAAAACTGATGTCACAGATTATTAGACACTGAAGACTCTTGACTGAAGAGAGTCATTAACAATGCCTCAGTTACTTAAAAAGCTTCAAGTAGGCTGTGCCTTCCAAGAGACATTAGTGAATAATAATAATACAATTTTTTTCAGAAAATAAGCTCTGATGAGTTCTATTGCTCGTGGCACTAATTATTTTTGTAACCATGTTATCTTTTTAGAAAGTGCAACACAAGCAGGCCTAGTAAGCAGAACTAAGCACAGGGAGACTAACACCTCCTTGAAGTGACTCAAGGAGGGCAAAACTATCATGAATAGAATTATTAGTGGAACAAAGATCATAGAATCAGGGACTCATAGAATAGCTTGAGCTGGAAGGGACCTTAAAGATCACCTATTTCCCCCCACCCTGGCCATGGGCAAGGATACCCTTCATTAGACCAGGTTGCTGAGGCCCATCCAATCTGGCCTTGATGGAAAGCCAGTGAATGTGCAAAAATATTCAAAGTTTTGAAAAACTTTAGTTTTCCTTTGTTGGTGGGTGGAAAGTCATAAAAAATAATTGTCGGTGAAATGACTCTCCAAAAATCAGGGACAAGCAAACTGACTTCTGAGAATCTTGGAAGGCTGGCAAGACATTTGATTTGCAAATACTGAAAGAATATACTCATATATTCAATATATTCATTAAGGAGGCAGTTGTCTTTTTTTTTTTTTCCTCCTTCTCTTAAAAATAGAAAATCTCTATTTAGAGGAATAAATTAGAGAAAACAAACAGTGCCTCAGCTCCTCCTGATCTACTCCCACGTCCACTTTACAGAGCAATTCTGCATACGTCTGGGAGACCTCCATAACACAGAGGGACAATGCAAATAACACAGCATGTGTTGAGAATATTATAGATTTTTTACTTGGTGTATAAGAGATAAGCTCTTGGTATCCGGTATAATTATTAATTACTCACAATTAACACCAGTTTTATTCATGGAACAGGCATACTTCTCTCATAGAATAAGATTGTAACATATGTCCTTTCCGATGCCTTAGAGTATCCCATTAAATGTGATGCTTTACGTGCATTTTCTCAAATATCTCTAAATTTGCTTGGTAAGAATAAAGTATTTTAACATATGTCCTTGCACTCTGAGATGAATGCATTATGGATGTAGAATTTTATTCATACTTCTTACAATCACCTCTTTTCACCTATTCATGCAGTGAACACCTCCAGCTTGTTGTCACTGCACTTGATTGCAGCATAACAGGTTTATAGGGGCAAAGCCAGTCTTGTATCTTTTGTTCTGCCAATGCAAGTCTTGCAAGCTTTAGTCTCATACTTTCAATTTGAACATGTCTTTTTTCTACTTTTATAATTATTTTTCTAACTGGTGATAGAGTCATTAAGTACTTGTCATACATTTGTCAACAAGCATTTGACAATGTATTGTAGACACAGCTTTGTCTCTATAATGCAGATTCAACAGTTTCTTCATAAACATTAATGTTTATGTATGTATATGAAAGTGTTCTCTTGCAAAATGTTAGTGAGATACGATAAATTGCCTTTGTCAGACTCATGCGTTCCCAATCCGCTAGTCCCTTTTGCCAGCATCTGTTCCATAATTCCACACCAATACATTCATCAAAGAGACATAATTAAAAAAATGTCAAATTATCTTGGAAAATTTTGTGCAAGGTTGAATTTTCACAGATAAAATTTCTGTTAAGGCTAATAGTAGCTTTTCAGTCACTATTGCGTGTCCGAGTTCATGCAGATGATGCATTCATCTTTGATTTTAATCATGTGTGGTCTCACTGAAAATGAGGAAGTCGTATATTCTCTTGAAAGCCTTTAAAAATTGAAAGATTAAAGTTTTTGCTGTAAACAGTTGAGCAACAAATTTGATAGAACCCTGGTGAGCACCCAGCCCCTCTGAAGACATTGAAAGAGGACACAGAATAAATGTTTTAAAATAATTTAGTCTTTTTTCCTGTCCCAAACACTTGTGGTTTCCTATAATTTTGGTGGGTAGAGAGAGGCTTTAGAAAGGCAAAAGAAATCTTAAATTCAGGTGTGTTTTAGCACCCAGGCTATTTCTACATTTTAAGATAATCACATGGAATGATTTAAGGATTTTATCTATATTAAAAATCTGTTCTCAGAAGGTTTTACATTCCCCATTGCAGCCTTTGATAATTCAATTAGTCTCTCAAAAAGTTGGGAGTAGCTGATAAATTCACTTTAATGTTAAATCAAGTACCCCAGCAGGTTTCCCTTAATATCATTGCTTCTCAGGGAGCTTAGTTCTAGAGGTGATACCTCCCAAGTACAACTTTCTGCAAGGAATATGTGGGCCTTTGGAGCAGATTAAAAGAACTGTCTGTACCAACATAGCTTCTCACTGTAATAAAGTTACTTCAGATCATGACAGCAATCTCATTTACTCGGATGGCTGTCCATCTAGTTTAATTTATTTTAATTGGCAGCCTTAGGTCCCTCCATGGATCAGATTCCTTGAATATGATGAATTATCCCAGAAACAGAGAATGGCATTACACAAGCTGACTTTAACCCTTCCCTTTAAGCATTGCCTATTGGGATTCCCAAATCCTATTGGCAGACATTGCTGAATAATAAGTAGGAGGGGATTAGCTGGATCTTCATTGACTGTGTCTTTGGAGAATGCTAACAATAAAGCCAGTTCTGTTTGTCTACTTCTAGGAAATGAACAAAAAATACATTAGATGCGAAAGATGAGCAACAGGATTCAGTGTGGTAAATAGAAGCACGTCCCTGCAGAAATCAGATAGCAAAGCAGAGAGAAAAAGCCTAACAAGAAAAAGCTGCTTACTACTCACAAAGAGTTGGCCTTAAAAGGCAGATTGCCATTGACCTTCTGTGCTGGATTACAGTTTTGCTAGAAGGAAGACTTGAATTTTAGATGTATTCATCCATGTCATCAAAGATGCATGTTATCATCATAGTTAGAGCAGGCTAACTGGGACACTGAAAGCTTATAGAAAATGCTGCATTTTCCTCTCCAAAGTTAGAAAATACAAAATGTGACTAAAATATACATATCCCTCTCTCTGTGAAATGTTTTATTCTGTACTTTTACCCCATTCTGATTTCCTCTTTGAAATTTAATAGGCAATTATATTCCAGAACATTTGCTGATAGCTTTATAAAACAGATTCTCACAGTGATCAAAATAAATATATTACTTTAGATATGATTTTTTCAAAGAAAGATTGCAAACATATTAATTTCTAATGAATTAGTCATAGGAAGTTTTAAGGGAGATGATTTACATAAGCATTTATATTTAACGTATGATTTATTCTCTTTTGCCTTGAAAATCAGATGTACATAAGAACTTCTTTTTATTCAGAGTGGTTAACCTAATAAAGAATTGTCCTTTATTTTCCCCACATTGCACACACACACACACACACACACACATATTTAATATGATTAGTTTCTTTTTAATAGTCCTTAGCTAGCAAAAAAACCATGGTCTAAACTTGAAAATATCTGCCCTGATATGTATTGTATCCCAGTATGTGTTGTGAATATTACCCTTACTACTCTGTCCAGTAATGGCTCTGAAATACCTCTTGAAATCAGGCAGGTACAATGAACTGCAGATGAAAGTATTGAAGTCACTTTGTAACATCAAGCTGGAATTAAATTTGTTTGCATATCACATAGACCGGTAGGCTGCAGTGGCCAAATGTAGTTGCGGTAAAATATCACAAGATCATCTGATAATGCAGATGTGCTATATGGGATTATCATCATTGGTTTTCCACTTGATTATGTTTAAAGAAATAAAAAAAAAAAAAAAAACCTGCTAAATAAGTGTGTCACCTTCTCAGAAGACTGTGGCTGATGTTTCATGAACAAGGTTGTTAACAGTTGTTTATCATCATAGTCTGACTCTCTGAGAAATACCAATTCAACATTGTGGAATTTAAAAGCACATGCCAAATTTTAACTGAGGAATAATTTAAAGAAGGACTATTATGTTGATTTTGAAAGCAACAGATTTAATGAATGAAAGATCTCAGTCCTACTCAGCCTTTGAAATAAGAATTCTGAGATCAGAATTGTTTCTGAGAGTGGAATCAGTGACTGGTGGGAATTCCAAGTATGCTGCTCTATATCTATAAATTCACAAGGTGTCCAGTGCTCTGCTCTGTCTAGGATTCAGCTAGATCTTGAGCCAGCAGAGCCTGGGCTGCAAAAACAAGGTATGGCTGGACAGAAGAGTTGACAGGAAGACCATTGGCTATCATCTATCTCTGCTCTCAAATTCCTGCAGGACATGGGGTGATGTTCTAGTGAGGCTAGCAACATGCCAACTTGTTCTGCAGGCAAAGTATAGTTGATAAGCTGATCTGGACTCCACTTGCTAAATTTGTGGAATAAAAATCAAATAAAATGCCACTGCACACCATGCCAGACATCTTGCTTTTGTAATGGTGGGAGTCTGTATATGTCAGCAAAACTACTCCCTTCTACGATTCTGACATGAACTTAGGTGGGATCAGAGCTCCTCAGTGAAGAGCATCAGATCCCAAAGTGTTCCTTCAGGTATCCAAAATGCAGGACTTTGTCAGAAGTTTTAATTCTGTAAAAAAATGTAGTGGCTTGGTATAAGCATGATAGCACAGTGTTAGGGAAGAAGGAAAGTTTTTTGCTTTTGCCAGAATATGGCTTAGTGTAAAAATACCATGAAACTTGATCTGGCCAGATATTGAGTGAATATTCTGTGGATATCCCAAAAGTTATATGTGCTTTTAATCACTTAGTTATTATTTTGCAAAGGGAAAATTTTCCTAAGAATGGAAGTACAATATGCCTTAGGAGCAAACACATTGTGAAAAAGGGGACGCATGATGCCAAGTTACACACCTCAAACCCATCTACATTAGTAGGGAATTATTAGGGAATACTGGGCTCTTAGACTCAAAGCAGATTATTTTCTGAGTGCTGAAAAGCTTAAGACATCTAACGGGAAAAGACAGACCAATGGATATATATGTCTAACACAGAGATAGAAAACTTTAGGACAGTTTAAGGTCTGGAGCTTATGACTGACATTCTGAATGGCTCTCTGAATCTATCCTTCTTCATTGCCTCTAAAGACAACATAAGAGTTCTAGCCTAATTTTAATTGTCAGAAATTAGATCTAATTTCTGTCAGAACTATCTCTGTTGAATGAAATGATCTTGTCTTATAGCTGCTGCTAGGTATCTGATATAACTAGTATTCGGCATCTGAATCTACATCCTGTAGTCTTTTATTCAGTCCCTTGATTGACAAGAACTCTCCCTTAAACAGATTAGGTGTAAGTTCTCTTTGGTTTGGTTCCCTTGTTGCATGTTAGTAAAGCTTTAACAGGAGGGGTGAAAAACCTATGGCCTGTCTTTCCACTCATTAGGATTTAATGCACATGGTAGGAGAAAGTCAGGATCTTCAGAAGATTTCAGCTGTAGGAATAGATTTACTTTGAATCCTAAATAGACTTATGCAGGTACAGTTGCCTTGGGAAAGACTATGCTTGCTATAGTCTTGCTCAAAGAAATAAATCATAGTAAAAGAAGCACCTTAAGGATATTTCCTTTTATGCTATCATGAATAATGTCAGATGTCAAACCAGCAATTTTTCCTTTTTAAATTTGTTTTACAGAAAGAACTCATTTCTGTGTGTATTCCCAATTAAAAGCTTTATTATTATACTTTGTTGGGGGATTTTGAGATGAACATTGGCACAAATATTAAAATAACTCCAAAAGGCCTTCAGTTTAGTATTAGTTCTATACAGCTACCTCCACCTTATAGAGTATTACTGTTCTGCATGGATTGTCTGACCAAAGAACAAGATTTTCCATGCTTTTTTATCTTTTAAAAATATATTGAAATCTGAAATCAAGTATTTTGCCTGTGTTTTGACTTTACTGGAAACAGTGAGCTGTATACTAACATATAGAGTCCCCCTAATAACATTTAAAGGAAAAATAATTTACATCTCTTCAGAATCAGTCCAGCTATGTCTAGCAAGTGATTATATACTCTGAAGTGATTATATACTCTGATATGAATAAAAGAGGGGACAGAAGCAATCAAGAAAGGAAAAAAAAATTAAAAGATGAATAAATGGAAAAAAGAATTCCAGCTAAAACAACCCAATTTGATTAAAAAGCTGTACAAAGTGTCTAATGTCATTCTAAGAGAAGAGCATAATCTCTACCTAAAGCTATTCAGAAGGCAGAGTAAAATATTTTGATTATAGCCACAGTACAGAGGTCATTGCATACCTTGCCAATAGTGCAAAAATAATGCTACCGAAATGAATCATATATATCCTTTAATTTATTTCTTTTGCACTAACCATTTAGGTTAGAGGTTTTTTAGATAGGTAATACTAGGGGCAATTAAGTCTGTTTAACACAGAGACAGATGCCAGATGTATGCATGTAACAGCTACAAAGGAAGCATATGCATAGTATCAGCTCTACAAATAGTCAGGTTCCCTAGGCACTCAACAGTTTTGAAGCTAAGGGAGGGAATGTTTTTATGTTGTAACATTTTCCCTAGGTGGTAGCAAATTAGCTGCCTTGTATCCATCTTCAGCTGGAACTGCAGAGAGTCACTTGAGAGCTTACAAATAAGTTTAGAGCTCTGCTAGACTGTTTCTTTGATACCTGAGAAGTGCTATATATACAATGCCTGTTCAAAGGCACCTGTGTAACAGGTGGACAAAAACCAAACCAAAACAAAAAGTTTAATTTTTTTTTCCCCATAAGACAATTTTTTCTTACCTTAATTCCTTACAGAATTTGTTCAAGGTCGGGCTGAGCCTCGCTTTCAGATAGGGTGCTTTATTTTTGTCTCCTTTGGAATTAAAGCAATACTTTTTCTTAAAGAAAAACAAAGCAAAGCTACATTTTTATTTGGAAACCAGAGGCTGTCTTTGAATGCAGTAGATTTTGGGGCTCAAATTTCTCTGCTTTCCATTATCTGTGATACTCAGAATTCAAGCCAATAATAACTGGTATAGGTCTCTTGCCTTTTTTTTCCAATACAGCAAAAAGCTGGCGGGGGGGGGGGGGGGCGTGGGCCGGGGACACACGCGACCCAGTAAAATCAAGTAATGATGGAAAGCATACATGAAACTCTAAATCAAATAAATATTATAGTGATAAGTCCCAGTAAAAGGTTGCTTTCAATATCCTGAGAAATCTGACAATTATTCACATCTAGAATAGGTTTTGCTGCATTTTACAGCATGTATCCCCATTTCTAGGGGTGCAGTATCTTCATCACCTCTACAGAATAAAGATTTTCTTAGAGGATGTCAATAGATTGATACTGACTGACATATCCTTCATCAGCTTTAAAGGTAGTAGCTGCATCTTTTACTTGCTTTACCAGAACAGGGCTGAACTTATCTAATCCCTCATTGCTGTTCCTTTGGAGAGTGTTCAGATAAGTAAGCTGAGGGCACAGCTAACAGAAATTACCCTGACTGCATCTTACTTGGCAGTGATGTTAGTAATTAGCCTTTAAGTCTATCTCCAAGACAAAAATACACTTTTTATAAGAACATTGCTAAGATTAGGGGTTGCTAGACACCAGAAAAAGAGCTTCTTAACAGTTAGCAGACGTAAAAAGTGAAGATATTAGTGAAAACAATGAACTCATAATGACAACATCTTCAGAAATAGTTCCCAAACTGACAGTTTTTCTTAAAGATATCTTTTGTCATATTCAAGGACTCTGACATCAATTCAAAAGTTTATGTTATAACAAATGAAAAGGTGACAAGTAAAAAAGTGACTCTCAATTGAGCAGCTGAACTGCTGCACATAAATGTAACGAGCAAGAGAGATTTTTCTGTGTTAGTGTTGTTAATATCTATAATCTTCTCAATCCTTGAAATATAAGAGAGTGATCTGGAACATAAAGTTCTTGATGAAGAATTTGGGCAAAGGAAGATATGAATATTCTGAAGGCATCTTCAGTAAGTGCCTTTCAGAAATTAATTTACTGTTCATGAAGAACCTGAAAATATGGTGTTGAATCTGTTTACATGTATAGTTCTCTTTGCCAAACTAGTCATATTTAGAGAGTCAGATTTGAAAAAGCCATCCTTAATTAGCCTTTCTGATTGATCTAATTGGAGCGCTATCCAGGCAGAAAGTTAAGTAGGATAGCATTATGAAACTCAAATTGCTAAGAGAATGGGGGTTCTTCATAAATTGGCATAAGCATAATCTCATTCTGCAAATCTCTTTTGAAGGTGGTAGTAAAACACAATACCAGGAATCTGTCTAGGGGACTATCTCATCATACAATAATGAATATGTTACTTAGCGTGGGGAAAATTCTATAGAAAACTCTTAAATAATTTCTTTTTTCTTAAGAATATATTTCTGCTTCTCTATGTCCAAGTGAGAGTTCCTTAAGACATCTGGACAACTTCAGGATATTTCTGAGAGCAGAATCATGAAAAGTGTTCTTCCCCCTGTTCTGTCAGATGCATTGTATCTCCCATGAAGTCCAAAGTATATGACCCACTTATGATATCAACCGTTTGAAACAGAGAATCATACCCAGAAGGCTTTTCCATCTATCTGTATGAAACAGACATGGACTCATTATGGCTGTTGAAGGAGATTTTGAATGTAAATCCAGGCATACTGTCAGGAATGTGGAGAAAAAGACTCTGTCACCAAAGTGGCCAGATTCAGTGGTTCAGCATCCTGTATGGCCTTTCTAATTATTTTTATGAGACTTTGCAAAGGAATACAGACAGCATTTGAAAAGCTTCACTACATTGGTTCTGCTTTGGACAAAATCAGGCTCCTACACAGAAGCTGACAGACTTCCATTCAACAGAGCCTGCCTATAGTCAGGATGTAAACAGAGCCATCAAAAGGACATAGAAAAAGATTTCTTCAGAAGCCTGTCATGTCTCTCTCCTCAGTGGCACCCTCCTCAGTCGACATCTGTAAACAAGTTGTCATATCCAAATTTGAGACAAGCTTACAAAGCAAAAAGCTTGGTGCCTTCTAATTAAAGATTTGTATACTGAGATAATTGGCAACCGGTGAGGAAGGTTCGCTGGTGTAATATATAGCTAATCGTTGGTGGCTTGATGGTGTGACAGATGGGGATTGCTTCTTTAAATTATGGAGCTTTTATATTGGTATTTTCAGGAAATGTCAACAGCATGATTATATTTTCATTAATGTTGTCTTTCCTGCCCATTCATTACTTTTGTTTGTCATAATCACTTGTTACCTTTTGTCTCTAACTATACAATCTGTTAATATTTGTATAGAATGCCTCACAATGGTCCTGGTTAATGACTAGATTCCTAAACATTACCACAGTACAATATGCAGAGCTTACTAAATATTACAAATTAGATAAGAAAATTATTTATACTATAATTATGAGTAGCTTACAATAAAGTTAGTAAAAAGAATGTGAATATTATGCAAATTATGCAAATGGTTACACAAATCCGATTAGGTTTCAAATTTAAGAGGCATTGCATTTTTAGATTCTAGTGCTGAAACAAGTCCATTGGAAAATCTGTAGCACTGCCTTGATCAAAAATAGGAAAATGTGTTATATTAAAAATGTGCTTTCTAACAGATCCACAAACCTGTTCTTTTCTGTTAATTACTGCAGTTTTGTTTTCCTTCTTTCTCAGGAAACAGCTTTGGGGCTCTACAACAAAGATTTACAGTTTAAAACTATAAATTTGTTATATTACTAAGGTTTCCCAGTAGCTTCTCAGCTAAGTGCAGTGCTGGCAGAGCTAGCCTTTGTATATTTGTTCACTGCAGTCCTGAGTGAGGGACAGTTTTTTATGATGGGATGGGGAAGAGATCAAAATGTATTTTCATGTTTTCATGTGGTCTTTTCACTTCAAATTAAAGTCAGGGCCAGTCAACTTATAAGCAAACATTGGAAACCATCTTCTGGGTGTCCATTCTCCTCTTTCTCCTCTGGTAGGGGTAAATGAGACATCCTTTTTACTAATCAGACATTTTCAGTTCCAACTATGCCAGCTATAAACTTGAGTGTTGGTACCTTTGAGAAGCACAGTGAAAAATTTCAAGGGCTGTGAGCTGTGTCTGGGCCATAGATAGAAGTTGCTTTTCTGCTGTGAAAGTTTTGGCATTGTTGAGAATTTTGGAAGCAGAGCCTATCCATGTCTGTGACTCACAGGTCTGATTTGCCTCCAGAACAGCAAGGCAGAGGCCAAAGACCCATTGTTGGGATCTGTGGACCAGCCCGCTGTGAGGATGGAAAATTTTCAGGTAACACATTTTTTTTCTTACATTGCCTCTAAAAAAAAATAAATTATTGTTGTTGAATTGTAAGCATGAAATCAAAACATACTTCTGTAAGAACTACATTAAATGTTCTGTGTAGTCCATGTAATCCTGAAATATTGCTCCATATTTATCATTTGAGACAAATGTGAAGTAGAATTAAATCCATAGGCCATCATACATTTACAGCTTTTGAAGTGTTTTATGCCATGTATTGCCTTTACCCTTCCTTCAGAATGCAAGAAAAACCAAGCAAACAAAACCCCAACAACAGGGAAACTGTATAGGGATTATAGACCTCAGAAGCTTGTATTTATATTATCAGGAAGAGACCATGAGATCTAAGGGGTTTAAAAATGTGGCAGTCCACTCTCATTTTACTGCCAGTCATTTTGCTAATCTGAGCTACATAATTGCTTTGCCTGACTGAAAGGAGCCTTTAAACAGACAAGCCAATATAAATACTCAGATTGGAGACAGCTCTGTTTAATAACAGCAAGAATGTGTATAGAGGTATTTGTTTACCTCTGCTCACTTATGTCAAAATCAATTGTAATTAAATAGAAATCCAACCACAGAAGTAGTACTTTAGCTGATTGTTCTCAATAGAAGTGTTATATAGACCCAGTGTTTAGGACATGTCAAAGCACATATTATTTTTCTCCTGTAATAAATATCTCCTTATAGTCATTTCAGTTCTTTAGTAAAGGGAATTGCCCCTTTCAAACTAAGAAAAAAAAAAAGTCAGCCACCATTTCATATACATTCGAAGAGGTTTTCTGGTCATATTTCAGGAATTACTGAAGTTGTGAAAAGCAGAATTAATTGCTTTCTCTGTTAGATATTATGTGGCATTTATTGTCCATCTGCTTACACATATGTACAGAAGATACAGATCTTTCATATCTATTCAAGGTATTAAAATATGAAATATTTTATTAATCTAAAGCAAGTACTGGTGGTCTTTTTTTTTTTTTTTTTTCTTTTTTTTTTTTTAACATAGAATCATAGAATGGCTTGGTTTGGAAGGGGCCTTAAAGATCAACTAGTTCCAACCCCTGCTGCCATGCATTTGGCAGGGACACCTTCCAGTAGGCTGGGTTGCTCAAAGCCTCATCTGACCTGGTGTTGAATGCTTCCAGGGATGGAACATCCACAACTTCTCAGGGCAACCTGTTCCAGTGCATCACCACCCTCACAGTCAAGAACAGTGTGTTTTTGATTAGACCAAAGAAATAAAAGCTACAGAGAATTTTTCACCTTGTTTCATTACAGAGTGAATTCTAAATGGAAATATTTTCAATAATGGACACAAATTCTCAACATCAAGGGTGAAAAGAATTGAGCTCTTAGACAAGACATTGTGAACTCTATGCTTGCTTTCATAGGCAGATCCTTTTCTTTATAATGTGAAACAAGGAATATCAAATATGTGCATTACTGTTAACTCTGTAATGCAATGAAGAATAGAGCATTTAAAAAATGAAGGTATTATGAAACATCATGCTTTCTAAAAGAAGGCAGCATACATTTTGAAATGGGTCCTCCAGTGTATTTTTTTGACCTTCTAGTTGATAGTCATCCCAATCAACTGAGTCAGCCACCAAACCATCCCTGACAATTAATTCTTATTTTTTAGCTTCCATATTTATAGAAGGACAGAAAGAAGAAAAAAAAAAAATCAGTTAGAAGTAGGTGTTTATGCAGTACTAAAACTAGATGTCACCCCTTGAAAGAGAGAAAAGATAAGCTTTCCTAGGACAACAAAAAATAACAAAAGCTATGGACATTTTAAAATATTCAGTGTTATTCACGTACTTATCTAGCCATATTCTTATTTAGCCTATATTGACGAACATATAGTAATAAAAAGCCACATTTTCTAATATTTTGTGACTAAAAAGTTCTTAAAAAAGAATGGACTTGAATGGCTGTTTACCAGGTCAAATCTTATAATGTTCCAAAATCTGTTTGTCGAGTTCAAATACAATTTTAAAAAATAATTTACAGGTTTTGTGAGGAATCTACCAGGTGTAGTTTTAGGTGTATGTCTAGGTATATATCTAGGCTAATGTGTCTGGGAAATCAGGCTTTAAATGTGTGTAGATGCCTTTACATAAATGTATATAAAAGCACATATGTATATGTGCATATATGTATATTTATAATTTGATTTCCCATGTACAGAAGTCTGGACATTTACTATTGAATTATGTGGACTACTTTGATACAAAGTGTAGCATTCTTCATCTTATGAGCATAGTACATGAAATATTTCCTGAAAATGATTACATGATGGTGTTTAGTTTTCATTTGTTTTTTGGCTTTTTGTATATATGTAATTTGAATAATTAGAGCCCAGTTAAATTGCAGAAAAAATTGTATTTATTGACTTAATTTGGCCACACTGAGTCACTGTTTTAAAAAATAATAATTCTTAAGTTTCTTCTTTGTTACCATTATGCAAATTTCATATAATTAATGAGTCAAAATAAGGTATCTCCATTTCAGCCATTGAAAGGAGCCAGCTATCTAAAGGATTAATTAATTAACTTTATAGAACAAGTGAAATCAGTACCCATAATTAATTCTGTTCACAATATTTATAAAGAAATCATAGGAAATTATAGATACCACAATAAAAGTATCTATTTCTTTTAGCTTGCTATGGAAAGCAGATGTTAAATATAGCTACCATAGAATAAAATATGTAAGATATGTTTTATGTCGCACCAAAAATACTTACTTTGCATTACATTTTATAAGTTATCAATATAACTTCCATCCTATACCATTTTTAAATTTCTATCCAAAATACATTTCCTACCTAGGCAACTGTTGTTTACAGATAGCTTGTTTCCTTTTCTTTCTACAGCTGATAATTTAGCAGTTCTATTTTAGTGTATGTTCTCCCCGAAGTGCATAAAGCACTTCTGACTGTTTACCCTTAAAGCTCTAGAGAGTTAGGGAAACCTCTAGACTGCTTCTGTTTATTGTACGCACATGAACTGTTAAGGGTTTATTTTCAACAGGAGGGAGACAAGTACAGAGATAAAGACTGATGGTGCATATCAGTCTACCAGCACATCTTGCTGTACAGCAGTGTATGACCTATTTTACATATATATATATATATATATATATATGTATTTACCTCTAAATTGATTCTCTTTTCTCATATATACTAATTTGGCCCTTGGTGGTGATAGTTCATGTCGTGTTTGTAGTTTCTGCTACCAATACAAAAGTCTCTGTTCAATTTTCTTCACTGTCTGCTAGCTGTAGCAGTCAAAATTACAGGCTAATGGTGAGACAAGCAGCATATAATGTATGATAATCAATACTCAAAATCCATTTCCTGTGATGTGACATAAAAGCATGAAGTGAAAAGACACAGAATTTCAGGGCTAGAGCTCCAAAGCTCATGCAATGTAGGTGGTTTTGAATTCAAGGTCATCAGTATTTCTTTTTTCTTCATTTTTGGCTTCATATTTAATTCAGTCTCTGCTATGATGCCCAGGGAGCAGAAATGGAAAGTTAGTCGATACTGCGAGTAGAAATGCAAGTATAAAAACTGCTTTAACAAATGCAGGAACCAAAAAGGGGAAGGGAGATATGGCATGCCAGACCTATATAACATATATATGCTACATGATATATATCTCTTTTACTTAGAGATTGCCAGAAAAGTTCATATTTTTTTTGGCAGTAATGAATCATGTAAACATTGTGTAAGGCTTCTCCTCATACTAGTGTATGTGTGTTATGTCTAAAAATATAAATCTTCAAATACAACTTAGTTGCAACAAATTAACCTAATGAGTCTTGAAAATCTCAAAGCACAGTTTTTGGCATAGTACTGAATGCCTAGTATAGTAAACTTCCAGTGACTGAGTATTTCTCTGATCTTTACCGTGTATCTTGAACTTTTTTGTTTCAGTCTCAGTTTAAGAAATAAAAACATTTTTTTTAAAAAAAAAGAAATACAGTTCAGTTGAGTTTTACAAAGAGAGTCAGTGTCAAAATAGAATTTCCCAGCCCTGTATTTCATATATATGTTGTCAATGTAGACAGAAGAGAATTGTATATTAATATTGATGTATTTTAAGATAATATGACATAGAACTGCTACCTGAAAGATACTAAAAGTTTCTCTTCTACAGATGGTGTATTTTTGGTATAAGGAAATAGACTGCAATGTACTGAAATCTTCCCAACAGTGTTCAGTGGTGGTCTCCCAGTACAGTGTGAGGTCTGGACACATTAAATAGGGTTAGACAATTTTACAGGAAGTGCTACCATTTTTATTTTTTTTTTTCCCCTTTGTGAGACAGAAAGGAGAAAAGAGGAATCTTGCTTTGATGGAATAACCAAAAAGAGAGAAGCAGAGAGAAGTACTGGTCCATTGATTTAGCAGTTCTGAGCACATTATGGTAGCTAATATGCGGCAAGGTTTTATTTTGTCTCTTGTTAAAAAGTGACAAAATTGTTTACAAATATCCACACAGAGGATAGTTAAACTTACAAAATAAAAGTTAGTTGGAAAGCTGATTAGTTGTTTAGGTAAACCTTTGAAAGTGCCAGAAAACTTTTACTCAGCATTGTCATGAATTCCATAAAAGAGAAGAATAATTTGAGATATATTTAGGGGAAATCCTAAAGAGAACATCTGTTATTTCTCCTTACTATATAAGTTCACTTTTAAAGCTAGAGGCTGAACTTACCACAAACCTACTCTGAATGATATGGGGTACGAGAAAAAGAACAAAATTATTTAATAGAAAGCATCGACAAAATCTAAAGTTCTAAATTATCATTGCAACAGTTGAACTTGGGGCATTTTTTGTTTATTTCTGCTGGATTTCTGTGATGAAACATAATCAAACCTGTCTATTATTAACTCTTGCCCATTCCATGCTACAGCTCAGAACTTTCGCCTCCAATGCTTTTGCCCCATGTGTTTTTTAAATATATTGATTTGGTTTGTTTTGTGGAGTTTTATGGGTTTGTCTTTTTCTTTTTTTTTTTTCTTTTTTTGAGGGGCTGTTTGTTTCTTTGTTTATTTTGTGTTTTTTTTTTCTTTGCTTGGTTTTGATTTTTCTTTTTTTTTCTTTTTTATTAAGAGAAAGAGTAGCAATTTCATTTGACTGTTTTAAGCAGCAGCTGTTTTATGCTGTAGAAGCTCCAGAAAACTAGATACAGAGAACTTTAGTGGAGGTGAACTAACGGGTAGAATGAGGTGTATAGCTATGTGCTTTATTTGTATGGCTCCCATTTCATTAAGCAATTGCCACACGTATGTTGTTTCCATGGTTATGTATACCAATGCCATCTCATTCAAGTGAAGTAAAATCAAACACAACAAAGTTAAATTTCTGCCTTAAACTCTTTTTGGTTGTCACTGTGTTAAAGTCTCAAGGTTGGGATTGTCTTTTACTTTTGCTTTTCATCATGATAGTTCTCATTTTTATTAAATACTAAAACCAGTGTGTGGATTACTTTTCCTTGGAGCTCGAAGAATCATAGAATGGTTTGAGTCAGAATGGATTTTGAAAGATCTGCCATGGGCAGGAATATCTGTCACTAGATCAGGTTTCTGAAAGTCTCATCCAACCTGACTTTGAAATCCTCCATTAACACGGCACCCACAATTTCTCTGGGAAATCTATTTCAGTGTCTCACTACCCTTATAACAAAGAGTTTCTACCTCATGTACAATCTAAATCTCCTTTCTTTCAGTTTATGCAGCCCAGGATGCAACTGGCTTTCTAGGCTGTGAGCACACACTGCTGGCTTATATTCAATTTTTCATCCACCAGTACTCCCAAGTCCTTCTCCACAGGTCTGGCCTCAATCCAGTCATTCCCCAGTCTGTATTGATACTCGTGAATTCTCCAGCCTAGGTGCAGGACCTTGCACTTGGCCTTGTTGAATTTCATGAGGTTCACATGGTCCTCACTTGTTAAGCCTGTCAGGGTCCCTCTGGATGACATCTCTTCCCTCTAGTGAATCAGATGCACCACTCAGGTTGTGTGATTCAAGCATGGACTCTATCTTCGCACTGTCTATCTCATTGATGCAGATACTAAATAATGTTGGTCCCCATGTAGACCCTGGAGTGATGCCATTCATTTCTGGTTTCCACTTGAACATTGAGCCACTGACTTCAACTCTTTGCATGTGTCCATCCAGGCAGTTCCTTATCCATCTGACAGTCCATCATCAAATCCATCTATCTCCAGTTTAACTGCAAGAGTTGTACAGGACCATATCAAAGGCCTTACAAAAGTCTTGTCCACTGATGCAATCACTCTATCATAGAAGGCCACTAGATGAGTCAGGCACAATCTGCCCTTGGTGAAGCCATGTTGTCTGTCTGTAATGACCTCCCTATCTCCCATAAGTTTTCATATATCTTCCAGGAAGATATATGTTCAGTGACCTCTTCAGGTACACAGATGAGGCTCACTCACCTCTGTGAATTGTATATGTAAAGCCTTTATGTTACATTCTTTTCCCCAACAATCACTCTGTTCTGCTGTCCCTGTAACTCATTCTCTCTTGCTTTTGGTATTTTTTTAGGGCTTGCACCACACTTAGATTTTAAAGTCTTCAAGGAAGGGAGCACACCTACAGAATGACGCTTTTTCACAGAACTGTGTCATTAACAAGTATCAGTTCTGAGTAAATTATCTCATCACGATTTAACTTATTATGACATAGCACAATTTTACTTATTTAAGTGTAATTTACTCATTTTTTTAGAAATGTGAACAGTCAAGACTGTTTACACTATTGGATTCTCAGAGATCAACTTTGGTGTTTCTTTTGTGTCATGTTTCTGCAGTGCAGTCATCCATTAATTTAGTGGTGGTATAAGAATACTAGGAGTTTTCTAATTTAGAAAGATGATTGCTTAAATTTTTCTTATCTTTGGGTCAACATGTTTGTTCTGCTTATCTGATGACTTGTTGTGTGTGTCTCTGTATGTGTGTTTCACTTTTACATTTAAGGCTATACTAACGGGTTTTTGTCTAACTGGAATTCCAGGCATTTTTTAAATACTAAATTCCTCAAATAGAATTAATATTGAACTCATCAGCCCATTTTGTGGGGAAAAAAAAAGCTCAGTAGCTAAAGATCAATGTATAGCTAACTGAAACCTAGAGGTAATAAATGGATTTATTCTATTTATCATTTTTCTTATCCCTGACATTCAGTTAGAGTCACAAGTACTATTATAAAATAGTAAATGTTGGCCTGAACATAATCTATTAATGTAAATGACAGGCAAGTTAAGGTTTTTAAAACAGAAAGTTTTCTTTGGATTGTAGAATAGAACTATCAAAATTTATGTTCTAAAAATGTGGCAAAGAAATCTCATTTAACTATATCTTTGAAAGAAATGTAATATAGCAATCCTATCTGAAAACATTATCAGTTCAAATAGTGTGTCACAGTTTGTCATTCTTCCGAATTGTATGTATTGAGCAAATCCGTTTTCACTTACTTGTACCAAAACAAAAGAGGGGAAAACTGATTACATGATCCATACTCATGTATAATAAAATTGCAATATGCACTTTCTGACAAGCTTATATTTAATGCATACTGATGGAAAATTCTAGTTCTCTGTTCTCAGCAGGAAAAGTAGGCTTTTTAAGAAAACCTTTTTATTTTGTGACTGTCACACAACATAACAATTATAAATGAAATGGAGGTGACAAAAAATGAAAAACCAGCTTGCTGATTTTTATGAAGTGTTTGTATTTCCAGAAAGGCACTCATGGCGGTTATTTGATTTGAAAAATTAATCCTTATAATTCCTTTTGAGTTCCTTAAATACTGTTCACTCTTTACTAGGATGAGTTTTACAGAACAAAGCCTAACAGATTTCTGCAGCAGATTACTTTACAGATGAAGCTCAATTCCACTGAGAATGGTTCTGTAATGACCCCTTTATATTTCCATTGGGCTGTGTGAATGCTTTAATATGTAGAGAACAGAGTTAAATAAATCTATTGTCTCAACTAACAGGTTTATGCAAACCTTCAGAAATATTTAATTATAGCTTCTTCTTTTTCTCCATAATTAAAAAACCAGATGTTAAGCCCATCATGTGTTGATCATAGCCTATCCATTAGTTTAAACCAATCCACTTGTAATGAGAGATTTTTTTTCTCTTTCTCCTTTGTTTTGCAGAGCAAGAAGAATGTGTTAACTGCACAGATGAATGCAGAGTGCTTGGTCATTCTGACAGGTGTTGGATGCCACAGTTCCCTGCAGCCAGTCAGGCTGAGAATGCAGATTATCGCACAAATCTCTTTGTACCCACAGTTGAAGCTAATGTTGAGACTGAGACATATGAAACTGTGAATCCCACTGGGAAAAAGACTTTTTGTACATTTGGGAAAGACAAGAGAGAGCACACTATTCTCATTGCCAATGTTAAACCTTACTTAAAAGCCAAACGTGCCCTGAGTCCTCTGCTTCAGGAGGTTCCCTCAGCATCGAGCAGCCCAACCAAGACATGCATTGAGCCTTGCACCTCAACAAAAGGACCACTGGATGGTTGTGAAGTGAAATCAGGAGCCTTGGCTGAACCAAGCAGCCAGTACTTGTCAACTGACAGTCAGTATCTATCGCCCAGTAAACAGTCAAAAGACGCTTCCTTCATTGCATCAGATCAGATGGCTAGGGCCTTTGCAGATGTGCATTCCCGAGTGAGCCGAGACTCGAGTGAGATGGACTCTGTTCTGGAGCAGTTAGACCGTTCAGCCCGGGATCTAGGCAGGGAGTCGGTGGATGCGGAGGAAGTTGTGAGAGAAATAGACAAGCTCTTGCAGGACTGTCGGGGAAGTGACCCCGTGGCCATCAGAAAGTGAGGGGGAAAATAAGGACAGGCTGGCAGTTGTGTTTCTCTTCTGCTGATTAAAAGTAACTAAATAAATAAATCCCCTGGTTGTAACAGAATTAACAGGAATGAAGGAAGACCAATGCTGCTTTAAGGCTTTTAGTGAACATCTGAAGTGCCCACAAGTATGTTCTTTTCACTGCTCTTTCTTTTTGACAGATAACACTGGTTTCATTTTGACCAAACTTTCATTAGGACAGAGTCAAGTACACCAAGGAAAAAATGAAAGAAGGAAAGACAGTGCCATTTTGACAATCTGATAGGAAGGTGTGAGAAAAATGGAATGGAAATACGTCTGATAATTTAAGACTGTCCTCAAATAGCTGATGCTGACTTTACTGTTTACGTATAAACCCCAAGAAAAACAGGGTTGAATAATACTATCTGTGGTAAATTTCCAGCAGTCACCACAGGCTTCTACTGAAAGTCTTATAAAGAGTTCTTGTAGTAGTCCAAGTGACACCAAACATTAACATTCATTTGTGGTAAACATTTATGTACAAAGTTATGTGCCACAAATATGGGAAAAAAAAAAAAAGAAAAAAGAAAAAAAAGAAAGAAAGAACAATAAAACAAAAAGATCCATTCCAGAACATATCCTGATCATTAATGAAACACTTCATATCATATTAAGGTTAAATGTAAAATGATATAGTCCATCTTGTCCTGCACACACATAAGCTAACTCACTTGATAAAAAAGAAAAAAAAAATAATATCTATTTAGCATTTTAGTGTCCAACAAAGTTATAAATAGTTAGTGATAAGTTTTAAAAAAAAGGAAGTAAAGTTTGAAAAAAAAAAAGAGTTACCTTAAGGGTAATACAGAAAAGAAATTAACATTATTAACACTTTTTTTATTCATTTGTGGACACTAAAATAGCTCAGGAAAGTGAAAATGTCTTAGACATCCACAAAAACCACATGGTCATTTAAATGTGCAAATGTAAGAAAATTCAGTGTGTTTACATCAAATGACATATTTTTATTGATTTATTGCAGATTCAGTGCATATGAGCCAAATTGTTGAGTGTATAAGAGCTATATTGTGTATTTTATTAAATTAATATATAGTTGTGTTGCAAAAATATTTGGGCTTATATTGTAAATGGCAAGTGTTGCCTCAGTAGCTGTCGAACTCTATGAGTTTTGTTTTTTCCTGCTTCCTTTTCCCCATGGAATATGGGAAGCAGCGCCTCAGAGCAAAGTCTCTTGTTTAATGTATGGTCTACTAAGTACTGCAGTACATAATCTGTTCAAAATGTGTTTGAGTGAGCTGATGGAGCTAACTGAACAGCCTACAAATACATCCATCAGTCATGGTTATGTGCAAGTCCTTGTAGAAGCTTCTATTGCAACCCCATGTTTAATAACAAAAATTACACTGGAACCAACACCTGGAACCTCCTTGGTTTTTGTTTTTTCCAAACACGTGCAGCCAGCCTGTTTAATGTAGGATATTTGATTGACTTCTTCGGAGATGACGCCATTTTCAAAGTTTTGGTATTAAATTCATAGAGCTGAAAAATATGTCAGTGCCAATGTGGCATGAGGAGTATTTTACGTTATTCTTTAGAGTGTGCAATTGCTTACTGCAGTTCTAGATAAACACTGCTTATTTTGGGTTGTGGTTTTAGTTTGATTTTCACTTGATCTGAATAGTATTTTGAGAATAACTTGGATATAGTTTCTACTTTTTATTGTTTTGTTTTGGTGTTTGTTTTTTTTTTTTTTTTTTCTAAGAGTGTTTTTATCGCATTTGAAAAATTCAAAATTACTTTCAGGTATAACTTAAAAAACAACACACATTCAAAATGAACATGCACAGAACAAGAAGCAGAAGACTAAAATTACTAGCTCAGGATTTGTCCCTTACATACTTCAAATGCTCTGCTGGAAATACCACTATGGCACATTGTTTAAAAATTATGTATTTGATTTATTGAATTTAATCTGTACTATAGAAATATTTTTAAAAGAGGTTGTCAATCAGAAATACCACAAGCCATAGTTTGTATCGGGTCAAGAAAGAAAGTTGACCCAATAGCCTGTTTTGGTTTTGGGATTGCATTTAACTGGTGGGTTTAGTTAGTCAGTCCTACAATGAATTGTCTTTGGAAGACAACCATTCAGACAATTTGCTTTTAGCTCCTCCTGTTAAAAAAAGCTTACTATTATGTGTGAAAAAGGGATCTTGTACATGTCTTTGCAAGCTACTCTCCATGTTTTGGACAATTTATGTATCTAAAATGTGGTGTTGTCTGTGTTATAGATATTTTTTTTTTTTTTTTTTTTTTTTTTTGGCCAGGAGACTCAAGATTGGTTTTGCTTTATAGCTTGATAGCTTGAAATTCCATTGTGGAGAGGTTTTCTTATTGTTTGATCAGTCTTTTATACGTATTTCCGTGGTGCCCATCACTTCAGTATCTGTGCACCAAGTCTTTAGCTCTGCCAGTGAGATCCATTATTCAGCAAAATCTAAGCCAGTATGTAAACGCAGTCAAGTGATGGAGATTTGTGTATTTTATAAATGATTTTAACACTGAGTAACCAATTGTACAATTCATTGTATGTTTCTGAAGACATAAAACCACAACATTCTGAGAAAGGGCTGTGCCAATGTAAGAGGAATTTACCTTAAGGCTCTCTGTCACTAGTGATTTACTAGCTTTAGCTGTTTAACACATTATCTGTATTTAGTAGTGATTATTTATTTACCACTCTGAGGTAATTCAGAATTCATGACTCACAGCTTTATAGAAGAGTTTAGGAAATCTTGCTTTTATTTAATTTGGCTTAAACTGCCTTGTGTTGTAGAACTCTGGCATACTGCTTCCAATAAGAATATCCCAGGTTAAAAATTTATTTCAAAATTTAGAATGCACAATGAACCAATATACCAGTAAACCTTATACAATGGGAGCTTTTCTGGTTTAGCCAAAATTAACATGATTTTTTGGGAAGGATGTACTGCACACAAAAGAATTTAAAAAGTGAGTTTTTCCATGGTATGTCTAGTATCACCATTGGAGAAAGAGGCAGCAATGAAAGATAAAGTTTAGGAGTTATTTCTCTCATTTTTTACATATATGATTTATAAGATTGGAAGAAAATATCTTCCATGGGATAATAAAGAGAATATTGGAGTTGAGGCAAGTTAAGCAAGTAAGAAATTTGTACTGTACACTGTGAATAGCAAATAAGGTATTCTATATCTTTTTTAATTAACAAAAGGCAGGAACTGGGAGTTTCTTGTACAACTCGCCAATCAAATCAGGAGTCAAAATCAGAACTTTTTTTTTTTTTTTTAATTGGTATATTTATCAGAAAAGAGATTTTCCTGAACTATGATTTGCCACTTAAGAATATAGGTATCCCAGTCCATGTTACCCCTAGAAGTCAAACATTGCTCATAGTGCAGCAAGATACATCACTCAAACAAACTTTCATGCTGCTTACCCTCAAATGGAAGGGAAATTGGTGAGGTCAAGGAGGAGTCTGAAGCCTAACATAACATATACCCACTCATTATTGTTTAATTACTTTCTTTTGACATCAGGTAGTGATTATTATTGCATTAATTTAAATGGGAGTTTTGGCTATCAAGATTTGTTGATTGGAAGTGTAATTGAATGAAATCTGATTAAGGTTTTGACTTCTCTGGCCCAATTGTGATACAGGTTGGCATTCTCATTTATCAGCCCCTGTCTCCCCATATGGCTCAAAGTTGCACCAATGACTGGTGAATGACACAAAAAAAACCCAAACAAAAGCAGCATACATTGTATGGATTTTCTCAACCGCTATTGTTTAATGGCTGTGTTTAATGTGACCTATCTGGAAAATGAGGACTACGAATAAAAAGCAATTACTAATAGTGGTGTTGCCTGCTTTTGCATTCATTAACACAGAAGAAATGTGTTAAACACTGCATACCACAGGGAGCCTGATGGTAATTACTTTGGAAAAGCAACTTGTGGCAATGCGGCTGTTACAGCTAGTTATCAGTTTGCCAAAAAAATGACAGTTCCTGCTTCATTTATTAGAAATGTGTAACTGTTTTCTCTCAACAGGAAAGTGGTGAAGAGTTTTCATCAAGCTGGGTAGCTTTATCTTTTAAGCAGCTGATGCACTGAATCCCTACAGGCTGTTATTTGCTCATAGAATGATGGAGCTGAATAAAGGATATTTTGGTTTAGTATAGTGGTGTGAGTTCACCAAAAACATTATAAATGGGAGCATAAGTTCTCAGACTGTCAGCCCAACAGGAGAGATCAAAACGTTGCTTAAGTATACAAGTGGAGGAAAAAACCCTGAAGAATGCAAAGAGTTGGTTTCTGGTTGGTTTGTTTGGTTTGTGTCTTTTTTTAAGAGTCTGAGTAATTTTATTCATGTTGCTGGAAACAACATGACAAATAGCTGGGAAAAACATTACTAAGTCTTATGTCTGTTGTTTTTTGGTTTTTGTTTGTTTTTTTTTTGTTACAATTTAACATGGTCATTAACTTCTTTTGTTTGTTTTTTGTTGTGTTTGAGCATTATGATCAATCCCTCAGGTTATGTGGCTTTCTCTGTTTGCTCCTTTGTGATTGTAGCAATGACATACCAAATAGTGTAAAACTTGTACACTAGATCCTTTAGGGTCCTTTTGGGAGGAGTTGGTTTGGTTTTTGATTGGTTGGTTGGTTGGTTTTTTACCAATAATTGAGTATTTAGCCACTACTTTTTTGACAGCTAAATAGAATTTTAGTCTTTTCAGAATGCTACAACTATTATAAAGATATGTGCTCATCCTATGAACAGAATTACCCTTTGCCCATTACATTTTTTCTACAAGTCAGAAACAAAACCAGCTTGCATCTAGTTAGCTGACCATCCTAGGCACAGAATCCCACCATTAGTTTCTTCCCTTTTTCCTGTTACATATATTTGTATTTCTATAGGCTGAATTCCAAAATCTAGGAAGTCACCCTCTGTGTAGAGTCCTGACACAATATGCCTTATGCTTCTGATGGGCTCACAGGACAGGGGATGTTACTGTCTTCAACTTTGTGTAATTCAAAGCTTGGCTGGATCCACAGTATATGTAGAACAAGTCATAAACCATCCTGGCTTTTCTTTACCCAGAATACAGTGTCATTGATTTCCCATTTGGAAAGTGGCCAGTCTGTCAAACAGAGATTCTTAGATCTCCTTTAAGCCAGCCACGTATAACTGCTTCAGGGTGTTCACTCATGGGATAAATACCCTATCTTTATCCTTTATTGAGTCTAAGACATGAAAGCAGCTGAAAGCTTATTTCTTCAGTTAGTAATGTTTCCCGAAAAATGAAATTTCTCCAGTAGAAAGGACAACTGTCTGCTGTATGCATAGCTGGATTTGTGAAAGGTCACCTTAGTTTCAGTAGTGCATGAAGAAATGGATCATGGAATTAATGACCCATGTAAGGATTTTATGAGATGTATATTCCATAATGCATATGTTATGATTCAGGGGAAGGAACAGAGTATCCTGGTTTATTTATTGCTGAGCAGTCCCAGTAATGCCTGGCTCACAAAAACATTTAGTTCAAATTTTGGGAAAACATTTTTCTCTCTTTGGGAGACCAATTATTTTTATTATTGTCAGGGTTTTTTGTTTGTTTGCTTTTTCCTAAATATATACAAGTCAAATTTGGGACTCTTTGTTACTTTTTAAAACAAAAATAGTGTTCAAACATGGTTTCCTCGTTTAGGTTCTTTAGGCGAGAGGTAAAAAGTTTTATTTGAACAAGACTCCAAAATGTCTGTAAACATACTGTAATTTATCTTGCTAAGAGTTAATAGTATAGGCACAGCTCAAAACATACATTACTGGACAACAGATTCAGATTTTTACCTACTGAGGAATGGAATAATTAAAATTCCATTTCTGAAAACATATAATATTTAATAATTTGAACACTAAGTCTATGGAAATTTTATTGCAGTGCACCTCCTGAACTGCTGCCAGAGAACTAGGGGAACAGTCAGCCAGTGATGCTCAAGTTTTCCCATGTTAAAAACAACACTGAAGTTGCCTCTGGAAATCAATTGATTGCTAGTGCTGTACAGAAAACATATTTTCATTATGTTTGCAAGAAGAAATACTCCTTAACAAATTTGCAATTACATTTTGTAATAACTGCTCATTTTCTATCTTTTTAAGGGCAATCACATACAGAACTCTTTACAGAGGTTTGATTTGAGAGTGATAGAAAATGGATCACTAGGCTCGTATTAACACTGAAATGGAAACACCATGTCTGTCTGACCATCAGAAAATGGCATTTATCTATTTTTGTTATTACTGTCTGTAGGAAAATGTTACATGTATATATTTTTAAAGTCTTTTACAACAGGCATTGGTTATGATCCTGCATGCTTGTAATGATTTCTGCAAGTGTCCCTTTTATTAGTCATCACTCCTTCTTTACATATGTAAATTTAAAATTCTTTACATTGAAAAGTTATCTCATGTAGAGAATTTAGAGCAGATTTTCCCTCTCTTCAAAGACATTTCACACTTCATATCATATAATGAAGAATATTAATCGTATTTATTTCTTACAATTCTTTGGTTTCAAATTTGATTAAAGCTTCTAAAATACATTAAACCAGTATTTTTATTTTCCAATTAAAATACTTATCTTTTTATGAACAAATCCTTCGTTCACTATTGTGAGTTCAGTGGAAGATCCTGTTAAGAGGAGTATCATACTTAATAAACTGTACAGCTCTAGATAAGGATGTTTTCCTGATAGCTCAAAATATAGATATTTCTGCAATGAAAATTATATCTTTCCAGGGTTTTTATAACTAATATATTTAATATCCTCTAACTATAATATGGTTCGTAGTTGTGATACTTTATTATGAGTATATGTTTAGGGATGGTCTTAGACCCTGTGAGAAATTGTATTTACTCTGAATACCTTTTGAGTTTCCATGCTTGAAGCCATATTGGCTATAGGAATGGTTTTTTGTTCCCTTGTGCCTCATTCTAAATCGAGAACAAAATTAATGTAAGCATTGCTATATCATTGAATAAGGATTTGTAAAATACCAAGTGAATATAGTACATACAGCAGGAAAGGATACATGTGAAACTATTTTAACCTTACGGTACCATTGTATTATAAGAGATTTAGAACAGAGATTAGCAACTGTTAATAAGCCTTTATCTTTGACCACAAGATAAGCCTCTTAAAAGCATTGCGGCTTTGCCTTAGTTTAAGGTCTGTAGTAGCAGAGGAAAGCTCCAGAATGAGAGTACTGTTCAGACTCTGGGTTTCTTTCATGCTGTCTTCTAGGAGAGGCTCGAGAGTTTGGTAATTATGTGTCCATAGTAACTTTTACACTTCCATGAACCAGTCTCAGTAAGCGAATGAAGATCCCTGGTATGTGCCAGCTCACTGCCAATCAGCACTCCAATGTTACCTTAGCAGAGTCTGTTTAGGTGACTTGTTCATGGATCCAGTATGGATAGAAAGTGGATTTTTTTTACTACATCTTTGTGTACATGTCAAAGTAAGGCACAGCAATCATTTCAAAGGAAAAGAACACCTACCTTTCAAAAAAAGGAACAGCTTTTGAAACGTAGTCTCTGGAATACCCCCATAAAAAGAAAGGGGAGGAAAGAAAAACAAACAAAACAAAACAAAAAAAAAACAAACCACAACAGAAAAAATAGCAAATATAATCTTTCTTCTGGACACTTTTCCCTCCACAACTCAGTTGAATAGAACTGTTGTCAACTGTAAATCTACTACCGTTCTTTTCTAAATATGCCTGTTCCAGTAGGCAAAAATAGGAGAGAGGAAAACTTAGAAACCCAGGTAAAGCCTGTATGATGATAGCAAGCACATTCACTCATTTAATTTCCAAATGGATCACCTTTTTCAAAAGATTCCTACTTCTGCACTTATTAGTAACCTTCTATGAACTGCTAAATTGTAAAACCACTGCAACAGCAAAAGTTAATGTTGCTGGAGGTAGATACCAAGATAGAGAAAGAAAAGGAATATTATGCTTTAGGCAGACTTCCAGTTCCTGTTACTCCTTATCTTTTTAGCTGAGGTGAAATGTCAGGCACAGAAAGTAGAAACAACTGGAGAACATCTGAATCAAGTACTCGTGTTCAAAAAGCTTTCATGGAGATTTGCCAAGCTTACCCTGGGATCAAGCATGTAAACCTCAGACAGCTCTGCCGATAACCAGTAATTCCTGTAGTCTAAGGTGATGTTCACATCACCTCCTGCCTGGAAAAATTTCAAGCTTCTATGGGCAATGACAACACTCAACTGCACGGAGCCACCAGGTGCAGCTGCCAAATCTTGAATCCCATAGCTTCTTGTAAGTGGATGCCAGCTCTCCTCATTCACTTTATTTCCTTCATCCTGAGTGTTTATAAGGCATACTAGCAAATGCTAGTCGACATTTCCAAGCCTTGAAGGGTGGTCTGGAGAAAGACCAATCCTTGTTCAATGCATTTATTTTGTTAGCACAGAATGCTTTTTTGCAGCCAGATAAAAATCAGAACTTGATATGTATTTGAAGAACCACCTGTTTCCTCAGTTTGGGAATTTCTTTAACTATATTTTTGCTTCATTGTATAAATAATCCAGAAAATCTTCAGCATCAGTGACACTAAAAGCATGCTCATTTTTAAAAGCAGCATAAATATTAATCACAATCACCAATCCAGACTGAGGATTTTATTTGGCATAACATGTACAACTATGCAACAATTATGTAAAAATGGAAGTTATTATAAGCTGTAATTAATATACTGTGTTACCAGCTGACTCGAAGCACTTTGCTCAGCATCCTTAGTTTTAAAGACTGCATCTGAGTGGTGGTAAAATGTATACTAAATTCAGTAAAGCAAATCAGCAGCCCTAGGCTTTCTCTCCTACTGGTGACTAGCACTGGATTTTAGTTCTGCTGGAATCTTGCTATTAAAAAAAAAAAAAGGCAGTATAATTGCTGATTTACCACCACTGCTTAATCTAATTCAGTTCTTAGTGGCCCATTTGCATAGTGGAATTTGCATTTTATTTCACAGAAAATGTTATGACTCCACCTGCCTTAGTTCAGAAAATGTATCAGAAAGGGGAAACAATGGTACACGCAAAAAAGTGACAAATCACTTACCTTTACTAAAACAATTTAAATATTGAAGGAGAAAGCTACCTGTGTAGTGTATCATCTTTGCAGGCGAACTAAAAGTGCACCAACCCCCCTCACCTTCCTCAGTTCTGCCACTTAGTTTCTGTTTTACTGTGTTTCCACAACCCAGAAGTAATTTTCAAATATGCTGTTATCACATGCCACTATCCTTGTAAAATTTTATTCATCGTGAAGCATCGGACAGAGGATGTGCAAAGACATATGCAGGCATATAGTGCTTTATCAAACTGTAACATAACTAAACATACCTGTCTTCCTATTGACTTGTCCTTATTGAGACACTAGAGATCATAGACAAATTACAAGTTATCATACCCTGCCCTGAGTGAAGTGATCAAAATAGTAACAAATTAAGGATTTTTTTGATTGACAGTTTATATATATTTTATTATATTTTTGCCCTTCCTTCAAGGCTCAAATCCTATGGGTGACAGTTGTCATAGTAAAGGTGACTCATTACATTCATTCACAGAGTCCCTTAACAGATGGAAAGGTCTTTGTTTCCCAGGGAACACTGACAGGTTATGATTTCCAGAGCTTTTAATCATTTTAACAAAACTTATACGCATCTGTCAATTACTCTATTCAGTGATGTTAATAATACAGCAATCTGAGAATGACAAAGTACACTTTTCTTGAAACCACAACTTTTCCATCAAGACTGGAAGCACAGAACAAAAACACTCTTGAAGAGCTGGATTTTTTCCACACAAATCAGTAAAAGTACCAGTGTATTTGGTCTGGTTGAGATGGAGTTAGTTTTCCCCACAGCAGCCCCTCACAGTTCTGTGCTTTGCATTGGTAGTTAGAAAGGTGTTGGTAACACAACAGTGTTTTTGTAACTGTCTCTCCAACATTCCACCCTCTCTCCCACCCTGCGCGGTTCGCTAGGGGTAGGCAAGACCTTGGGATGGGACATAGCCAGGACAGCTGACCAAAGGAGTAGTCCATACCATCTGACATCTTCTCAGATATAAAAGCTAAAAGAAAGGAGGCGGGAGGGCAGGTATTCATTATTTAGGACATTTGTCTTCTGGAGTAACTGCTACATGCACTGAAGTCCTGCTCCCTCCCAGGAAGGGACTGGACATCACCTGCTGATGGAAAGTAGAAAATAAATCTTTTGTTTTCCTTTGCTTCTGCACATGGTCTTTGTTTTTTCTTTATTAAACTGCTCTTATTTTGACCCATTAGGTTTTTTTCATCTCATTTTCTCACTCTCCTGTCCTGCTGAGGAGGGGACTGATAGAGCATCTCGGTGGCCATCTGGAGTCCAGCAAAGGTCATCCCACCACAACTAGTATTTATAATAACAGTAAAATGTTATTTTCATAGTACCTGTCCATAGGGCTTTTTTTCCTCCTCTCCTGAGCTACAGTGAAGCTATAAATCATTAAAACATACAACCAATAAAACATGACAAGCTGGCATCACACAAATAATTAAAACCAAAATCACAGTGCAGAAGTGATAATTTTGGTCAGGTACAGATAAGGGCCTTCACTGTGGTGCTTTTTCTGGTCCTGATAGCAGGCACTTCAAGGTCCCAAGGCTTCAGAATAGAGGCACCAGATGTATGTTTACTAGTAGATGTGGTAGCTCTACCTCATGACTAATGTGCAGCTCATTCATTCATTATAGAACTGAGGCTGCAGTCCCTGTGTGTAAACTGTTGTTTTATTTTTGTTTTTGTGGGGTTTTTTGGTTTTTCGTTTGTTTGTTTTGTTTTGTTTTGTTTTTTTTTTGTTTGGTTGGTTTTTTTTTGCAGTAATGATGGAGGACATCGACATAAAAGTTCCATAGCCTTTACAAAGCAATGATACTGGGATGTTTCAGTTTGCTTTTCTTTTTGTTTGTTTGTTTGGTTGGTTTTTTTTGTTTGGTTTGGTTTTTTTTGAGATCTATAATGTTCAATATGAGTAGAAATCTGAGCATCTAAAAGAAAATTTTTTAATAAAAGCTAGTCAACTTCAGGAAAGATATTTTTGCAACATCCTATACTTCTATTTCTTTTAAAATTAGAGGATTTTTTATTCTGATACCTAGTACAAAAATATATATAGCCATAACCTTTTGCAATGTAGCAACACCTTAACTGTACCTTCATAATGAAACCCTTTCATCTTTCAAACTATATCTTTAAGATCTCTCAGCTGAAGATTTTTGTGTGATCAGGCAGTTGTAAGTACTATTTAATATCATTACAATAGCATTTGAAGAGCCTAGAGAAGGAGTCACAGCTTCTTTTTGAGCACTACTGATAAGAAGTGAAATATTTCATATTGGGAAGGTATTACAGAAGCAGAGCAAAGCAAAACATAACAAAACAAACCCAGTATTTCAGACAGAGAAAGTCTTATTATCTCCAGACCAGTTACAACAGGAGTAATATGACTGACAATTTATAGGTTACAGTCTGCACAGTCAATATGTACTGGAGCCAGGGATTTAACTTGAATTTCCCTGTAAGTCTAATACAGACCTTGAACTATTACAACCACCTTTTTATCTTCTTCAGGAAGACTAGATAGGTTATGGATCAGCAATGCAGTTCCTAGAATTTAACCATGTACCAAAACAGTTTAAACCCAGCCTTTAACCTCTTCTCTGTATATTTTGTATAAACTGCCAAAATAGTCAGGAAGAGCATTTCCCAACATTTTGTTAGGGGCCTAAGACTTCTAGGATCCTTGACATCTCTACATATATTCTCTTGAAAAAAAAAGTATGGACTACATTCAAATGCTATTCTGTAAAGTAAAATAAGTGGCAGCTGGCACCATACAGTTTTGTTATAATGAAAACATGAGGTGGTTGCCATTACACAGTCCTGCACTAATGAGAACAGTAGGAGTCTAGCATTACAATGGTCTAATGAAAACAGGAAATGGCTGGCATTAGATTGGTATAATGAAAACAGGAGGTGGCTGGCATTACACTTATACAATAAATTAAGGTTTCTGGCCTTATAAATCTCATCTACATTATATATGATTCCAGTGTGTAAGAGAGAGGCTTATGCAAAGTCAGGGACAGTGGCAGTAAAGTGCATTCTTTGTTGCATCACGTCAGAAGTATAGTGGTGGTGTTTTCCTTTCAATTTTTTATTTCTTTTTTGGTGGTTATACACCAGTGAAAGAGGGACATGGTTTTAAAAATTAACATGTAATCTATACAGGTTCTTTCTTTTATTTAAAAAATAACCAAAAGTAGCTTGCTTTTTGGTACCTGTCATGCTATAATGTGAAAGGTTAAAAATTGTTTATTCAAAAGTAAAATTCAGTATGACAGGACATTTTTTAATAAGCCTCACACTTAGCCCTCCACAATTTGGGCTAAGTATCCAATTGATAAAAATACTTTGGGGTGTTTCATGTAATACAGAGAACAAGATCAAGAGGAAAAATATATGCTGAGGAAAAAAGAAAAAGAATAATAAAGTTAAGTACAAAATCAATCAAGTTAATGGGCTTTCTTCTAAGAACAGAAGGGTCAGGTGGTTTTCTTCCTTGTTTTTCAAGCTAATCTCTCTAGTTGAGTCTTTTTAATTATTATTACACAAGAGGGTCTTCTGTGTAGGTCTTAGACAATAAAGAGACAACAACTATCCTCCCTTTTTTGCAACTTTTAGAGCTGTCTGAAACTGATTGATTCTCACTCTCCTTAATCTGGATGAATTCACCATCAGGTTTGTACAGTTCAAGGCCAGTACATTAAGGCACTGCATCAATCCACTCATACGGTACCTTTCAGCCACTCAGTCTCCCGTTTCTCATCTTCAAGCTCAAATGCATTGTTTCTGGACATTTTCCATTGAAACTAAGAGATGAAATGAAGCGAGAAAATGTTTGGAGTATGATTTTCAAAGCAGCAATTAGTGTGCTGGAATGTTCCAGCATAAAACACTGTGCTTCCTGCAGCCTGTTATTCTGCCGATAGCTTTGGTTTCCACATTCAGATTGCAGTGAAAATATTCCAGTCAGGTAGCTCAGAGTAAAACAGCAGTGTGATGCAAATAAGGAACAGATAATCAAATCAAACTTTCTAATCGAGTTTTGCTATGCTGACTCTCTTATTTCTCTCTAGCCTGCAGTTTGCATGTTTTACAACACTGCAGAATTAGCTTAAAGAGTAAATACTTGTGAGTTTATCAAATCCTGTCGTGTCTCACAAATATTGAAGAACAAATGAAGTAAAATAATCTTCCTGTGCTTCTTCTATTATTACTTTAATTTCTTTGTATCTTTGGTGTGGGACTGACTTAATCCTTTCGAAAGAGGGGAATAGAAGATGAGGAAGAAGTCAGAGGGGTAAAACAGGGTGAGTGCTATTAAAAAATTTTTTTCTTTCCTTTTCTTTTGTTTTTATTTCTTCATCAAATAACTGAAAGAAGAAATACTCACACCTTATGGACTAGATTTTTTAACTAAAACGTATGGCACTGGAAGCAACATATGCCTTAGAAAATCTGCCGTTATGTGTTGTGTGTGCAAGCCACAGACATGGCTTAATCGAGATAGGAGGCGACACGTGCCGTGCATCTGAGATTAGTGGCTGGCCCTCAGCCATTAATGCTGGCATCCCAGGAACTGACTCAGTCCTCTGCCAAACTTCTGCTGAGATTTGGGTTCACTGAATCCGATTCACAGTCTTTAATCCCCCAAGCAGTATCTCTTTGAATTGTGGAGCTTGCAAAACATCCAGGTGGTGGTTCAGCCATGACAGTGCCTACATAAGCTCAAGAAATAGCCTGCTCTGTTTAAGAGTTTTACTATTCAGAAAGTTTCTAGCCATCTACTGTGCAACTCTGAATGTCAGAGCTCACGCCTCTTGTTTTTCTTTGGTTCATTATATTGCATAGGCAATAGTCATATTGCCCCTTGCATAAGCCTTTGAATCTAATTGAAATACTTGGAATCTTACAAATGTCATATGCCATAAATCTAATTGATGGGTCTCATCATTCTGTAAGCAATATTTTTCATTAGCTTTGCAATAAAATGGCATTTTGCCCCATTTTCAAACTAACAAATTTTGTCAGGTTTAGCATCTTTATTACATTACCAAATATATCAGTCAATACCACCTAGTGTAATTGAGTCTTGTTGTAAGATTCAGATAGTTGCTTAAACTATGGATTTTTCAAAGTCAAATTTTCTGGCAGGAAGAATATTGTTTTAATAGAATTTTAGATAAATAGGTAGTGTATCACTGTAACTACTAGTCTCAATTTAAGATAATTAATTGACCTCTCAGTGTATAATATTCAAGATCATTTATAATTGTGTTGCACCCAAAAAGCTGTATAAAAGCCATTTGATTATGCTTGATTTCTATTTCATGCTGCATACCAAAGCTAGCACCTGACACTCACAGTAGAACATGAATGACTGTGACAGTAAAGTCTCTACAGGATCCAAGGCTTTTGAGTTGTTTTAAATAATATTAAGAAATATGCTCTCTTCTAGCTTTCTAAGTAAGGAAGGAAACTGGAATAAGGAAAAAGTGCCTATTTTTTAATGGAATGCAGAAATTAAAATTTAGAATATAGTAACACACACACGTGCACACAAGGAGAAGAAGCATGTGAAAGAAAAAGATTTAAAACTGAGATGCACAGATTTGGCTAAACTACATTCTAAGCCAAATCTTTTTTGTAGATGCACTCACTTATAACAAAGGGCAATTTTTATACTACTATAAGGCTACCTAATTAAAAGTTTTCATTCTCATGTGCATTTGTAATCACATTTTGGACAGTTCATTAAATTAAAAATACTGAAATTGCTTCTAGACATTATTTATTTCCCTGTGAGCATTTCCTGCTTCTATTTTCAAATTGAAGAAATACTTATAAAATCTAGATAAGTATTTAAAACGTCCTTATCTTAGCCAAGTAGAAAGGCTGGATTATAATCAGCACTTCCACATAACAGAAGAGTTTGGATTTGTCCACATTACTAATCCAATGAATTTTCTCACACGTTACATTCTTACAGAATTCCTGCCATTCCCAAGGCAGATAAAATAGAAGATTGCTTACTTTAAGGCATTATAATTTCTTTGATGACACATACTGAGAATTTGCAAACTGCATATGAGCATGAGAGATTTACAGCTTAGCTATAGCCTGAATTTTCAGTGTACTTAAAAACTATTTTACTGCACTATGTAGTTGTGCCAGATCCAATCAACTAAATGGAGCTCACCCTAGCCAATTCTTGGGACATCTCCAAGGAAGAGAGAGAGAGATCTACTAAGTAAACTAGACTGTTTACCATGTGTCACTGTCCTTTTCTTCTATGTCAACATTAAACTAGTCAATATTAGTCAGAATTATCTGACCTGAGAAATTTCCTGCCTTTCCAGAGCTTATGGCAGGAGCCCTTATTCCCTCCTTTCTCATACTATGATAAATTGAAAATTTTATTCTAAGTTTGTATGGACTCTTTTCAGATGTTCTGTCAGCTGTGGTATTTCACAGCCCTGAACATCTATTATGTGTCTGCCAGAGGTGGAAGAAACTATAACTGGTGCTCCAAGTGAACTCATCCAAAGCTGCATTTCTACTTCCCTTTGGGGAAGAATGGAGAGCTTTTGAGCTGCTTCTTTTTGGATTGGAAGTTAAAAATACCATGGCATTGATTATTAATGGCTAAATGACAGTTCTTGCAGATAAACTATATTTATTCATGTGGATTTTTGGACCATTTCAATTTGAATTATGATATTAGCCAACAAAAGACTTCATATGTACCAGAAAAAGTTGAAGCTCTTCAGGAAAATTGCTGATTCTGTTTATGCATGTAGTTTCATTATAACTAATATTTGTGCAGTTACTACATGAATTAAAATTATTTACAGAAAATTACAAAGCACACAAAAAAATCCCCACCCCTCACCCCCACCCCTCTCCCCGTAATTCACACACTGTCTCCCTTTAACCATGGCTTATTATATGCAACGCAATTATATTGGCCAGGGAAAGATTTCATATCCTCAGGGAAAATTAAAGCTCTCCAGGAATGGTGTCATTATACATCTACCATGCCTTCTAATGCAAGTGTTGGTGGGGGTGACTGGAGATAGTGCTCCATTCATAAACAGGGAAGATCTGGCAGTCTTAGAGTGTGGCTTGAGTTGCAGTGTCTCTGAGATGATTGAGTTAAGGACCTGGAGGTGAAATGGGAACACAAGCAGCAAATTTTGGATTCTGGACTCTACAACTGCATATTTCTTCTAATTCAAGATGTTACTTGGGAACTCTTTGGGTAGCTGCCATGAAGGAAAGGATGTCAAAGAGAGCAAGGTGATTTTTTAAGAGAGTTTAAAGATAGCTCGAGAGTTAATCATAGACTCAAAGAAACTGTTGGCTCATCTCAGTTCCTGGGAAGATCAAGAAATACATGCTCTTGGAATCCACATCTAAGTAAGTGAAAGACAAGAATAATCAGAAATAGTCATCGTGGACTTTTCAACAGTAAGGTATGCATAAAAAGAATCTGTTGTCTAGGAGCAATTTAATGAGTGGGTATATGACAAGAGAAAATGGTGTATGGAATTTTCCTTGACTTTAGTGAATTTTTTGCCATTCTCCACAGCTAAGGAAATACTTGCTGAGGAAAAGGTTAGGTGGGATGTTTTTGTGGGTTGAATATTAACTGGGCTCAGCCAGAGCAATGATCAATGGTTAAATATTTCCCAGGAGGTCAGTAAGCAGTTCAGTACTGTTGAATTCCGTGCTCGGACATGTAATGTTCAAAATCTTTAATGACCTTGGTAACAGCACAAACTGCGCTTAGAACATTTGCAGATGAAATAAATTGGAAAGAGTAACTGTAGCCATGACAAATGTCAAAAATCTACCCAAACAGATTGCAATAAACGTCAGCACAAGAGCAAAAGAAAACCCATGAGGTTCTACAAGAACAAGTAAAATGTTCTGGACCAAGGGATAAATGATACCATACATTAATACAGATTAGGAAGGCACTAGATATATTAAAGCCCTGCTGAAAAGACCTTGAAGGTAAGAAGTACACGAGATTGGAGACAAGTCAACAGTGCTCTCTCTTTCTGAATAAGACAGACTATATCCTGAGCAGCAACTCTTACTTGCTGTGTATGCTGTTGAGAAACTCTGTCCACAAGATCAAGACAAGTTATTCTTCCCTTCTACTTAGCACCAGTGAGGTTGCATGTAAAATACTGCACCCAGTTTATGACTACTCAGTTCAAGAGAAATAAATTTTAGAAGATCTAATGGAGAGCTACAAATGGGATCAGGGCCACAGAGTACATATATGGCACCTAAGGAATCCAAAGCTAAATAGCTCAGTGCAGAAGAAACTAGGGGCTTCTGCTTATGTCTGTTTGAAAGGTTATGCAAAGCTGTTGCAGCTAAAGTCTCCTTGTAGTGCTAGATGATATAAGGAAGGACAATGACCTCAAGCTGTAATTTGGAAAAAGAAAATTGTACATGAAGAAAAAATGCTGGAGGAGAGTAGTGCCATGTTTGGCCGGGGAGCTTGTGAAATTTTTGTCTGTGGAGGTTAAGACCTACCTTATTGACCTATTGCTGGTGATAACCCTGCACCAAGGGGTGGGTTAGACTAGATGGCCACCTGAGATCCCTTTCAACCAATATTTCTGCTGTCCTGTGACGTTTCCTGTGCATTACAAAAAGGAATTGTCTGAAATGTATGTGTTGTTAAAGTGAGTTGAGCAAAACTTCTGAGCTAGAGTTAGGACTTGAGGCTAGAGATGTATTATTTGGACAGGTTATAGTTACGGCTTAAGGATCACTATAAGTTTTACATTCAGTGGGGACAGTGAGATGTTTAGTGATGTGTTGCCCTGTCAACTCCATGGATCCTGATGCCTTGCTGGGACAGATTGCTCTTAGGATCCATTTCAGATGCATCCAAAGCCTCAAAGGGGTCATATATTTTCTACTTACTTGTCACCAAAATCAGTATCTGGTAGCATCCTGTCTGACACAACTGTTGACAGCCTTTGGTTCTGTCTTCCCTCTCCTATGCCTCTATGGAAAATGTTGGTACAAATTTATAACAGTTTGTCTCCCATCATAACAAATAAACAGCTACTGGATTTATTTCTACTGTTCTGTATCTTTATAACTATCTTTGTCACAGATTTAATTTTAAGAAACCTAGATATGTAAACTGGTGTATTGTGTGTGCACAGCAAGGTTTTGGTAATGCACCGGGTAGCTTCTGTGAGAAGCTGCCAGAGGCTTTCCCATGTCCAACAAAGCCAATGCCAGCCCGTTCCAGGAGGGACCCACAGCTGGCCAAGGCCAAGCCAATCAGAGATGTTAGTAATGCCTCTGTGAGACCATATTTAAGAAGGATAAAAAAAGGGAAAAAAAAAGTTATTGCACAGACTTATTGGAGCCAAAGAAGAGAAGAGTGAGAATATGTGAGGAAAACAACTACATGATCACCAAGGTCAGTGAAGAAGGAGGAGGAGGAGGTGTTCCAGGCTCCGGAGCAGAGATTTCCCTACAGCCCATGGAGATCTATGGGAGAGCAGAGATCCACCTGCAGCTCATGGAGGGCCCCATGCCAGAGCAGGTGGATGCCTGAAAGAAGGCTGTGACCTCATGGGACAACATGCTGGAGCAGCCTATTCCTGAAGGACTGCACCCCATGGAGAGTTTGTGAAGAACTGTAGGCCATGGGAAGGATTCCCACTGGAGAACTTTGTGGAGGACTGTCTCCCACGGGAAGGACCTCACTTTGGAGTAGGGGTAGGGCCTCCCTGAGTAGCAAGTAGTGGCAGAAACAGCATGTGATGAACTGACCATAAACCCCATTCCCCATCTCCCTGCACCACTGGGGAGAAAGAGGTAGAGAATCAGGAATAAAGTTAAGCCCAGGAAGGTGTTTTTAAACCCTGTTTTCCTTCTCTTTATCTTACTATGATTCTGGTTGGTAAAAAAATTAAATTAATTTCTCTGAGTCAGGTCTGGTTTGCCCATGATGTTAATTGGTGAGTGATCTCTCCCTGTCCTTACCTTGATCCATGAGCCTTTCATTGTTTTCTCTCCTGAGGTGAGGAAAGGAGTGACAGAGTGTCTCTGATGGACACCTGGCATCCAGTCATTGTCATACCACCACAATTGGGCATAACAGCATTCAAGTCTCATTGTCAGCAAAAAAGAGAGGGAATAACTGATAGCAGAAACTTCCTAATCTTTCCAATTCCTCTCCAAAAACACACTCAGACAAAAAATTAGACAAAGATTTATTCTAAACCTGAAGTGACTAAACAAACCTCTTTCTGTTTTACATTCAGTCATCACTTTCGAGGATTTATTCAGTAGACCAAGTGAATGCTTAGCATGTCTGATTTTTTTTTTTTTCTCTTAGCTCTATTTTTCAGACACCAAAGGTGCCTTTGCTAAGTCAGAACTCTGAGCATAGACTCCGATTTCTACTAAGAGGTCTCACTGAATGCAGTTAACGTCTACAAAACTGTCAATTTAATTAAATATACATGAGTATCCAAAACCATCTCAGATGTCCTGTAGCATTGTCTCATGGTTACCTTTTCCTCTGTCAGTTTTTTCTCACAGCATGAAGTCTATCACATTTTTTAGACAATAGGAGGAAAGATAAGAGGTTTCAGGAAGAGACAATACCAGAATTCCTTTCCCAAAAACATATTGTGGTAACATTTCTACCTAATATTTCTAGTTTCAATACCTTCAGAATTCAGCCAACTTAATAATTTACCAAACTATGTCAACTGCAAAAAGAAGAAAAAAAGATATGGGGGAGGCCTTGGATTTTTATCTTTATAGGACAAAACTTTTGAAAAAATTTCCTAAAGCTGTTTGTCTTCTTTACTGAGAGAATAAAAAGGGAAGCAATTTCCACTTAGAATATCTCAAAGTGGATCTCAGTGTCTATTATACTTTCCCAGGGTTCATCTAAGTCACCCAGTAATATATGACCACACTCAACAAGGACCTGTGCATCTTAGAAATGCAATTTGCATTCAGTGTAACACAGAGTTCCATACACGTTTTTCACAAATCATTGTATTCTATTGCATGTGGTTTCTCTGGATGCTTCCTGTATAATGTCTTACAGTTGTTATTACCATGGGCTTCTTAGCCCCACTCAGCTGTATTGCTTTGGAGCCACCTACAGCAGAACTCACTGAGAGACAAGCCACCAGAAGACAAAAAAACAAACAACAAACATTTAATTAAAAAAAAAGGTAAATAAAAAAAAAACACTTTCTATAAGAACAAGAGCTTTTAGAAAAAAGGTATTTTCCTTTCATTTTCAATGTTCAATGGACACTAAAGAAGGAGCTGGCGGTTGTTTACAGCCTCCAGGGTCTGCAGGAAGGATGAAGGGCAGTGTCAGTCCTTGATCCTTTTCACTTCCAGAAGACTGATCTGAAATACCAGATGCCCAGGGGCCCTGTGCAGAAGACAAGTTTCTGTGGGCAGTGTGGCCTGAGGTGCTGGATTCTGGCCATGAGAAGTGGATGAAGGGGTGAGGGTGAGGCGGGAAAGCAAAGATGAGGCCCTGTCCTGCCTTGTGTCTCCTGTCATCTCATGGAATGACTAATCAAATCCTTCCCATTCCTGTTACCATACAAATAGACAGGTAAGATGCACCTTTGATCCCCTGGGACTTTGCTGGCCAAAATTATCTGGTTCCAGGCATAATGGAATACCAGCAAAGCTAACACAAAGAGTAACAGGCAATTAATTTACTGTATGACTAAGCTCCTTATGGCAAGAGGAGATCAAGCAGGTTTTATAAATGGAATGGTAACTGAACTTTTCAAGACCAAGGGATGTCATTCCTGCTAGAGGATATTCTGAAAATTGTATCTTGGTAATGTGTCCTGTTAGAGCCATAGGCAAACTTTTTCAGCTCCTTGAATTGTATTGCGTAAGGGTAGAACTGGGAAGAAAGTGAAGCTTCTAAAGTGGACAGTTGTTCTGTGATGTTGTTTCTACCAGCTCTATAATGCTGACTGCTTTTGGGAGCCTATCAGCCAACCAAGGAGCATTGTCAGGATCCTTTGTGGGCTATTTAATCAGCTCTATGGAGTGCAGCAACCTGGAGCACGGCAACCTAGAGTGGGCAAACAGGGGCCTGGAAGTTTGTGCAGGCAGGGCAAGGACACAGGACACATCCACCCTCCCCAGATGTTCTCTTGCTAGTAATAGGTGTGCATGATGATTTTCTTTTTTCTCTTTTGTTTTTTTGCACCTTCAGTTGGAGTATATCCAGCAATGGTTTACAGACGATCAAAAGCCATTGCTGATGCCATCGCCAGCAGAAGTGTGCTAGCCCAGGCAGAACTCCCCAGGAAGGACGCAGCTGTCCAGATCACTGGCTGCAGGGAGTGTCTGAGCCTGGTGTCACTGTCTGACAACAGTGCATGAGACATCTGCATACAATGCGATCAGGTGAATGATCTGCTCTGTTTGGTGGCAGAACTTAAGGAGGAAGTGGAGAGGCTACAGAGTAATAAGGAGAGTGAAAGGGAAATTGCTTGGTGAAGTTGTGCCCTTTCAACCTCGAAAGAAATTCAGCATGAGTCAGAGAAGCCCTTGCCACTCTTGCCATCAAACAGAAGGAGCAGATCAATTACATGGGATGGGGGGTGGGGGGAGAACGGAAACGGGTCCCTGATCAGAGAGGTAAAAGAATCCCTGTCCAACCCCCAGCACTTCCCCAGGTGCCCCTAAATCCAGGAGGCCCTGGATCTAGAGGGTCAGGCAGAGGACAATCATGAAAAGAATTGGTCCAGAGGGTCTCCCCACGGCATTGTGCCTACTACACAGATCACAACCTCAGCTACTAAGAAAAAAGGAAGGATCATTGTAGTGGTGAGCGCCCTATATGCTGGCTGGACCCATCCCACAGGGATATCTCCTGCCTCCTCAGGGGCTGGGGTGAGGGGTCTCCATATTACCAGGAGACTCCCTGAGCTAATTCGGCCCTGTGATTATTAACCACTGATGGTTGTTCAGGTTGCTGGTAATGAAATTGATAAAAGAGGTACCAGGGAAATTAAAAAGGACTTTAAGGCCTTGGATCATTTGGTTAACAGATCAGGAGTACTGGTGGTGTTCACCTCAGTTCCTGAAGCAGCAGGGATGAATGAGGAAAGGAACAGGAAAACCCATTTAATCAGTAAGTGGCCTATGAATTGGTGTCACTGGTGGAATTTTGTTTTTTATGCTCATTGGGCAACTTTTATGCTACCAGGCCTGCTAGACTCATATGGACTTCTTCTGTCTAGTCAAGGGTAAAAGAACTCTAGCCTACCACTTGGCAGGGCTGATCAAGAGGGCTTCAGACTAAGTCTGAAGCAGGGAGGGGATGAGACCAGGCTCTCCAGAGATGAGCCGACAGGTGGTAAATTGGAGTTAGGAATGAAATCAACAGCCAAGATGAAGTACATGTATTCTAATGCAAAAAAAAAAAGAGAGTAGCCATTGTGCAGGAAAGCTATAACGTAGTAACATCCTGGAAACATGGTGGGATGACTTGCATGACTGGAACGCTGCCACAGATGGCTACATGCTCTTCTGGAGAGATAGGCAAGGTAAGAGAGGTGGAGGAGGGGCTCTGTATGTTAGAGAGTCCCCTGACTCTGTAGGACTTAAGGTCAGTGACAACAAGGTTGAGAGCCTATGGGTAAGAATCAGGCTGACATCCTGGGGAGAGTCTGCTATAGACCACCCAACCAGGATGAAGAGGTGGGTGAATTCTTCTACAAGAAGTTAGCGGATGTTTCAAAATCACCAGCTCTTGTTCTTGTGGGCGACATTAACGTGTTGGATGTCTGCTGGGAACTCCACACAGCAGAGAAAAGGCAAGTCTAGGAGGTTCCTGGAGTTTGTGGAGGGTAACTCCCTGTTGCAGCTGATAAATGAACCCACCAGGGGCGGGGCCTCACTAGATCTGCTGTTTGCAAACAGAGAAGGGCTGGTGGGAGATGTGGTGGTCAGAGACTGTCTGGGGTACAGAGACCATGAAATGATAGACTTTACCATACTCAGGGAGACAAGGCGGCGTACCAACTAAACCTCTACCCTGGACTTCTCGAGGGGAGACTTTGGCCTAGCCTATTCAGGAGGCTGGTCCAGAGAGTACCCTGGGAAACAGCCCTGAGAAACAAAATGGTCAAGAAGGATGGACATACTTCAATAAAGAAATCTTGAAAGTGCAGGAGCAGTCTGTCCCAATATGCCAAAAGGTGAGCTGGCAGGGAAGACTACTGGCTTGGCTAGGCAGGGAGCTTTTGCGGGAACTTAGGGAAAAAAAGAGAGTTTACCACCTTTGGAAAAAAGGGCAGGCAACTCATGAAGTGTGTAAGAATGTTGTCTTGTAGGAAAAAGAAAATAGAGTGGCAAAAGCACAAATTGAACTTCATCTGGCCATTTCTGTTAAGGATAACAAAAAGTGTTTTTATAAATAGATTAATAGCAAAAGGAGGGACAAGAAAACCTCTATTCCTTGTTGGGCATGGGGGGGTGGGGAGGGGAGAGGAACATAGTTACCAAAGCCTATGGAAAGGCTGAGGTGCTTAGCACCTTCTTTGCCTCAATTTTCAACAGTAAGACAGGTTCTCTTCAGGACAGCCAGCCTCCTGAGCTGATAGACAGGGATGGGGAGCTGAATAGCCCCCCTGCAATTCAGGAGGAAGCAGTTAGTGCCCTGATGAGCTACTTGTGTCCTCAGAAGTCTACAAGATCCATCCTACAGTGATGAGGTAACTGGCAGAAGAATTCACCAAGCTGCTCTCCATCATTTATCAGCAGACCTGGCTCACTGGAGAGGTCCTGGATGACTGCAAGTTGGTTAATGTGACACCCATCCACAAGAAGGGCCAGAAGGAAGACCTGGGAAACTACAGGCCTGTCTGCCTGACCTCAGTGCCCATCAAGGTTATCATTCCGATAACAGATCATCCTTAGTGCGATCACATGGCACCTACAGGATGGACAGGGGATCAGACCCAGCCAGCATGGGTTTAGGAGGGGCATCTCGTGGGGGTAGTCTGCCTGAACACCGTCTCCCATAACATACTCCTGGAAAAGCTGGCAGCCCACAGCTTGGACAGGTGCACTCTTGACTGGGTTAAGAATTAGCTGGATGGCCAGGCCCAGAGAGTGGTGGTGAATGGTGCTGCATCCAGTTGGAAGCTGGTCACTAGTGATGTCACCCAGGGACCAGTGTTGGGCCCAGTTCTGTTTAATGTTTTTACCAGTGATCTAGATGAGGGGATCGAGTCCACCATTAGCAAATCTGCAGATGACACCAAGTTGGGAAGGAGTGTCAATCTCCTGGGGGGTAGGAAGGCTCTGCAGTGGAGCCTGGACAGGCTGGATAGATGAGCCAAATCCAATGGGATGAGGTTTAACAAGACCAAATGCTGGATCCTGCACTTTGGCCACAGCAACCCCCTGCAGCGCTACAGGCTGGGGACAGAGTGGCTGGAGAGCAGCCAGGTAGAGAGGGACCTGGGGGTTCTGACTGACAGGAAGCTGAACATGAGCCAGCAGTGTGCCCAGCTGGCCAAGAAGGCCAATGGTATCCTGGCCTGTGTCAGGAATAGTGTGGCCAGCAGGACCACACTATTCCTGAAGAAGTGATTCTTCCTCTGTACTTGGTACTGGTGAGGCTGCACCTTGAGTGCTGTGTCCAGTTCTGGGCCTCTCAATTTAGGAAGGATATTGAGGTACTGAAGTGGGTCCAGAGAAGGGCTACAAGGTTGATGAAGGGTCTGGAGCACAAGTCTTATGAGGAGTGGCTGAGGGAGCTGGGGTTGTTTAGCCTAGAGAAGAGGAGGCTCAGGGGAGACCTTATCGCTCTCTACAGCTACCTGAAAGGAGGTTGTAGTGAGATGGGGATCGGCCTCTTCTCCAGGTAACAAGCAATAGAATTAGATGGCAGAGTCTTAAGCTGTGCCAGGGGTGGTTTAGGTTAGACATTAGAAATAAGTTCTTTACAGAAAGAGTGGCAGGGCATTGGAACGGGCTGCCTGGGGATATTGTTGAGTCACTGTCCCTGGAGATATTTAAGAAAAGACTGGATGTAGTACTTAGTGCCATGGTCTAGGGTGGTATTTGATCAAAGGCTGGACTCAATGATCTCAGAGGTCTTTTCCAACCTAGTGGATTCTATGATTCTATACGTGTATGTTGACACTAAATGACAGCTGCTTTAGTTGCAGTATTCAATGTTAAGGCATTGATGCTGTGCCTTACAGAAGGAACTTTTCTTCTAGGAAACTGCAGTTAAATGCAACATTTCATCCTGTCTGAACCCTAAAGATAATGTAGTAGGGATCCATGCTACCTTCTAAATTATCAAATTGGAATACAAGAGCAATATATATTAGAGGTTTTAGCACAAATCTCCATACAAGGCCTTTTGCATTCTTTTGCTTGGGGTATTTGTTTTGGGGTTTTTTTGTTTGTTTGTTTTTTGGTTTGGTTTGTTTTTTTTTTAAATTAAATGAGGTATTTCTAAAAAAATCACTGGGTTTGTACAGCACAAATGCACTCATAGGAAGGTTAGAGCCAGCAACTTCTATATGAACCTGTGCATTCTTCTAACTTGGCAATATTCCTAACAAGGATGTACGAAGAGTCATGAAGTGCCTTGTTCTCACCTTGATGAGCACTTAAAATGTAATTTATTGTTGCTCTCAATTACTGTAGATTCCACAAGTGTTTACTATTTTTGGCATCCTGGAACCTCACAGCCAAATGATGATGAATGAATGTAATGATTTGATCCATTTTAACAGGAATATGGGAGTAAGGAAAAATAAGACATTTAGGCTAATCTGCATGACTACTTCTTGAAACTTTAATAAACTGTCAAAAAGATGTGCTAACATTATGTGAAAAAGATGATCCGAAATGACAGACTTTTTTTTTCCTCCTTTTTTTTTTCCCTTCCTCTCAAGGAATAAGCTCTTTCTTTAAAAAAAAAAAAATAAATTAAAAAAAAAAAAAAAAGAAAGAGAGAAGGAGGAAGTGATATATTTTGCAAATGTATGTAGAAGGTCCTCTTTAGTCATGCAATTACATTCCCAACTAGCACCCAAAGACAGGGTTCAAGTGCTTAGGAATTTGACAGCTGCTGTCTGTCTTATTCATTAGCATCCAATTTCTTCATTCTGTAGACAAAAATCATCAACAACTTTTTATCAAACTTTCAGATGTTTTATCTACTTTTTATTTCCTTTTCTTTCATCCTCTTGTGGTTTTCTTTTTGGCCACTAAAGGAAGCAACTGCTATGAAATAAAGTGTCCACTTCTTCCTTTCTTTAGTTCCTTTCTTCTGTATTAAATCATTTCCAGGCTAGTGCTAGATCTAGAGTGTGGTTAAATACGCATATCAGAGGTTTGTACAGGATACTATTTGGTCCTGATTCAAATCTATCCTTTGTGTGGCACTATATGGAGCCTAATATGCCCCATGGGATGAACTGAACACTTACTTTCTTTAACATTTTACTACAGAAAGAAATGGACTGTGAACAAAATAAATTCATTATCCAACAACACAAGGTGCATTTCCATTTTGTGTAATGCTTTCACAACATATCCTGTCAGTAAATGAAGAGCAATTTTTCAACACTGGCTTTAGCAGAAACAGAGTGGCATTTAGCCTTTCTTTTCAAACTTCTGACACAAGTCTTAGAGCTATAGAGGATGTTTTCACCTTCTTTCAGGAAGGAATATTCATTCATGACAAATGGTGTTGCAAACTTCAGGAATATGGCCTTTTAAAAGTAATTTTGGGGAAATGGATTAGCTTCTGGAAATTTTCTGAGCAGAAATTTAAATAACATGGATTTCCCTAAATGAATTCCTTCTAGGCTTGCAAAACAATCAGTCACTTTTGAAAATTTTTGTTCATAATATACATTCCATGGGAACATTCAGTGAACATTAAGCAGACAACATTAAAATTAAAACCATAATGACAGGATTATTGAACGATACCAATCACTGTTCCTTAAAAACAAAAATAATAAAAAGAAACTGTAGTCAAATCCAACAAAACAGCTTAACTCATTTATGTAGATAAAATTTTTCCTTTATACTAAATAGGATCAAAAATAAATAAACAAAACACAAACAGTCCTTTGGTTATGCTATTTATTGACTTGATAGAGAAATTAGAGAAAAATTGTCTGCAATATGCAAAAAGTCACACTAGATGCTTTAAAATAATGCTTTCCAGCCTTGGCATTGATGAATCTGTGATATCGTCATACCATGGAACATGCTGCTATTTCCAAATTATGACAGGCAAGAGGAAATCTCTTTAATGAGCAGCTTATTCCTTAACTCTAGGGAACTATTGCAACTTCTGATGAAATATTTGGCACTGGACATGTCAGAATAGAATGTCATGTTGAACAGACTCCTGCTCTGATCCAGAATGTCAGCAGGTTCACAGATTCATATAATCAGAGTGCTACATGGAAAGCTTCTTGACTTTTTTTTTTTATTTTTTTTTATTTTATTTTAAACAAAGATTCTGGGTGGGCTCATTTACTCTGTTTATAAATAATTGACTACTGTATTTGCTTATGCAACACAAATACAACATTACTTAAACTAATCCCTAGGGATCATTTTTTTTGCAGCTACTATGGTTTTTACAGTATGATTTTGGTTTTGAGCACCTGTTATTGCCAACAGTCTAAGGCTGTACAAAGAGTATATAAACAGAGATGTCAAAGAGAATGTTTAGGAATTTTGTGGCGTTTTTTTTTTGTTGTTGTTTTGTTTTTTCCATTCTGATGCTTTGAAATTTCACCTGAAAAAGTAATAATCTTTCGTGCTGTGGTATGGCATAGTATCATACAATAGCTAGAGGATTCCTTTTGAGGCTATTGCCTTCTAATATTACATAAACTAGTTCTTCTCTAAATGGACTTGTGTATATTTCCCAAACCCAGATGATGTAGCCTACGCCTATACTGTTAAATAAAATAGGTTTGAGGCCAGTCCTGCACCCTAAGGCACAGATTGGCTCGCATTCATATTTTTCATAGCTAACTATGTCCTTCCAGAGTAGACTGATCTCATGCAATGCAAATCCCTCGGCCCCAGGACTCCTCTAGAATCCACGTGATGCCCTTTTGATCCCACAACATTGTTAATTAGTCTTTCTATGAATGTGGGCAGGTAGTAATTCAAAATGCTTGAAGCAATATGTTAGGGGATGCCCTGCGCTGGAAGTCTAAGAACACAGCATTTTTGAATCCAGGCTGATCAGGTGTAAGAGTATCATGAGGACAAGATGCTTCACAGAAAGTAGAAGGCACATGATTTATAGAACAAACAACCTTAGTGTTTAAAAGGCATGTTTGTTAAGGACTGCCCTATATTCTTTCAAGCTACTATTCTCTATTTCACCTTTTGAATAGTCTTATGTCTAATGCCACTTGCAGTAGTCATGCTGTTAGTCAGATTTTTCTTAAGCAATATTACAGAATCACAGAATATGCTGAATTCTAAGGAAACTACAAAGATCATTGAAGTCCAACCCTTAGCCCTGCAAAGAACCATTCCTGAGTAACACCACATGCCCGAGAATATCATCCAAAGGCTTCTTGAGCTCAGGCAGGTTTGTTGCTCTGACCACTTCCTGGGGAGCCTGTTCCAGTGCCCAACCACCCTCTGGGTGAAGAACCTTTTACTAATATCCAACCTAAACCTGCCCTGACTCAACTTCAGGCCAGTCACTCGGGCCCTGTCACTGGTCACCACAGAGAAGAGATCAGTGCCTGTGTCTCCTCTTCCCCTCACAAGGAAACTGTGGACTGACTGTTGATGGCATATGTTTCTCCTTGCCTTGACCAGCCATGACAAAACTTATCAAAGGGTTCTCTTCTGGAGATTTGAGGGAATGAATTCTCCATCCCTATCTCATGGAAGTCTTTGATCTGTCTGCGAAAATTAGTGCTCATTAGTATGTCTGTAATGAGTGTCTGTTCATTAGTGATGATGAACATAGGTTCACAAGAAACCTGACCACCATTTATTTTGAAGGAAATATAGATGACTATTTTTATTTTAAAATGTTCATTTTTGTAGAACATTTATTTTTCCTTACAGATACAAGTTTTGAAGAGGTAAACTATATTTCAGGATACCCACAAGACCCTGGGAAAAACTCTGAAACTGCAAAACCTGTGGGAGCTGCAAGATGCTTTACTGAGTCTCAGAAGGAAGTGTTAAAAAGAGAATTGCAACCTGGAGAATATGTATGGTGATCTGAAAAGGGAACCAGTGCCCAAACTTTCTGGGGCCAGAAAAGTGATGGGAAACTGATCCTCTGAATTTCTCTGATTGTTATGGATTGTCATGTTATGCTATCTCAAGATAGTAAGCAGATGTCTTGAAAGAGGTAGTTCAGATCAGAGAAAAGCTCAGCACCTGTTGTAGGATATCTCAGATTTTGAAATTTAGATTTTATAATTACCCCTCTAAAAGAAAGTGGGGAAAATGTCATCTACAACAATTTTAAATTGGAAAGTATCCAGAAAAGCTGATTTAGGAAATGAAGGCAAACAGTAAAACATACGTATACACACAGACACAGACACACAAAGAATATGCTAAAAGAATGAAAAATAAAGAGTAAACAAATAGGGAACTTTATTTGTAGTTTTTCAGAACTCAAGATCTAAAGAGCATCTCAACAGATGAAGAGAAAGTAGCTTTATAAAGATCAAAAAGAATTATTTTTTTCACACAGCCTATAATTCAAAAGTGAGTTTTACTTTCATAGGAAGTTGATGAATCTCGGGAAGTGCCACAAATATTCAGAAAGCAAAGTTCCTTCTGTAGTTACTAAAGGCAGTTGTCTGGTTGAAACTTCCAGTTCAGGAAGGCCCAGACAGTCAATGCCTGGAACAGAAAAGGAAGACCAGAGAAAATGTCACTTATCTTTGTCCTGTTTGTCATCTTCCCCTAATCATTAACTGCTGCCTTTCAGATGCTGGTCTTAATGAATCTTCTGTTGTTTCTGCTATGGACACTCTAATGCTCTTGGGTGACCTGCAGGATTTTCACAAATGCCACCTTACAGACTGAATTCAGTACTGAACTTAATCGTGTCCCACTTGAGGTGGATGTATTCTGAACACTTGAATTTCTTTAAAGAAAAAAAATGTGATAAACCATGTACTCTCACACAGTATAAACTGCTTGAATGAAAACTACCTCAACTCTGGTGATGGTTTGTGTGAGATACTGGCTTTATTTAAATAAATACATATAGATTTATTTTTATAATGCATACTTATGTCTATATAAAACTCAAGCATTATTCTGTCCTAAGTTGAACACAATGAATGTTTTTGTCTCTTTTTAACTCAGGATAGTGCATTAAATCATACTTGGAGTGATTTCTATCAGCCTGGTGCAGATGATTTTAAGACAGTAGTAGCTACACACTGCAAGGGAGTGATTCTTGGTCTCCAGTGCCAAGTACAGTGACTTCTGTCCAAAGTGCTCAGAGCTAGTCCATTCTACATATAATTTGCCATACTCTTACAATTTAACATTTGTCTCAGTGTTGTATCTAAGCTCCATGGCAAGATATATGCTTTGGTTCACTTTTGCATATATATAATTTTTTTTGTTGTTTTTTTTGCTTGAAGTAATATGAAGGATGTATTTCAGTCTACTAGACTGGTGATCCCACAGTCGAAATCCAAGGAGATTCGCTTTGAGATGTTGGGATTGGTGCAATTTTAGAGGACTGGGACCGCAATTCTGACTTGTTCAGTATTATTTACATCACATTTTGAGACAGGTTTTTGCCCAAACCACATTTGAGTTTTTTGGCTAAGGTAAAGCAATTCACACACTCAGAAAGGGGTGAATATAAATGAGACATCTTTGAAGGAATAAGAAGGAAAATACTTTGTCTTTCTCTATAAATTAAAACATAAGCCTTGTTGTTCATAATACTTTGTTGATGTTTTTGCCAACTAATTTCAGTCAAAAAGTGAAAGTACTGTAGTCAGCATAGTAAAGCTAAGGTGAGTGTTTGAATCCTGCTAGTCTCATGATGACTAGAGCAATACCCAAAGATTCATTGCCCACTCTGCACGGCAATTGCACTCAAAGATGCAGCTTTTGAAAGAAAAAAACTTAACCTTAAATTCTGCAATTAAGATTTCCACAGAGACAGCTGTGAAAGATGCAATGGTGTTGCAAAATAAGCAAGTTGTAGAGTGTCAGACACATAAACTAGACTGAAAGTAAAATAAAAAGCCAGGAGGAAACAAGATATGAATTGTTTTCAGTGCTGTAACTCCTCACATGACCTTAATGTTTTGCTATAAATGTAAGCAATTCAGAAAAAAACAACCATGCAGGATCATGTTTACAAGAAGTGCTACATTTTATCAAGAGATAAGCATATAAAGCCAGAAAAGAAAAGACTATATAATGAGTTATGTGATGGATATTAGCAATGGCTGGGATTCTTCCTTACTGTATAATAGTAGTAAGAAGAAATCTGTTTCACCTTTTAAAATACAATTTAGCATGTTAACAGGTAATGCTTCATTGGCATAGTGAATGTGTTGCAGGAAAAAATGTATCTGAAAGATAATCATAAAGAACACAGAAATCAAACACAACAAAGTTACAAAATGTTAGCAATGAAGTTGCTTTAATTCAATTTTATATTTAGATGTCTAAACATAAGTGGGAAAAATCTTTCTCTGGGTGTTCTCAGGGTCACTCAATTTATCCATCTATAAAACACTCATTTCAGGAGAACTGAATCACTAAACACCCAAAACTAAGACACAAGCTGTATCTGTCATTCACAGCAACTGGAACTCATCCTGTTACACTGTCTTCATTGACATAATCAACTGTGTCACTCAATATAAAGCTGGGAAGGATGCTCATTTACTATTCTCATTATTCAAAATGTGCTAGGAAAAGCCTTGTTTGGTGCACACTTTTCAGAGCCTTCTCTGGACCTGAGTTATTCATTTTACCAGGGACTCTTCCTTCTCTAGAGTCTCAAACACTAACCAACCAACAAGTCTTTACCCCTGCCAGTCTGTGTTACTTGTCTGTTATTTCATAGATGAAGTCTGGCAGAACAAACAGGTTTAGGTGACCAGTACCTAGATGCTCAAGTCAGCCATGACAGTGGCAGTTTCAGATGTTTTCCATAGCAGGACTAAGGTAAATAAGGGTATTTTGTAGAAAAAAACTAAGGTCTCTCAGACTAGTTTTCCTGTTTTAAAGATAGAAATCTAAAAATGTACGTTCCGAATGAACAAGCAGTGGCAGCAGTAGGCTGCTTCCTCAAGTAATAACAGCAGGGAGCCAGAGGTGACCCTAGAGCAGATAGTGCTCTCACTGTGAGAAGCAGTCCTAGAAGGTCTGAGAACAGTAGGCAGAGCTGCAGGCTGATAGCAAGGAGTATCACCAGCTCCCAACATGGCAAACCATACACCAGGTCCAGACTATATCCATGGGGTCCCATCAGGGGCAGCAAGATACAGGGACAGAGACAGGGTCTGAGGCAGAGTATGTCCAAGGGATCCATCCACAAGACAAGCTACCCACAGTATAGGGATGAAATTGATGCAGGCAGTAGAGGCTGGAGACAGGAACACCTATCATGAAGCACAGATAACTTATGAAGGCCCAAGGCTGAGCTGATATTTGGCTCCTGGGCCTGTGGTCCAAGTGCCTTTGAAACATCCAGATCAGGTTGTTCCAGGCCATTAAAACCTATCAGTGCACCCATGGCACAAATTTAATATCCAAGATAATCTTTTTGATGGGTGCTGATTTGCTCAGCACTTTTAAGACCACACAGCTGCTTTATGGAAATACTTGATAGCTTTTACCGTATTTATTATTACCATATTGTTACTCCAAATAACTTGGTGACCTCTTTTATTTACAGCAGTGCCCCGGTCTCAAGAGGTACTGAGTTCCAGCTGGGGCACAAACAGATCTCAAGCAATAGAGAATGTGCTACAGCACATTATTCCTATTTTCACCAGTGTAGCGTCTGTCTTACCATCCCTTTCTATGATGTTATTTGAGCCCTCTAGGAGTGCATCAGCTTCAAAACAACTTGACTATTGATTTAAGTAGTTTTGAAGCAATTATCATCTGTAACTCCAGAAAGTGTAAAACTGGATAGCAGGTGGTTTTCCTTTGCTGATGTTTTTTACAATACCTTCTGCTCTTGATTGACAACTTTGAGTCATCTTTCCATCTCACTGCACAATCTTCTCTTTTGGACCATTAATAAAATGTACTAAAAAGCATGGGGTTTAATGTGAAACCTTGGAGCACCTCTGTGTTAATGTGCTGGCATTTTTTAATCCTCCCATTTTCTATTTGTTAAACTGTTCTGTCAGTTTTATCTGCCTTAGTCTATCTTTAATATTAAAATAATTTGTGCTACACCTATTACCTATATTTTTCCAAGTTGCTATTTTTTCTCTTTAAAACATCTTTCACCTGGTTTAATGGAGACAGCTACAATAGTCTAGATGCTGATATTGATCTAATCAATGAAAGGATGCTAAGCAGCCTGCTATTACTTGTGCCTCACATTGGAAAAATTGTATGAAAAGAAGTGGTGTAAATGTAAGTGACATATAATAAATACTGTCAGTGCCAATGAATCTTCATTTTCTTCTTGATCAGTATCAATAATAAGAATGTCCATACCAATACTTCAGAGAGACTATATCCCATTAGTTAAGGACTTGGAGTGGATCATAACAGAATTGTGAATAGAAAGCTACCAGACTAAAAAGAATTTCAGCTCACGTGTCTTGCTTTTTAGGGAGAGGAGGTATACTACTATTTAGCCAATTATAAACTAAGGATGAATCTCTGGCTCTACCTTTTTGGGATGAAACCAGTCCTAATGGGATGTGTTAAACATTCTGAATTGAACCACTTTTGGAACATAATAGGACAGACATCTAACATTTGAATACCAGCTCTGAAGTGTGATGAATTTTCCAGCCACATTAGAACTGATCTGTTTTAACACAGAGAATATAAAGCTTAGGAGTCTGACTTGTTTTCTGTGGGTATCTATAGGTGCCCAAATTATAAAGAGAATACTTAAGGTGATTAGGTACCTAATTTTTGTGTCAAGGTAGACAGGGTGAACCTGTCCCTAGACAAATAGGAGAGTTTATTATTTAACAGTGGAGCATCTAAGGATGTTGGGTTACCTCTGAAATCAGATAGAAGCTGAACTGTGATTGCAATCTTAATATTTAAACTATTTTGACATGTCACTTAAAGCACTTAGGTTCTTATTTGGTTGTGTTCCCTCCTCCAGCCCTTGCCAGCTGCAGATCTGGCCAAAGGTATTTAAGAAGAGAAAAATAACATAAAATAATAAATAAATAAATAAATAAATAAGAGAAACACAGTACCATCTAAACTTATTTATTTATTTATTTATTTAATGTCAACAGGAAATGCTAACTGTAACCAAAGATTAAATTATTTTATTGTTCTTCAGAACATTATCTTTTTTTAAACTTCATTGTACAGATTATACTGTAGTGTCTGTAAGGTCCTCAGAATCTCTTTTGCATTAGAGTAAGAAGCCTATATGTTCTTGACTCTTGAGCCATAATCTCTTCTAATATTCCTCTTTGCTTTGATCTGACAGAAACAGTAAAAATAATAAATAGCATTTTTTAATGGCCTTAGATTTCCTTTTTAACCAAATAAGTGCTGCATTCTTCTCCTAGGCACATGGAGACTACTTACAGGACTTAGCATACTCAAAAGTTGTTAGAGTTTGTCAGTGCAATACGTTAAGGTAAAAATGTTTTAGATAGAAATATACATAACGACATAGTAAAAGTGAATGACAGCAACTGATCTGCCTGCATATCACAGAATATTGCAGGTTGCATTGCTGGGTTTTCTTGGGGTTTTTTTGGTTCTTCTTTTCTTAATGATGTTATAAATATTTCATCACTGAGATAATTTTCTCTTCTCCTTTGAAAAAACAAATTTCACATTCACTGAATCTATAGCAGAACATTAATTTCCCATCTTTCTCCATCACAAAAAAAAAACTAGACCAAGTTCTAACTTTTTTTTTTGCTATGTGACTTATGAACAGAAAACATCCAGAATATTGCTTACTGATGTCATAATTTACGTGTCTTATTGTAGCCCTTACATACAGTGTGTCCAATGAAGAACTAATCACTGTGAAAGTTACCTGTTCAAATGTAGCCTCTTAGTTGTGCTATCTACTCATATGTAGTGTTACAGTAGAGAGACTTAACAGACTACATTGTTGAAGGCATGGCTTTTTCTCATCAGGAAATGTCCATGATTACACTTAAACAGAAAAAATAGAAATCAGGTTACTTGTGAAAGTTATTTTGATTCTGTGTTATATAAATTGAGATTTTTTGGTGAATTTTTACTGTGGACATAATTGTTACTTTAACTATCTCAGTTCGGTATTATGATTTACCCTGACAGATATTTTACTGATAAGATAACTTTGCAGGATTAATTATTTATGTATTTTATTTTATTTTAGTCATGCAACTGGGTGAAATTCTACACCAGTCATTTGCTCAAAGTCTAAACACTACAAAAAAAGAAAAAAATATCTGCTCTGAATTAAGGAAAGATTACAGTAAACAATCTGATTGCATGTTTCTTGTTAGCTAGATCTAGAACTGAAAGCAAGCAGAGATCAGCCCAACTCATAATTTTTTTGAAGCCAGTTCTTTGGTATGTGAGGATTTGGAATTGTGGCTTTGGAATATCAACTTGGAAAAAGAAAATTATGTCAATTGCCTGAAGGTCATCAACTGCAAAGACAGAGCTCATATCTAATTTAGGAAGTTTGGCAAGTGTTGTATTCATTGATTTTTATGGTAATTTTCTGTCCTTTTTTTAAAAGTTAAAATGTCAAATGGAGTTCTGTAAAGCATGACACAAATTCTTTCCATTCTCTGGTGTGGATATATTTTGATTTTTGGGCATCCTTTCACTGTCAATACTTACATCTGTTGTTTGAAATGCTATTCCTGATACAATTGTTTTTTAAATGCAAACCCATATGTGCGATCTCAAGAGAAACTGGTAAATTTTACCAAATGGGCATCCCTAAATTACATGCCATCTGCAGCTAGTGATGAGAGGACTAAACCCAGTCAGCTGTGATTTTCAACCACTGCATCTATCATTTTGATTGGCTCTAGGGAAATCAACAGCTTTTGGCTTGAACTTTTCTCACCCCAACAGGTTATTATGGACTGGTTGAGATGTACTGGCCAAAGAATTATTTCTTTTATCTGCAGCTAGGCCTCAAACCAGTTTTTTGTGCAAATCGTCAGGAAAACTGCAAAATTCAGCAAAGCAGAAGGCACATACTGATTCAGATTTTATGAGGTATAAGTGTGCAGCCTTATTAACTCAGAAAGGTTGTTGTAATATGTAAAGCATGGAAGAAAAGATTTAAGAAACATTAATATTGCCTATGTAACTGTAAATTAATAGTACTAGGAAAAAAATACAATGAACTTTTCAGAATAGTATGTTCACATTCTGAAAGGATAATTGCCAAAGTGGGAATTATTCTATCATAGCATGTGAGACTTTAGCACCATCTTAGAGAGAGCGGAAAAAAAAAAAAAGTGGGAAAATAATACATTGATGCTATCCACTGAGGAAAAAGCCCTCTGAAATCCCATTAATATCATTGAACTTCCACTATTATGTTGCCCCTCCCCCTGCCTGTACCCCTGCATTATGGCATATTTTTTTAAAGTAGTGAAAGTTATTGTGAGCTAATTAAAATTGCAGTCAAAAAAAATTTAGCCAGAAATATACTGAGATGCACCTTGTTCTAACTGACAAGTGTCTTGGCAAATGTAAGTGCTTAAACCTCATGAGCTTAACTGAACATTTCATAATTTATTTTTATGTATTCACTAACTAGATGAACTAATAAGATGAGAAAACAAGATCTGAGAGCCAGCTGTGAAATCAAAAAACTGACCATATCTTTGCTCCTCATATGAATTGCTTCAAATGCTAAATATAGCATAAATTCATTTTCACCCACACAATTGCTGTAGTATTCAAATGGTTATGTTTATAGGAATGAAAGCCATGAGATCTAATATGCCAGGGAGCAATATGAATGAGGTACACCCTAGGAGACACCGAAAGAAGGAATGACTGAAATCCTACCTCTTTTTTCATCTGAGAGAAATGTGTATCACTGGGATTCCAGATTCAGGACCCTTTTTGAAAGACAACTGTAGGCATCTGCATGCAGAGGAGCAACCTGGGCTGAGCATCCCCAGTGCAGACAGACCACCGCCTCAGAGCCATGGAAGTGATCAGGTTCTTCTAAAAGGTGGGATGGTTTATCTGTTGGCTATTTTCATGAGGCACCATATTAGACATAGAAGAGACTAAAAGATTGCACTTCATCTGACTGCAGTTGCTTTGGTAGAGTTGGATACCTCTTCCTGAATTAGACATCAAAAATTTAAGGCATTGAGGTTCCCAGTGTTAAAATTTATCTTTTGGTCTTTCAGCTGTGTTTGTTTTCAAGTTCTGTCCTCTATACTAGAATTTTAATATGCACATTTGTCTTGCTCTGAGAGTGCCTGTAAGCTCAAATTCCCCATGGAATTTGAGGAAAAGAATGGCTGGTGTCTCTAAATAGCTTTATTTATTGTCTAGGTGCTGTGTTGTTCAAAAATGTTAGAGTTTAAGTGCCTAAAGTACATGCATTACTTAGGAAGACTTTTTTAAGGTCACCAAATAAAGAATAATTGTAATGTGGGAATTCCTAAAATATGCTGAATGGAAGTCTTAAGGATAACAGTTTGGGGATTATGAATTCTAAAGTGCATGTATATTTGAAGTTAGATGCCTGAAATATATTTTTGGTCTATTCAATAACTTCTCAATGCTTTAGTTTTCCATGTGTGAAATGTAAATGTTTTTCTTCCATAAGAGAATGCTGCGAAAGAAAATAACTTAAAGATTGTTTACCCTCAAATCCTATAGGAATCTATTTGGTATGATCCCTAATAAACACTTCAAGATAAGATGTTTAAGATTTTAAGACACATTTTGAGAGAAAAGGGAAGAAAAACAGAAGATGGAACAAACAAGATAAATTAACTGAGAGTTAAGGCATAATGAAAATATTTTTACTGGCTTTTTATGGTCCTCTTGTTCACTGATTTTTCTTAAAAGCTTTTGCACATAGACTTAAAGGTATTTCCACACTAATCATATTTCCATTTCATTTGATATCTTAGGAAATTTGATGTCTAAATCACTTTTTTTTTTTCTCCCATAAGTGGCTAAAGATTCTAAATTAAGAGGTTCTGAACTTGTTTTTGTAAAATGTTTTGCATAACATTTTCGAGCCAATACTCACTGTGAGTTGTTTCACTTCACCCAATTGCTTGGTGGTGCAGCATCAGTCTCAGTATCATAAGCATTCACATTTTAACAAATGTGTAAATTTGGGGGACAAGGAAAAATCAATTGCAAGCAAAATGATAAAAAAGCCCCAAATAAAATTGCTTATTATGTTAGGCTAAGTTGCTGTATAACCTTCTCACATTATTGTTGCAATTAAAGCCAGGACAAAACCCCCAAATTAATATTGCGAGGCAACAGACAGCAGAGTCACTAGCAGAGAGCAACAAATTAATCTGCAGTAGTTTATGCACAGTTTGCAATCACCAGCGTACTTTGCTAAAAATATATGAACTGATGGCAGACTCTGACTGCAAAATCCATCAAGCATTTGCTGTAAGTGCTTAAACATGACTCTGCAAGCAGCAGAACACAGGAGAAGGCCTTTGCATTTTGAAAAATCTGCTCAAAATAAGGCATATTATTTTATATCTCCAGTTGAAAGAGCCAGAGGACCATCACAGTGACTTTTTCAAATTATGTTCTTTCTCTCCAAAGTATTGCTCACTTAGATGTCTAAAGAAAGGTGAGACCTTTCTATTGATTTTTCAAGTGTTTTTTGCTGGTGTGCATTCCTCAAGACTAATGTTAGCACACTCTCACAGCTTTGCACCATTACCTTTATTTATTACATTTACCAGAAACATTTCCTCTTTGATTTCCAGTACCCAAAATCGTGAATAGCTGCAACAGCTGGAAAAAGAGCAAAACTCTAGTGCTACCAACTAAAGCCTGCAAGAGGTGGCATGAAATAATTCTCTAAGTCAATGCAAAGAAATGTTTATTAGTATCTATTTTTATATAATGAGAGATTAATGGTAGAAATTTCAAGTGATTTTCATTCAGTTTCATATTGTCAAAGGGCAAAACCACACCCTGTGATGTCAACAAGGGCTTTTGTTATATAGTTAGGTGAGGATAGAATTTCACTCAGAACACTTTTGCTTCATAAAGAGAGATGGAGGGAAAAGGATGAGGAGTGAAGCTTTCAGTTACATTTTATTTGAACTCTCTGCAGTAGTAGAATCCATAAGACTTGTCTACACATGCAAAGGATGATGACTGGTTCCTAACTCAGCAGGAAAAGACATCCAGCCTATCAGAGAAGATGGGTAAGATGGGTAAGATGCCAAATTTTAGCAAACTGAAAATCTTCCGCTAATGAAAAATCTCTTTGTGTTCCTGTTGTTCATGTAGAGAAGGCAAAACCTGTTAGAGTCTCATGTCACAGTTCTGTAGCCCCATGCTACATGAAACTCAGCTATACGTGAGAGGGATGATGGATGATTGGTACTGCGAGAACTTGAACAATGATCTTGAAGGAATCTGAGTATTTCAAACTCTTGTTTATTGCATCATTTTTTTCTGCCTTACAAACCTGACTACACTTAGGCTAAGTGTTTACCTTTCTACTTCTATTTGAAGGCAATTCAACAAATCTACATTTAAAAAAATTTTTTAGGTAAATGCTAGCAACTACAGGGAAATGGTCCATTCAGGATTCTATGGAGATGCACTTCTTGGCTGTAGTACCCTTTCTATCAATATGAATATCCTGTTGTTAAGGTTTTTGTAGCATTTTATTGTGACAGTAGAGAGTGAAATTTTTCCTTTATCTGTATTTTTGAAAAAAGGTATCGAAGAAAAGCAAAATTTTTCTCTATATATCTTTCCTTTCCCTTCTAATTGTGAATCTGCCAGAGAAAAGGTTCAAAAATAGACAAGAAAGAGAGCAGTTTTCACAAAAGTAAAAACTACAGTTTTGTTTTCTTAAATTTCTGAAACAATAAAGAATGGGACCATATGATTTCATGAAAAATAAGACTATAAGTTTTTTTGTTTGTTTGTCTCTAAAGTTTTTCTCCTTCCTTTGGTGGCACATCAGGTAAAATCTAATTTGCATATTTTATTGTGTATACATAAAAAATGCATACACAACCTGCAGTTGTTTCCGTACTTGTGGTGTACTGCACATGGGCTGCTCCTCTGGGACAAGAAAAGCTTGCCTTGTCTCCCTAACCTACTGTCAAAGAGGACATCATTATGCAGATTCTGTGGTACATTGATCTTTGAGGCACACACAGAAGTGATGAAGTGAGAGCTATGAAGCATGGAGATCCTTTTCCACTCCCATAAAGAAGATGAAAAATGGAGAGTCTTTTTACAGATGGAGAGTCTTTTTACAGAGTGGCTGAAATGAAGAGCTGTCAGGGTGAATACACAGCTCAGAAAATATAAGAAAGAAATCTGCAGGAGGGGGAAAAAAAGGAGACGCTGCCATCTCCCACTGCTTTTTCTTCACTCTTCCAACTTTATCCACTATAATCTGGATTTTGCCTTTGTTCTTGTCATTGAATATGCCCTTTGGAGTGACCCAATAACAGTGACCCTTTTGGAGTTTGCAAGCACAGCAGACGCCAGCTTGTGTTGCATAATAAAAGGGTATGTTCTCATTGTTGCATTTCAAAAACACTGCTTAAGCTGGTTCAAATAAAATGAGAACCAAAGATAGTCTTCTTCACCAATGCATCTATCTAAGTGAAATAATATTGTCATTGTTTGCTTAAGTGTAATTTTCCATAATGTAGCCTGTAGTGTAGATTTTTCTGGCTGTCTGTATTCATAAAGTGATTTCAGATGACGCATTCATAGACGTTGAAAGTAAATCAATTGTGACTTTTTCAGAAAAAGTGATAGATGGAGAAGACCAAACTCATGCCGGAGATGTTCTAAAGTGTAGTACCATAGATGATAATGACCAGCACCCAGGCGTACTACCAGATAGGCACAAAATGTCTGGAATAGATGTAGTCACTAGCTCCCCTTCTAACAGTTCTGATCTGTGAGGAGAAGCTATTTGCCCAGAAAAATATTTTCTTACATGCTAGTATCACTTTAAGTATGAAATTTGTGATTCTTCACAGCCTGGATGGAATAAGGTGAGGAACCACATCAGCAAGATCTAAGAATAAGGGAATAGCTTTTGGCTGAATTAACTTTTGCCCTTGGAACACTTTATAGCTTCAAAACTTTTGAAGTCAGAATCACCTTACCTACTTTCACACATCTATAATGTGCATGTGTACATGTGAGCTACTATCTGCAAATTTCTTCAGTGACACTCTACAGGTGTGTTTTAACCAGCCGCTTTTAGCTGTCTGCTTCAGGCCGACTGAACTTAAGCCCTAAAAGTGCCTGCTTTTTTTTTTTTTTTCTTTTTTTTCTCTGACTATAAGGTAGACTATTTCAGACATCAGCAAGCTAAGATGCAATTTACTGATTGAAGAGACAGATATAGCTAAAGTACAGTTTGATTAACACTGTCTTCATGTTTGAACAAAAGGCTTACTGAGAAGTAAGAAACCAGCACAGGTGAAGAAATCTACCTTTTGTCAGATGAATCCTATGCTCAGTAAATCTTATTGACTTGGAATGTATGACTCCTCCTTAAAACAAAGAAACAAAAGACCCTAAAAAATTTCAAATTGTTTTTGTATTCTGAGTGAGTAAATTCCTTTCCACAGTGGTTTCACAGAGTTTATGCTGTGGGAATACCATGCTGATTTAGCTGTGATTGCACTTTCCACACTCACTGGAGCAGAATGAAGCAGGTTTTGTCCTTATTTAGTCCAAATTGTATTTGTTCATATAGTCTAGTCATGCTGTCCTTGTTTTCAAAAAGGTTTCAGCTGTGTCTGGAAATGTTTCTCCCATGATTTTGCAACTCTCTTTAGAAACATCTAGGGTATATTTCCAGGTCTTGAAGATCTGTTATGCCTCAGATGTTCTAATTTCTTGATCACCTGTTCTGGCTGAATCTTACCTCTTCCAAAATTTTTTCTTGCTCTCCTGGGAAATTTATGTCTGTTTCTGACATCCATCCCCAAGCCTTCTGTGTGAACACAGAGGTGAAGAATTCATTTGATTGTGCTTTAGTTATGTCTGTCTCTTCAGTCAGTGAATTACCCAGGCTGGCCCTTAGAATTCTTCCAGTGACCTCTTGTTCAATATGTTCTTGAAAAAAAGAAAACTTCGTTATTTACCTTAACCTCTTCTGCAATTTCCCTTTCATTTCACATCTTTGCTATTCCTGACAGATCACTGTGTTTTCTACCACGTTATGTCATTTCTTCAGTTATGCTCATTCTTTTAATACCTTGCATCAGCCTCTTTGTGGTCTTTAAATAAGTTTTATGCTGAGTCCTTCAAATTTTCCTTTCAGAAACTAGATAATTCTGGTAATGTCAGAGCTCATACTTTAAGTACTGTGTGCAGTTCTGGGCTGCACATTTTAAGTATGATGTGAATGACTGCATGCAGAGGAGAGCAACAAAACTGGTGAGATGTCTGCAAGGAATGCCCTGTGAGAAGGGGCTGAAGATTTTGGGCCTCTCTGGTTTGGAGAAAAAGAGGCTGAGGAGCAACCTCATTGCTCTCTACGGCTTCCGGAGGAAGGGAAGTGGAGAGGAGGTGCTGATGCTTTCTCCCAGGGATCCAGTGATAAAACACATGGGAATGGTTCAAAGCTGCATCAGCAGACATTTAGACTGGATATTAGGAAGCATTTCTTTACCAAGAGGGTAGTTGAACACTGGAACAAACTTCCTAGAGAGGTGGTGAATGTCCCAATCGAGTCAGCATTTAAGAGACACTTGGATAATGGTCTTTATAAGATGCTCTAGCTTTTAGTCAGCCCTGAATTGGTCAGTCAGTTGTACTTGATGATTGTAGATCTATTCCAACTGAAATGGTCCCAATCTTTTCTATTCTATAATTTATTCATCAGTGTTTTCCACCTCCGCGGTGTTATTTTTCCTATTGTTTTGTTTCATTTGATTACACAAAAAACACTAGCAATCTTAAAATGTGCATGGTGGAAATCACAAGATGTTTGTATCTGGTAAGTGTACAGGAGGCAATGTCTATCTTCACTACTGAGTTGCAATGATCTTGGATAAAATTCCCTGGGATACACATAAGCCAGACTCTAAGTAAGTGGCAGAGTGGTAAAAGTGAGAGACTGGGCTGGAAGACCTTTGTCATATAAAATGATAGTTCATGGCAGTCAGTGCACCTCATTCTCTCAGAGATGCAGGATGAAGTGCTATAATCATCAGCCAAAAAACATACATGGCATGTTTTATGAAACTGTCTCACTTTTCTCAAGGATGCTCTGTAGGTATTTAGGGTGAGTCATTATAATCCTGTTGATCACCACCACTGGTATCAAATTATAAAACTAAAAGGAATTTTTCTAATAAAGAAACAACTATAGGGAAGTTGTACTTACAAGAAGGTGTAAAGTGGTTCTGAGTACGAAATAGTGGCTCCACACATTATTTATCTCTTCTGTTCTTATGCAGCATAGTCAGAGATGTCCTAGAGCCTCCTAGAGCTTTGTTCTGAGGAAGTGGATAACTTGGAGCACAACAGAAGATACAGTTTTAACACCAAGCACAGTTCACACAAGAGAACTAGAGAGTGAGGGATTGCAGGTATGATTTCACCAAAAATCTACACCAACATCTTTGAACCTAGAGCTTTTGTTTCAAGTCAGATGTTTTTATTCAGGAGTTTTCTGAGTCTTTTATTTTTCAGCGAGAAGTCAACATTTCCCACAGGGAAATAAAATAACATAATCTTCCAACTGATTTTGGTTGTTAGAAATGTTATGTTTTTGTAAAGAGCTTTTAGACCATCAGATAAAGGTCACTGAGGAAGTGGAAAATGTCATTAAGAAATTCATTGACTTGATTTTCCACAGGTTTAGGCTTCATTTGCCAGCTAGATACTACACTTCGTTGTCTACAGTGAAGTCTGTACAAGATTCAAAATTAAATTAGATTGCATATTCTAGTTCTCTGTTGGTATTAAGGTCACACCAAACTACATCTATAAATTACCCAGGCACAGTCAGTTCTTAATGCAGTCCCTAAGGACACTCCAGTGCAGTGGCGTGAAGAGAGGATTTCTCTGGCTTAGCATTAGGCATAATCGTTCCAGGCCATGCTTTCCCCTGAGCAGTCTTACAATACCCCCAAAACTGAGGACAATCCACCTGTTGCAATCCTTCCAAAAACCCAACTTGCAACAGCTGCTAGAACTCTTGTCAAACCCAGCCTGCTTCTCTGCCCTCCCAGTGATTGCTCTCAAGCTATTTCTACCTCCTTGACCCTCTGAAGCTACTCTGAAACAAGCCCTTTATACTCTTTTCTGTATTGGAGACAAACCTACCCGATGAATATGGAAGTTATAGAGCACTGGTACCCACTAAGAAGTGAATGAGTTGAAAACATTTCATTACTTCATAATTTCTGAAAGTCCAGCAAGTATTTTCAATGTCTGTTAAATACAGAGGGATTGGGTTATAGGAAGCATGCTCTCAGGGGTACCAGCTAATGAGACCTTGCACAGAGAATTAACTCAAACTAGGCTGTAAAACATTCTGCCACTGACAAATAAAAACAAGAGAGTATTTTGCACTTGAAGTTGCCCTGAGAAGCTCTGAATAGCACAGTAAATGAATCTAGAAAGATTGGATTTAGGAGTCAGGCACATAAATACTTCTTAAGAGCTTTTCTGAGAAACTCAGTGGTGATAAGATATGAAGTAGAGTAGGAATCTGAAACCCAAGCTAGTGCTGTAAATGCCGAGGTATTCCACAAACAACTGACGTATTCTTTATGAATAGTCCTTGATGCTGCAAGTCACATGTTCTTGCTTAATGCTTTGAACTAAAATACACTCGAAGTTTCACAGTGAATAAGGCTTTCATTAGGAAACATCAATTCATGAAACTCTTCCAGTGCAGGCTGGATTTTATGGTAAAATAGAAATTCACCTTGAAATGTCCAATAATCAAAGGATCTAGTCATATATCTAAATTGTAAGAAATAAAAGTCAAAGCCATTTTTTTTCTGCATTTTTGTCTACAGCCCAGTGAACACCATAGCCAGATTTTTATTAGGTATTTTGGGGTCACTATCCTCTCTTTATTTATATTAGCTTGTTCTTTTCTGTATGGATAATTAAATAATCATTGGAATGGAACTGCAGTTTGGGCAATACAGAGCTTTCTGAAATTTCACTGAAAAATTCCATATAACTTTAATAAATAGTCTTTGTGTATTAAATTGGACAAATCTTACAGTTAAAGTGTAAATATTGGCCAGGCTGGTGCCTCTTTTTCGTTAGTTCTAGAGAATACTGGAGTAGATTGGAATCAGTTATCATCTTTGTTTCAGCTCTGGGATTTTCCTCATTAATTAATGTTTTACAGTACAGGAAGTCATCTTATTTTCATGCTTTTTGCTTAATTCATTACTAGGATAATCAATAGTAAATTTCTAACACCAGTTTTCACCCCTCATTATTTTTGAAACACTTCATTGTATGCAGATCACATTTAACCCAACTTCACCTCTCTTAAGGTCCTCTGTATCTATTTTTTAGGTTTTTATACTTGAGGAAAATGGCAAGCACTCTTAACTACTGTGTTTGCTTGAAAATTGCTTCACCGGCACTTGGCTGGGAACACAGAAGAGATTGATCCATAAAGGTGAAAATAAGAGTTCTGTAATGCAAAATATATTTTTATGGTAAAAGGAATTGGAAATGCAATACACATTAAAAGTAGGAGGAATATGCTTTTGCAAAGCTCAGGCTGATATTTAAAGTCTAGAAATTAGAAAAATCAAAATGATAGGTGGCAGCCACTTTCCTGATGTCATTGAGTCATATAAACATAAAATGGTTTGGGTTGGAAGGTACCTTAAAGACCATCTAGTCCCAAAACCCCTGCCATAGGCAAGGACATGACCTCTAGACTAAGATGCCCAAAGCCCCATCCCACCTGGCTTTTATAGACCTTGTCCCTTAAATAAACTTACGTCATGTAATATGAAGAATTACAAAATCTGGAGCTTAATAATGGAAAGAAGTTAATTCTATACTATGCAACTTTTCTTACAAAGTCCAGAGGAACCGTCATAATCCTTATTCCTCTGGCCTTGTGACTGCATTAAAATAACAGCGAGTATTGCAATCAAGAGTCAGCATTTACTTGCAAAAGCCAAATTTATTAGTCTTGCTGATGAGTTGCTGATGACTGTTAGAGCACAGACTATGCAGTGGCTCTCTGGGACCCGTATCCCCCAGCTAACACAAGCCAGAATTACATAGGACAGGGAGTACAAATGTGTCTAAAGTACATTAAAGCTTGTAATGGGGAAAGGAATCCTTTCTGGGATGGATAAATGGTGTATTAACATTGCAAAAGGAATAGCATTGCTGACAAGGTGGAGTGAAAAAATACAGTAAATAACTCCAGACCTCTGGATCTACCAGATCTTTACTCTCAGCTCTCTGTTTTAAGTATTTTGACAGTACAGTGCTAAGCATCAATTTGCAGTGACAAAAAAATCCCCCCTCAACCAATTTTTCACCTATTAGTCTTTTCATTTTTCCTTTTTTGTTTATTTTTCCCCCACCAGCTTATACACCACTAGCTTATGCACTTATAATACACCACCTGTATTATCTGTTGATGGCAAATGTGGCAGTGAGGAAGTTGCAGGGGTGGCCTTTGTGAAGACAGACAGTGGCTCCATGGTGCCAGACACAGACAATTCCAGCCAAGATCAAGAGAAATACCACAGGGCATGGCTAAGCCCCTCAGCCAAGATGGTGGCACTTTGAGGAAAGCACATTCAAGAATGGGCAGCTGAGGTCAATCCACCACAATAGCATAATGCACAATCTATAATAATGTACTTTTTTCTTTTTACACCTTCGCTGCTAAATATATATCAGAAGAAAATGTGAAGATTTCAGGTGGAAATGTGACCCTGGAATCGTCATTGCTACTGGAACATCTTAGGATGTCACCCACCATAATATTACTTTGAGAATTTGACTTAGTTTACAAGATCCACCAATTACCCAATTACCTCTTTTATAACCATGCTAATCTCTTTTTTTTTTTTTTTTTAACAAAAGTTACTAAAACAGTTCCAATTATATTTCAGTAGCACAAAAAGTGTCATGGACTTTACTGAAAGAATGGTAAATAGCAGTGAGAAAACAGGAGCAAGCTGCTGGAAGTTGCAAAATCTTAAATCCACCTTTATGACAGCAGCAAATGTATGTGGAACAGGACACATATTTCTGTCACAACCTCAGGCTCTCTCATCTAATTAGTGTAGGCTGACCCTCTCTAGCAGGTTTCTGTATAGTTTCAGTTTAAAATGACCACAAAATTTGCCTTCAGCCCTTCAACCTGGAAGATCATCTCATGTAGAAATATATGTACTACTACTGAAGAGGAGTGGCATCCTTCTTTAAAATTTTTTACACAAATGGACAATATGACATTTCAAGGGGTTCTTTAGACTAATGGAGAAATTCTTAAGAAGATCCAAAGCTTGAGGGTAATGCTACACAAATTCATGGGAAAAAAAAATCTAAACTTTTTGATGATCCTTATGAGTCTTTTCCAACTCAGAATACTCTCTGACTCTGTGACTCTGTGCCTCTGTGTCTCTTGTCCCTGTGACAGTTCTACCAGAGGCTCTTAAATTCTAAAAAACCTGTTTCTGGGAGTCTGTAATAGAAAAACTTCAGTAATGGAAGCCCCACTGTAAGACCCCAGCTTCTACACACTCATCAAAGGGGTTTTGCTTTAAAAGTAAGCAAGGCTCCAAAAATCTGCCTCCCAGATTTATTGAAAGGCTCGTCAGTTCTTTTATATTCAGAGAGGGAACAAGGGAGTAGACACTGCACGTGTTTCTCAGGAGGTCAAATAACACAGGTTTTTTTGGAAACTTTAGAAAATAATGGAATTTGACAAAACTTTAAAGGGCAACATTCACCCAAAAAAAAGCATTCCACAAAGCATTGACTTAGCACATGCTAAACCATACAACTTAGCACAATCCAACCCATCCAGCTTCAAGTTACCCAAATATCAACAAAGGAGACTAGGAGAATAAGAAGTCAAAAAAGAGAGAGAAAAGGAGAGAATTATAGCTACCACCTTATATCCAGCATAGATCCAGCTACCAGGGGCCCAGGAAGCGGCAGGGCCATGACAACATGGAGACGACATGCATTCGGTTTATCTGCTCTGGCCCCGTGTCCACCCTCCCTGCTCCCAGGCAGGACTTCCAGTGTGCCTGCCATTGTGGGGCTGGGTTAGGGGCTCCAGGGGGTGTGGTGTGGGCAGTGCTCCTGATGTGCCAGTGACTGACAGCTGCTCCACAGCTGCCCAAGGAGGCTCCAAGGGGCTGGGGTATGGAACAGGGCACCACTTCACCTTCATGAAATTCGACCTGTGCTTTCCCCTCCACCCACACACACTTGAGTTGATCTGAGCCAATACTTAATTTAATACTCCAGTGTCTCATACCCAGTCTTCACCAGGAAATGTAGGAAGGGAAGGTAGAGTAGCATTTTTTGAGGGGCTGGGATTCAATGTTTTATTTTGGTTGAGTTTAGTTGTTTTTTTTCTTTTTTGGGGGATTATTTTTGAGGCAAATAATTTTTTATACATTCAAAAAATAACTTTATGGGAAGAACGGGCTTATATAGTATGCTTATATGAGTAAAATAGAAGTAATTATTTTTAAAAATTATATTTGTATATATTTATTTACAATTTACAATGTACAATTATATTTACAAATTATATGATGAGAAAAAGGTACTCAGTTGCTGATCTTTCCTGCTGGTGAGATCTCTTTCTCTGTTGAGTATCCAGGTCATGAGGACATTGTTCAGCTATTGTGTGTGTTCATCAATTCTCTTTATGAAAACACCACCTGAGGTTTGATTTTTTCTCCAAGGAAAGGAAATATCTGTGAGCTTATGAAGAGATGTTCTAGGTAGACGCTGTTGATGTAGAGCCTGATCTATGCTCCTTGATTTTATTGTTTTCTCAGTTTTTCATTGTCATAAGTGCCTTTATGCTGCATTCACTCTTGCTCAGACAACCAACTCATATTTTTCAACACTATTTCTTGTAACAGCTGCACTGCGAGTCACAGTGCTTCCATTCCTGTATTTATCTGAAAGAAGTTTCCGAAGTACATCTGAGAGAGAAATCATGATAGATGGCACCACAACTGAGTCCATATCACTAAAGCCTTACCACTTCGTTCCTGAATGGAGACAATATCTTTGCTTTGCTTTTCTTCACCTCAGTGCTGTGGATGTTGTAATGACATGGGTCACCACATCTGAGAACGAACACCACTGAAACTTTTGATGATGGATGTTTTTTGACCAAAGTGTCCCAAACTACAAAACATCATACAGTACTTAGATAAATATGACCTAGCACAACTCAGTTTCCCTTGCCTGTCAAAAGATGCTGACTGACTTTCCTTAGGAACTCTTCTGTCTTTCTGGAGTTCTCAGAGAGTTCTGAACAGCTCTTATTGCTGTAGATAATTCTCCCAAGGCTTGTTAAGTGATAACTTTTGAAGAGGCTCACATACAATAAGTTCAAAAGGTAAGCTCTCCAACTCTTTTTAGCTCTAGATCAAAAAAACAATTCCTTTTTGAAAAAGACAGATTAGACAAATGTTATTTTTGTTATATGTACAATAATAAGTATGTTAAATTCTCCGTGTTGCATAAGGATGAGAAGCTAAATGTTCTTCTGGATAAAAAAAAATCTCCTTCATTATGGCAAACTCTGTAAATTAGCCTGGAGAAAAAAAGGGGACACCTTATCTCTCTCTGCCACTACCTGAAAGAAGGTGGTAGTGAAGTCAGTATCTGTCTATTCTCACAAGTAATAAATGATGGGATGAGAGAAAACATCCTCAACTTGCACCAAGAGTGGTTTAGATTAGATATTAGGAAAAGTATCTAGGGTTGTCAAGCATCAGAACAGGCTTCCCAGGGAAGTGGTTGAATCATCAAGCCTGAAGCCTTTAAAAGGTCTGTACTTGTGGTGCTTAGGACTTGTTAGGGTTTAGTTAATGGTTGAACTCAAGGGCCTTTTTCAACCAAAATGTTGCTATGATTGTATGATTCTAAAACACCTTTTCTTCACCTTCTCTCCCCTTTATGTAGTAAATTATAAAAGCTTCTGCTATTACACAAAACTATAGATGTGAGGTTTTCTTGTCTTGCATACTTGTACTTATAACGGGTTTTTAATTAGCATGCCTTTCTAGATACTACAGCACATGCTTTTTGGACAAGTCTGTGGATTCACACCTCTATTGGACATAATAGCAATGCATATAGTAGATGTCAGAGCCACCTCAGAGATGTATATGTGTCTGAATCCATAAAAAGAAAATCAATCATACCTTATGGAAAGACAGCAAGAAATAAAGTAGGAATACTTTGTGACTAGCAGCTGCAGAACTACCCAAAGGAAAAGGGAAAAGAAAAACTCTTACAGAAAGCCCTTTAAGATAGAAGCCAAATTAAATGTAATGCTCTAAATTTGGTTATTACATTGACCACAATGACAAACATACCAATTGAGTTTCTTCTCTTATTTACCCATGACTGAAGTGGTGTAGATGTAACTGGGGGCACATTTTTGTCCAGTGCTGCTATAGAATATATTCCACTGAACCATGTTATGTATAATTAATTCCCAGAACACAGTATCATACTTTATTATGAATGGGTGAGAAAAGACACACAGTGGCTATGGAAAAGTACTTTTCTTTGAATGAAAGTTATCAACAATTTATTGTTCCTTGTCTTCTCACATATAAGTAAATTATACATGAAAGAGCAGAATTTTATATAAAATTGTCGGTTTTTAATAGAAGTTTGTTTTTATGAACACAGCTGTAGTAACAAATATAGGCTTTCTACTTGTTCAGTACAAAAATTCTGTAAATATCAATCCATACATAATCATTGCTTTATCATATTTTAATATTTTTTTTATTTTATTGTCCATGAGATATATTTGATACTTTCTTCAGCTTTTTAAATCTTTGTGTTCACAGAATGGGTGCAGCACAGTGTTTGAACTGACAGGGAGAGGCCCTGAGGACAGTTTACAGAGCCTGCGTGAAGAGGGTGCAATGATGAAAACACATCAGGCTCGCTCTACAGGTATCACACAGCTGGGTTGAATGTGCATTAAGAAATTCTACATTATTGACACTGCAGTTGTTTTGGTGCTGTCTGTTGCTTAGTAATCCTCTGCAATGGGTTTGTGAGATACCTTTTCTGGTACTTTAGTTGGAGTTTTTTGCCATGATCACCCTCTGACAAATCCACAGAAAAATCATTGGGGAGTTTTCCTGAAACACAGCTCTGTACTGCTTTGTGAAATCCTTTGTGCTCACCTCATTTTAATAGTCTGTGAGTTTATATAATAAGCCTTTCCTGGGGATAGGAGAACATGTTATGTTTCCCTCTGCTTTCATACATCTGCTTTCATACTGTGCACAACCTATAGCTCCAGGGCCTGATCCCATGAGCTTGTTCATGCCTTGGGCAGAACCAGTTCTATGAACCTGGTGTCTGACTTAGAAAGCTACTCTGACATAGCTCCCCACAGTACCAGTGAAGACAGATTAGTTCTTCCAGGGCAGCTGAGATAGACTGTTGCTCTGATTTTTGCTCTGGAGCAGCTAATTTTCAACTGTGAGAGAATCATTACTGTGTTTGCCTTGAATTACTTATATACTTGGAGTCACCATAGTACTTATGTATAGTCTGAACATACTGAATCCCTGAAGATGTAAAATCACTAAGAGAGTAATGAAAATGCAGGTTTGATGGCTTCATTTCCTTAATAACATAATAAAATATCTTTAAATAAACACTAAGAGAAAAAGTGTACTAAAGAATATTTATCCAGAGAACTGCATGGGAAGAATGCCTCCTTTAAGCCTTTCCCCCACCATGTATTCAGGTCGTTTATTTATCAGCACCTCTGGCATAACACAGATGAAATAATAGAAGGCAGGGGCGGGGGGGAAGGTGCTTTTTTCACTGCTGCAAATGAAGAGAGAAAACAAAAGACACTATGAAAGGGAAGTGGAAGACAAGATAAGATGGTGAAGATTCAGGATATGGGGAGCAAGGAAAGGGAAGGACATAGTGTAGATGGGAGTGAGAGATTAAACAATGAACAAAATCAGACAATATGGCTAACTTGTTCTATTTCTATAAGGATTAAACATGTATACCTCAATTGCTTATCAGCTTGGTTAACTTCTTTATCCCTGTAAGGAATTTCAGCAGTTGTCCTAAATTTGTTTTGGACACAGCTAAGGAAAGTGGTTACAGAACCACTTTCTGAAAATACCATCTGCGTGTTGGGAAAATTTGAAGACCCTTACTAGTGACAAAATAATGGACTCAGAGACTACACTACAGTGAATAAAATGGAAATAGCTGTAAATAAATAGAAACACAGATGGCTGTGTGGAGATGGGAATGTCTGCAAGATCAATTTGTCACAAGGATGGGCAAGTTGGATTTTTTCTCTATCACAGTTTTCTCATCAACTCCATCCTTTCCCAATCAATAGTTCTGCAGGTTTAGTATATCTGTCAGTGGTATAGTATATCTTTAAATTGTAAAGAATTTGTTTGAGTTATATAGTTAGAATATGATTTTGTTAGGATCTCTCCTTGGAGTGATGAGAAGTCTGCAAGGTTAAGCTTAAACCCACATACATTGACTAAAATATAAGAATTTCCAAACTGTTTAAAAAGCAATTTGATATTAAAGAAAATGCTTGAATTCTTATTAGAAATAAGGATTCCCTATGCCATATGACTGTCCTTATATGGAGGAAAAAGAAAATGTCATAATCAGATGGGGGATCATATAAGTCTCTCTTTGAGTTAAGGGGTCTGTTTTGACATGACAAGTCAGCTCCTGGAATCTCTTTTTAATCCACAACACTGAGAAAGAATTCACGACAGGGCCATGATGTGTCATCAAATACAAGAGTCAAACAAAACAGCTGAATTTAACACTTGATTTCACATGCTGGGTTGTTTGCTTTTTTTTTTTTTTTACTTTTAATTTCTTTGAAGACCTATTATTTTTCTCTTTGTAGAAATCATTTATTCTTTACTTTTAAAATGTTTACTGGTGGGACTAGATCATTGATATCCTTTTATTGCTAGTCATATTACTAGTTTGTTTAAATCTTCAATAGGAAAGTAGTGGTCATGTGATAAAATTTCTTCCCAGGAATTTTTTAACTATAGAATACAAATAAAACTCAAGGCAAAGGTAGCTTTAAATGAGGAGGGGGAGGTGGGCAGGGGGTTATCTTTAAGAGAATCACCTTGCTTTATAGCTTTTTGAGAAGCCTTCAAGTTACCTATTTAAAGTATATACAAGAAATTTGCTATAGGTCACATCTATGTACTGTTATATAGTGAATCCCCATCTGTAAAATAAGTATTTACAAGTTCTAACACTGATCCTCTATCTAAGCCATTGTGACTTTGAATGCAGCATTGACTCTTCCAGACTTTCTCAACCTACAGAAAGCTCAGATATTGAGAAACACTTTGCATAAGTTTGTGGCTATTATGACAACCTGTAAAGATAAATGTGCACTCAAATCCACAAAACTGATTTCTAGTTGTCTAAGAGTTTGTAACCAGGTAAGAGAAAACCCAGTTAACAAGTGTGAAGAGTCACACCTAAAGTTTCCACAGAAATGTCTGTTCTTGGTTTCCATTGGATTTAAATTTTGCCCAGCAAGTTACGGTGAGGCTGGAAAGAATGAAGACTGAAAAAAAAAAAATAGTAGAAAATGAAGCTATTTTTGTCCCTATCAGTGTGTAGGGCACTGATGCGCATTTATAGAACAGAGAAAATTTGGGGTAGTTTGAGGGGCAGAACTGAGAATAATAGCTTCAGACATTTCTAAAAATCTAGAGTGATTTGTTGTTTTGCAAATGCTTGAACATTTAACTCAAAAAATTTTTCAAGCCTCTCTGCACACATAAAAGTATTGTCTCTTGCTCTGGTACATTTGACTCAACATGCATTCTCAATTTTGCTGCAGTTGTTATATAAACAGCTTCCATTTTGTTTTGATCTCTCTGTGGCTTTGCATGACACATTTGTTTTAGCTTAGGTTTTTATGGCAAGCTATTAAAAAATAAACAAACATAAAAGCATTACAATAAAATCTAAAGAAAAAACTGTTTCTGTCAGGGTGTGGCATTCACTTCTCTGACCAGCTACTACTAGTTGAAATGCAGGTATCTCAACCCATCATTCAATCCTACTTTTATTGTCTTTTCAGTTTAGCTTCATCTGTTCTTCACCTTGTGCTACTGTAGTTTTATATGATAAAGTAGTGATGGGAATGCAATAGGGCATAAGATCCAAGACAGAATGGAAAAATACAGCTTTTTGAAATCTGAATTATTTCAGTGGTTCAAGACTCTGGTTCAGTTTTAAAACATCTTTGAATGAAGTACTCCCATCTGCCAAGCATTTTAAATTTTCAGATAAAATATTTGTATTTTATAATTATAGAAATTAAAGTTTTCACTTCCATATTTAATCTAAGACATGTCAGGTGTTATTCCTGAGCTACAAGAGGCCAGGCTGGTTACTGCAGGTGTGGCACTCCTCTTCTTTGGGAACTCAATTTGGCATTGCTGTCTGCTGCAGCTCTTCACTATGTGGACTACTGGACACTCTGAAAGCTGTTTAGGAATTATCTACATTGCACTCTGTTGCATACTGTAGCCAAGCTGTATTATCTTATGTCAGATATTGATAAAAAGGTAGTACTAAGGTTTACCTCCCATGTAGATGTGAGAATCTTAAACAGAAATACAGCGTCCTCCCTGCTGCATTATGCCATCAGCAATTGGACAGCGTTGTCCGGTAAGCATGAAGGTAAAGTGTCCGTGAATTTTCAGTCTATCCAATGCCTTTGGCAGAGCTCTGTGCACTGCATGTGCATTATTTGTTGTTGTGGGTTTTTTTCTTTGTTCTTTGAGGGTGTCTGTATCAAGCCAGTAAAAACTTATCCTTTCCTTATCCCTCTCAGTGCTCAGAAGAGGACACATCTCTCTGTAGGGCTCCCATATGAAGGTGTCTAAAATAGAGTGGATAAAAAAAACAGGAGGCAGAATCCCTGCTATCAGTCATTTATTTTTTTTTTTTTAAGTGATAGTAGCAATGATCATTTAATGTGCTAAGTTTTACTTTGTTATTTCTGCTGAGTTTCCATTTAGTTTTTCTTTTTGACTATGATGTATGCATTTCCTCATTGGAAAATTCTATAGTAGTTGATAATCAATTTCTAATACAGTCATCATCACAAAATTTTATTAATTGTATAGAAGAATTGATTGTAATATTACCACTGTCCAGTTTCGACTATAGCCTGTACTTCTTCCTATGATATAACTTTTTAGTATGTTAATTTCTTAAGGTGTATTATAGCAGATATCCATTTATACTTCTGCATTTTATTCAGAAATAGAAAGTAAAGAAGACAAAAAAAGTTTAATTGCAAAGACATATAAGTGGATGAAAGACATATAAGTGGTAGCTATACCAGCTATACCAGAAATTAATCTCTTTTCCAGTAACTAATTCCAAAGACCACTATGACTGATCTTTTACAATTTTAATACAAAAGCAACTTTCATGAAACAGGAAAAATCTATTTGTGAACAGCAGTATAGGAATGGAAAAAACAAGTTACACTTCTGAATTCTGGTTTGCTTTTTACACAGGTGCAAATTCATTACTCCTAAACAATTATTCCTAGCTACTGAGAAGAAATTTAGAACTTTTTTTTTTCACAACTGTTTAAATAAAAATACAGATGTACAGATTTGTCTAATTAAGAATCTGAACTCACTTTATATGCTTACATCTAATTTGGACTATGAAGCGATTAGGTATTAAGTCAAAACTAGTCACCTACAGTTGCCATGCTCAATGGGGAGAGAGATGTGCTCTTAGATGCTTCTCATATTCTCTGCAGGAGCTGATTATGCATGCACAGATACATACATATACAAAGAAAGAACTATTTTTACAGATACACACAATCACATAGACTCATGGAATAGACTATAAGTGGACATATACATCCTAACATTTTTTCCCAATCTGACAGTGCCACCTTAAGAGCCAGGAATATTGGGTGACTTGCTGTGGTAGGGTATAAAGGGAAGTCTACTTTGATATTTCGCGTTGGTGTGATGCCTAGAATTCTGTGGACCAGACTCTCCCTCTGGGTGTCCTAGTTCTACTGATTCTTTCCCCTCAGCTGTCCTTTCTCCTCTTGCATATCTACCTGTCCCCTTCCTTCAGGTGCCTTTTTCTTTCATCTTGAACTTTATAAAGCAAAACAAGACAAAATGTTTTGCTACTCAGTTGGATAATTCTCACTATATCATACCTTCCCTTTCCACTGTTGAATCTTGTTCTGATTCTGGCTGAGATGGTTTTCTTCACAGTAGCTAATATGGGACTGTATTTTGAATTTGTTCTGGAAACAGTGTTGATTACACAGGGATGTTTTTATTACTTATGTGCTTACACAGAGTCATGGCCCTTTCTGTCTTTCATCACACCCCACCAGTGAGTAGATTGGGGCTGTGCAATAAGTTGGTGGGGACACAGTAGGAATAGCTGACCCCAACTGACCAAAACGATCCCAGATCATATGGCATCATGCTCTGCATATAAAGCTGGGGGAAGACAAAGGAAGAGGGGGACATTCAAAGTGATGAGGTTTGTCTTCCTAATCGGAAGTGGTGAATGAATTCTTTGCTCTGCTTTGCTTGTGTTTGCGCTTTTGCTTTACCTATTAAACTGTCTGTGTCTTAACCATGACAGTCCAGAACACAATCTGTAACAGTTTGGGCAATAGAACTACAGTGGTGAATTTAGGAGAAGTTGGCAATATATTGCTTAATTGTAGAGCTAATAAACATGTGTAGAGGCAGTTCCTTCCCCATGACAATCCGTCCTTCAGCCAACTCAAACTGGGCAGTGCTTATTCCCTGCCTGCATAATTTATTGAGGGCTGCACAACTTAGTGAGGACTGCACAGCTCTACTGATGTAGACTGGAACTATATCAACCTTATGTAAATAGCTCTCAGAGTTAATGAATCAGTCTCATCATACCATAAAATCTTCCAGAAGCAAAAACACTGAAGTATTTAAAAAAATTTAAGACTGGGCAGTGCTGCAGAAAGGAGTGTAATGAGTATTTATGAGTGCTTGCATATGTGTTTCACCAATACAAATGAAAATGTTTTTTGTTAGTGTACAGGAGGCTGAGAATGTTGTTTTGGTTAGTACTATACTCTGTAGTAAGTAGATACAAACATGTTTAAAGTATTATTCTTATGCTGAATTCAAACTCAGGAGCCTGACTAAAATAGTAAATGCTGTTTGAAATCATAGATAAACAGAGGTTTCTCAGTTTGGAATGGGAAGTATTTTGAATTGTCCCCCTGAACGCATTATACTGAATATACTTTTCCTTCCATGCAAGTGTATGATGGTCAGAATTTTCTCTTCTGGTGGGCATTATATTCGTATACTCTCATACTGAGATTGCATTCAATTTGGTACTATATATACTGTATGATCTTATTTCCTCATTGCCTTCTGCAATTTCTCTGCTCAAATTCTTATTTTTTCCATCTCATGATGTTTCATATTGTTGCATTTTTATCTCATTGGGTGTTTAAGACCCTGAGCATTTACCTTCTTATGCAGCTTCTTGGAAAGACAAAGGTTCCATCTCTTTATGCAAAACTAGAAAGTTCACGTTTCATGTGTAAGAAAGGAAATATTTTACTAACTGATCAAACGCTGTTCTTAGAACACCTTCCATATATGTCTGTAAATATGCCTCTCTAAACAAAGCACTTGATAGTATCCAAATAAAATTAACTCAGTGATTTAGGAAAAGGAATTTCAGAAATATGTATAATTTCAGTAAAACCACGGATATCCTTTGACCTTGTTAAAAAAAAAAAAAAAAGAGCAGCTCTCATGGAACTCTAAGCAAGAAGAAAATGCCCTTTGAGTTTAGAATATGAACACTGTCATTCAAAACACACGGAAACTACTAAAATTGTTAACCCCTCAGGGAAGTGGTTGAATGGATGAGGACTACTTTGAGCAGGAATTGTATGCATGAAGCATGAAAACATGACTTGGTATTAATTAGAGGGACACCAACTAGTTCAGAGCACAACAACAGCCTTGAATTGCTGATTTGTTATCTTGTGTCTATTACTTTTAATTAGCATTTCATAATGTTCATGATTTTGTGTTGTTTTGTTTCTCTTAATTATATAAAAAAGGATGCAAGATATGCTTAAAAGCGTTTGCTTTACAGAATACAAAATTGCCTATGCTCTCATTCTGACATTCATGCCCCTAGGAATGCATTAGTGCTAGGTTTAGGCATTATTTGTTGACATGGGTTGTAGACTACAATATTTTTGTTGCAGACTATTTGATGTGTAATGTATTTTTCTTGAAGGTGGTGAGCCAGATATCATGCAACATATTTTCACATACAGCAAAATGTGCATACTGGTTGAGAAATACCAAACACAGATGCACATAAGCTAGGGCAATTCTGAATATATATATATATGTATATATGTATATATATATGGATATAGACATTAATAGATTAGATAGGTAGATGAATAGAGAGAGATAGATAGATAGATAGATAATCTTCATATATGTAATCTTCTTATATATGACAGAAAGTATCAGTGCTTTTTGAATAAAGATCCATAGCAAATTCTATACATAATAGTGCTGATAATGTCAACAATCACTAGAGTACTAGTAGTTTTCATAAAGCACGACCTTACCCTGATAAATCTGCATAAAGGAAATAAAAATAAATTTCAAAAAACAAAACCAAAAATAACCAAACAAACAAAAAACACCAAAAAAAAACCCAACCAAACAAAAAAATAACACCAAACAAAAAACCCCTGTAATAAATGATAAAAACTATTATAAAAACATCCTTATAAAGCACCATAAGTGAATGGAGTAGGCACATTAATAAAAGAAATGGGGCAGAAAAAAAGCAATAGGCATTTAGGTCAGAAATTGTTGTTCTAAAAACATTTTTTAGGAAAAGAACAGAAAATGTGGTGGAAATAAACCTAGAGAATGTGTCAATCACAAAAAGTATTGAACTTCCTTCTCAGACGAAGTACACCAGTAAAGTCATAAGAAACATGTAGATACCCATCAAGATAAAGTTCAAAGCAGAGCACTCGTCAAGTTTGAGTCAGTGAAAAAAATGTATAACATGGATCCTGGCTTTACAAGAGCACACAAAATTCTGATTAATTCATTAGAAAAAAAAAATTGTCACAATAACTTTAGTGTTGAATGATTGAAATACTTATATTCTGATAAATTTTGCTTTCACATACATGCAGATAAATCCATTAAATTCATCTTCAATTTTTATGACAGGTCATGACAGAAATGGCCCAAAAACCTCACAAAGTTCTGCACCAGGAAAATACAAAAGCCACAAGATTCTCTTCTTGTAAAGTTAGAAGTTCTTGTTCAGGCACTTCAGATGATTGGTATTATCTCAATCTTTAATATGTTTGCATAATCAAATATTTATTTTCATTTATCAAGTGAAGAACATCCTCTTTGCTCTGTGCTGTTTCATTCAAACACAGCAGAAGACCCTCCAAAGAAAAGTCTCACGTTTATTTGTCTTCCAAACACAACCCAACTTAGAACATTTATTGCAACCAGTAGACTTCCATGTGATTCCGAGTGAGGATTTATTTAACATCAGTACTAAGGCTTGGATGAAACCTCTGAAGATCACCAGAAAGAAAACAAATACAGAGTTTATACATTAAATTTCACTTTTTTTTTTTCCATTCTTTGGAGTAATAGAGGATCTCTAACAATCTACATTCAGAAGAGCTGGTGTGCAAAGATCTTTACTAATCAGGAATAAGCCATATTGACAGGCTTGCACTGGGAACTTGCACAGTGCTTGTTTGCATTATGTCTGTCTTTAGCCTGTGATGGTCTTTCTATAGAATTTTAAAGGAGGACTAGAGCTGACATTTCATTGAAAGTCCAATGCCTGTCCTTGCAAGAGTGAGCTAACCAATCCTAGAAAGCATCAGACTATAGGGTTGTTGCAGCTTCTGAGCCACAGCTGATGATCTACAGCATAAATGTCTAATATTTCCCAGTCACTGCAAACCAAGAGTGCTTAAGAAGGGTGCACAGAATATTGTGTAGGAGATCGTTTCTCTCTGCAGTGCTTCTGGCCAACTTCATCCTTCTCTGAAGGTGAGAAATCAGTGACTACAAATGGTTTTCTTGTTCCACTTCTATATTTTTGTCTCCTTGCTAAACTATACTGACCTGCAGGAATTGAACTTAGCTTTCAACTGTTTGGTGGATGACCTACAAGAATATTTTAAAAAATGGAAATTGAGTTATAAACTGTGGTTCTTATCACTGTGTGTCATGCTGGTAATTTATTACAGGAGGGAAAAAGCAGTATGCTAGAATTTCCTGAAGGTTTGGAAATAGCTTCAGGGTTTTCAGTCCTGTGTCCAGACTTCAGTTTTATCATTATTAGTTCGCTTGAGACTTTTCCATTTATGATTGAGAAAACTTTCCTTTCCCTCTAATAAAATTTCCTTTTCTTCTAATAACAGCAACAACATCACCAATAATAATAAAAGTTGTAATTTCGTGAAAGGAAGCATATGATACTTATTTCTCAAACTATTGAAATGATTCAAGCTCGTGAACTCAAATTATAGGTCTGTATTTATTTGCTACACTAATTTGTATATGTCTTTGAGCAAATTAATTGTTCTTTTTGGGCCTTAGTTTGCTCATTTGTAAAGCAGAAATAATAAAACTATTTACTTCATAGAAACTTTTTGGAGGGTTTAATTGTGAATTTAATGGCTCTTAGGTGTATTGAGTGGTAAATGCTGTGTAAGTTGCAACACACTATTGTTCCCATTTGTCTTCTCTGTCAGGGGAGTCTCTCCGCTTTCAAAGTCGTACAAATGTGAATTATCCTTAACAGTAACCAGGCCATTATATTGAATGCAGTCTGAGGAAATATACTGTAACAGTTGTTTCCAAGTGCTATATTTTGTGTTGTCACTGGATAGATTTAGATCTAGAAACCTGGACTAAACCCAACTCTTTTCTTCATAACAGAATAAGAATGGTGAATACTGTATTTTATTTGTGCAGGTGTGAGAAACTGGCTGACAAAAAATTAGCATTTTGTGGCATACCCATATACTCACAGAAATGGAACAATGTAATTTATGATATTCAGTTCAACATAAAGTATCAGCTAGATATGTCATTGAGCTAATTTTTACAAAATGGTTTTATGTTAAATATTCTGAAGGCCAAAGCCATTAAATCTGCAATCTTTATTATTTTGTCCAGAGCTGGTATAGGTCTCTTCTGAGATCATTAACTAACGCTTATAATGCACTATTAAACATTACAAACAGGTTTCTTTTCAAGGGATAACTCATTTTCCCTCCTTTTTCATGAATGAATCATCTTGCAAATCCTGTGTATCTGTTCTCTGAGAGACATATTAAATGGGCATATGGGTGCAGTCAATTGCCTCTGTAACATTAGAAAAATCTAGCAATCCCAACAGATAATTTTCATGTGTTGCAGGTGCTGCCTATTAGAAGAAAAGATGTGCTTTGGTGTTCTTTAATTAAAGTTTAAATTTAGTTATTATTCTGAAAATAACTGAATTATAAATTCTTCTATTGAGTGTTCCATGAAGTGAGAAAATATTGATGGTGATTAGCTCAGTGCTACCAATATTTGTACATGTACATGTGTGATACATGAGTGCAGTGTGCTGTGCTGTAAGTCAAACCTAACAGTTTACAAGGCTCAAACCTTCCTCCTCACCACAGAACATCTTCTTTAAGTAATCCTTCTCTTTCTGTTTAATCTTCTTTCTTTCCCTTTTTAAGTCTGTCTTGCTTTATGCATTGAGCTATTCAATAGACTGAAATGACCTTGGTGAAAATAAGCTTAAATTGGATAAACACTTCCACAGACAGCAACACACTCAATTTTGTGTCCATTCTCTGAAGAATTAAATTGGTATTATTACATCACCTTGTTCATGGATATTACAGGGATTTAAAATTTCAGTGCCATAAGCAAGGAGAACACCTTCATAGGAAGTAAGCAAATGTATTAGTATTACAAAAAGGTATTATATTGCTAGAAATTCATAAACCCAGGAGTAAATGACTTATAATAATTCATGGTTAGCATGAAAACCATTTTTACATTTAGGCCTTATTAAAACCTATGTCTTGGTACACCCATGTAGTTTCCATATTGGTTTCTGATGCATAAACTCATCCTGTGAGAAACAGTGCCAAAGCTTTGCTAAAATAAGAATGCTCAACACTTCTACTGGCTTCCCTTGATCAACTAGATGGGCAACCTTGTCTTAAAGTTTGTTAAGCAGGACTTTTTCCTCATGAACCGGCATTTGCTGTAAACAATGCCTGTGTTGTCTCTCAAGTGGTATTCAGCAAATGCCAGTAGCAGTATAATTTTATCACTGGAGATATACTGACAGGCCTGTAATTACCAGGGTCTTCCTTCTTACCCTTCTTGAAAACTAACAACATTTGCCAATCTCCGCTCCATTGGAACCTCTTCAGAGTCTATAGACCATTAAAAAAATAATGGAGAGAGGTCTGTCAATGACATCACCCAGCTCTTTCAGTACCCTGGGATGACTCCCATGAGGCACCACAGACTTATGGGGCATCCAGTTGGAGCAGCAAGTCTTATACAAGTTTGGAGTCATCTGGGAGTTAGTTTATGATCCCCCATGTCATGGTCTTCCAACACAAGGTCCTGGGGTCCCAAGGTCCATCGTCAGTGTTAAAGACTGAGGCAAAGACATCTCTGCTTTGCCTACAGTCTACTTGTGAGGTGACTGACCTCATGAAGCAATAGACTTATCTCTGAACCTCCAAGTGCTGTTATCATATTTAAATATTCTTGAAAAAGACTTTAAAGAAAATAAGAGACTTGATTACATTCCACTGTTGCTTCCACAAATAGTAGCTGTGACTATTTAGATTAAAATCTTAATTTAATGAAGCAATTCTTTTACAAGTCAGAATCTAACCCATAGGAACTCTGACAATCCCATAACCTCTATGCACTTATAGTACAGCCGTCAGTTGAATAGTGTCCACCTCCATTCTTATTAGAGATTTTCGTGCAAAAAATCCATTTTCAGGTTCTTGATTTGCAGCAGGTCTACCTGCATCTGTAAAAGGTTTCTGCCAGTTCAACTGGGGCTGAAAGAGAAGTCCTGGGCAGAGTAGGTGGAATCCTTGAAGAGGTCTGGGCTTGGAGAGTAAGATTTCTTAGAACACACATAAAATGGTGGTGGCAGTGTTTTATATAGGCAATGGTGTTCATTCAGGTGTTGAAAGTAGTTCAGCTGAAACACTATAGAGCCAGCTAACTCTGAACATGGATTTATCAGACTAAAGGTCTTTATCTCTCTGCTTCCCTTCCCACTAAAATCATCCAGTGCAAAGTAAATACTTCTGATTTTGTGGTGTTTTAGTTGTTTCAAAACAGTCCTCCTTTCCTCACAGCTGGGTTAATTGATAGTGCAGTGGAGCCTACCATTTAGAAGTACTGATAGATTGACAGTGTGAATGACAGTCATTTGTCCCGATGAATATGTCTGGATCCAGAGCATTCACCTTCAATTTCACTTGTAGTTACTGGAAGGAGATAGAAACTCTTGGATGAAATTCATCTCACAGTAAAGTAATTATCTAAAATTAGATTAGGATTAGTCATTAGTCATAGATTAAATATTAGTCAGGAGCATAGTGACCAGTAAATTCTTTTTTTCCTCTTGATATATATAAAAGACCTAAATATGGCTAGTTCCAAAGTAGATGTACAGTGCATCTCTCTAAGCATTGGTTAGTTGGCTTTCACAGCTTTTTTTTTTTTTTTTCTGTTTTAAAAAGTAATATTACCTGATGTGTTCCAAATCAGTTCTGCATTTCTGTAATAAATATAATTAATATGATAATTATTTGCAATTCCCATTAAAGTTAGAATGTTGTATGATAATGTAGAGAGAGGAGAGGTCACCAGCTGTTTATGCTTCTGAAAATAGCAAGAAGTCACTCACTTCCATACAAAAGAATCTTCTTGAGGGTTATGAAAATGTAGCTGTGGCTGAAATATATTCTGGGCTGTTTCTCTGCAACAGGAGACCATTATCATGATAATTTAACACCTGTATCACTGATTTTTGGTAGTGCAACCTGTAATCAGAGACTGAAGAGATCCCTGAAGCAGTTATAATTTAGATTACAGTTTAATATAAAACCATATTAGTTCTGAGCAGTTGGATCACAGAATGTGGAACACCTCACTAAGTGATGATTGTGATAAATAGGATTTGCTGTGAAGGAGACCAATATCATAATTCTATAGTCTTGAAAAGTAGTCAGACTTGACTAAGCTTGTTTCTTGAGCGGGATGTCCCATTTTTGGCAGGGTGTTACCATTCAGAATGCTTTCATGAGGCATCTTTCTTATAGTTTGGTTTAAAGTAGGCCTAGTAGACACTGCTGTTTTACCTTCAGGCTGAGATTTTGAAAGGTAGTCAGTATAACTCAGGAAATAGAGGACTACGGCAAAAAGAAAGTTTTATCAATGCGACATCGCAGGTATTACATGTGGGGAAAAATAACACAGCCAAGCAGGGCTGTCAACACTCTTCTGTGTACCTTCCACCTCTACTGTCTCACCAATACTGACAAAGTCTGGGGGACAGTAGGAACAGCTTTGATGCCCATAAAGCTTTCTGTCGGAAGAGATAAGGAGGAAGAAGATATTCTCCCTGCTTTTTCCTTCGGAGCTGGTTACGAAAGGAGTATTAAATCATATCTCCTAAAATGATATTTGTTTCTGTGCTGACAGTGTTATCACCAATATAGGTTTCAGTGCTGCTAGAATATGATCGGTACTCCTATTTTAAACAAAACACTGTTTGCTTTGTCTATTTTTCTTTTGTCTTTCCTCGTTAGTGAAGCTGCTGCCTATGCAAATTTTGCAGTTCCATAAAGCCCTGGGTCTGGCTAGAGGGACTGGCAACTGAACTGTGAGCTAGGTTCAGGTGAAAAAAAGTCTTGGCCATTGTACTTATTCACTGTGATATGTTCCAGGCCAACCATAATGCCACATCTCTATGTCAAGATAATACAAGAGGAAAGATAAACAGATCTTGTTGTTTTGTGGCTTTGTTGATTTGTTTTTTGGTTTTGTTTTTTTTTTTTTTGTTTTGTTTTGTGTGTTTTGGTTTGTTTTTTTTGGTTGGTTGGTTGGTTGGTTTTTTTTCACTGGGTGGGACTTAATGCTTGAAATGGAAACATTCTGTGAAACTTCTTTTGGCCTTTCTACTTGACTTTTCAACAGCTTAGGAAAGGTAAGGAGTGTAGTCACCCTTATGTAACTCTGGTACTCAGTTTCCCTGGGTGAAGATTTCAGACATCACTGTCGTTGTTCAAAGGTGGTTTTGCCACATTGCAGATCCTTCAGCACATTTGACACATGATCCCTAATGAGATCAATGACATTGAGAAGCCTAAATCATCAGAAGGTTCTGGATCTTAATTGCTGGTCTTAGCCCTCTTCTATTGCTCAGTGATGGCAGTGGAAATGTTTCAGTTCAGACACATTCTTGACAAGGAAGTTCTAAACTTGCCTGGTTGGACAGAGGCCCAGGACTTAGTATAGAGAGGGCCCCTGTAGGTAGAGCAGATCTTTAGAGTTGTGTCATACTTTTGACTTTCCTCAAGTAGGACATAAAAAGTAGTTAATACAAAACTTTCTGAAACTCTTATATAACAATTTCAGTTACGGCTAAGGCATTTCACTCTTACTTGAATATCTTCAAATTTCTTTCCACAAAATTACAGTTCACCTACAACTTCAGGCAAGCTGAAATGTCTTATTGCATAGCTTTCTAGTGATAACACTCACTGCAGACTCCAGTTTGTGCTAAAGCTGTGGGAATCAACTGGCCAAGTCCTGACACTACTGAGTCATTCTGACCTGAAGTTCCTTCTGCTGTCCTGAGGAAAGTTTCATGCTAATAATTTGCTTCCAACAGAGCCTGCTGTGAATGATGCACTAAAAGAAAAGACTGTGCCCTCTATCAAGCTTAACAAAAAAGCTCTCAAGAAGGAGGGATGTTGATCATTCTCTTATGAAATGAGCATCCTGTGATTAAAACTTTTTTGGCTAAAAAGATTATAAATTCGACATAAAATCTCAATACCCTAATTGACCGAGGGCTTCGGGGAAGTTGTGTTAAAATCACAACCTTAAAGGATTCAGTTGAGGAATGTTCTAAGCCAGTCTAAGTGCTGAGTCACTAGTGTTGTTCTTGGTCCAACATGAATTTTGAGACGACATCCACTTGATCAGTCTAGCAAGTTTCTCTAGACTCTGTGAGTTCCACTATGAGTTAAGGAGCCAATGATTTTCACAAGGTTAGAAACCTGGCAGTAGAAGTTTGTACTGAAAAAAACAAAACACAAAACAAAATTAAACAAAAAAAAACAAACAAACAAAAAACCCAAACAAGAACACCTATCTAGACAGTTTAGGCACCTCCAATGCTAAACAATTGCTGATAAAATGTTCATAAACTGTGAATAGTCTGAACTAAATCCCCTTAGGTTTTACAGTTTGTGGATCTGGCAGTTTATGTGCCTAACTCTCATAGATTTTTGTGCTTAACTGTTGACATGTCATTTTAAGGGATAAGAAATAGAAGCAAAAATTATTTCATAAGAATTTTTCTATTTGTACATTATAAGATACTGCCCAATTAGGAAAAACACTCCTTTTGTAATTTCTACTGAAAAGCAGCTTGAACCTGTCTCTGATGAATGCAGAAAAGAGCTGTTTGTGTACCATAATACCAGCAAAGTCGTGGCAAATGGCATAATATTATTTTATTTTTCAAACTTTTACAATCAATCCCAAATAAATATTTTAAATTTTGAAATTACTTCAGCAAAGCTTGACGTGGTAATGCTGGCTCTTGTGTTAGTTGTTCCCTAACCGGGCCCTTAGCCATATTATTTGCATTTTGCCTTTGCTCACAGCTATCCTTCTTATGTTCTTGTCAAAGCTATTACACTTGCTGTTGCAAAGAAAGGAGGCTATCTGTATTCCCAACATTCTGGGACAGAACAAAGGAGCAAACATTTCTGCACAAAGCTCCTTTGAGCTATTTAATTTACTTTTTAACAAAAGGAAAGATGACATTGAGCACTTAACAAAGAGCAAAAATTATTTCTTAAAACATGAAATACAAATGATAATTCAATCATTAGAAGAAATTCTATTCCATTCAAGGAAATTTCATTATGCCTTCTTCATTATAGATTTTGAACTAGCGATTGTTGTAGTGGGGTACAAAAGCTACATTTGGTTTTGGTATTGGATTTTGTTTGCCTACTGACAAAAAAAATCTACTTAAAAGTATAGATGCAAACTTTCCTTCTTCCTTCTATTTTATTAATAATAGTTAGAAAACCCCCTTGTCTCAGGAACAAATGGAAAGTTCTCAGTGGGAATAAAATAGAATAAAGCTGTTGTTTTCTCTCTACTGAACACTTGTATCCCCTCTTTATTTAGATACATGTTTTAATAATCCATTACTTCCTTTAAATAAAAATGGTATCATATGGAAAGAAAGTAAATTGAAATTATATGTGACAACTAACAAAAGCCTGGAGGGTCCGGCTTTTGATATCCTTCAAATACAAATTTTTATGAATGCAGTCACACTTGGTGCCACTTTTTGCAAAAGAAATTGTAGCTGCATATTTAAGTCAACTGAAAGTCTGAGGATGGACCAAACAGAGACGAGGCAGATTACACAATGGCGCATTCCAATAGATAAACTTAGATTCAGCTTTAACTTTTGCAGTTAGGTACAATTGAATAATAGAATTTTAAGGTTGAAAGTTGAAATATTCTACTAATATTTTTGTGTTGGTTACATAAAGGTTCAAAGCAAGCCTTTGGAGAGTCTCCCTTACCACATCACTTAACAGAATTAATAGGAAGCAATATCAGTATCTGCATAAAAAAAAAAAAATAAAAAAATAAATTACCTCTCAACTTAAGTACAATTTCAGTGGCTGTGAATTACACACATTATATTGCATGGATATAGACTGTATTATCTGAAAAGTTTCTTTCCTGACAGATACTACTACAAGAAATGGGTGACTCATGACCTTCACTGGTGTTAATTTGAATGTGTTCTTTCATAGAAACACAAGGAAAGAAAAGCTGGAGAGTGAGGAACTCTATTATGTAATACTTCAACATCTAAAATCTAATTTGAGACACATGACATGGTTTCAAAATAGTTTCATACACGTAAATTCTTGTTCAGTGGGGAGAGTTTGTCAATAAAAATAAAAGAGAAGCCACCTGTTGCAGAGTGAATGGAAGAGAAGATTGGCCTTGCTAGCATTTCTTTTTTATTAGCTAGAACTAGAGACAGACTTCCTTGTAAGCGACAATTCCCTGTAACGTTTAGATGTACATTAATATGTTCTTATATTGAATTGCAGGAAAGACCACAAATAAAAGTGATTAGTCCTCACTCTTATGACAAGTGTCCTCTATGTACTGGTGATCATGGCACTCATGCACCATTACATACTTCTGTTGTAATATTTCTGAGAAATGCTTCTAATCTCCCAGTCCAAAACAATTCTGTCTTGCACTAAATTTTGCAGACAGAGTACTTGGTGTATGAATACTATAGACCAACTAAAACACTATTCTGATGAGTGTCCTTAGCTTTGCAATACTTGTGCAAACAGCTCCCCTTGCATAGCATTTATTTAACTAATATATACTGTGAGTGAGAAGTAAACATGGTTAATGTTTACAGTGGATGACAAAGCCATGAGAAATTTGCTTTTTTCTTAGTAGGATTTTGAGACAAGTGCAGGTGAGGTGGAGCTGAATGTATGGGCCTAAGGGAAGATAAGGTGTGAGTCCGTGAAGGTGACTGGAAAACTAGGTAGCAAAGCAGATGAAATGCAGGAGGCGATGGCAACTGTAAGCATCATCATCCATTGTGTTTGGGGATTTCAGAGTCTCCCTGTCTTAAGAAATATGTCCCTCCTTCTGCTCTTCCATGAAAACTGATGACAAGGGAGTTAGCTGCATCCTCCTTGTTTCACATGTCTCCAGAGTATCATGTGTGTTTTCCGAGGCACTCTGTCCTTACATTTAGCTAACAACATTACTGAAAAGATATATCTGATAATGTTTTCAAGCTCAGACCTGCCTGTGCAATCACTCTATTCAGTTGCAAACGAACAATGTGCTACCCCACCACTAAGCCTACAGTCACATTCATATCCCTCAAAGTTACTACTCCTCTCCATGGCAAGATCTACAGTTTCCTTCCCTACTCTTTCCTTACTGAGCTGCATTTTAAGAAAAAAGATTTCTGAATGGAAATATGGAAGAAATACAAAATATCTTTTTCCTGCTTTGCTACTCAATCACAGCTCTTCCAAAGCACTCTGGTAAATCTCTGCCACTTTACTCTTGAACACAGTTAGGTTATTTACAGTTAATTTACTACTCCAGAGAACAGACGTAAGATGGTCTGAGTATACACAGTATATCATTATTTGCTAGCGATTTAGTCATCATTTAGATGACTGCAAGTACTTAGATCTTCCTTTTCTATTTTCAGAGGTATTAATGTTTCTGAATCCACATGAGTAGCAAAAAACTATGTCAGTGAAGTTGTGGCTTGATATTGTATTTTTTAGTAATATTGTAAAATCTCTTTTTTATCCTCAGAATGTCCTTGAGATTTCTGAAGGTATTATGATTTTAATTTTTGCAGCAGTGAGTCCACAGCTGAAGCACTTAATGACCAGAAATATAGTAACATTAAACTGTACAAATATAAAATTTTATTTAGGAATCTTATAAATATTTCAACTGATATAAGAACCAGGGCAGTGGTCTCAAATATCAGTACCATGTTACTGCAAACTCAGCAGTTACTTCAGTGACATGATGCATTACACTTTTTAAATAAGAATGCTCTCCATGCTTATGGTTAATACTGTTCCAGAAAGCATAGAATAAGTGTTTAAAATAATCTCCCTACTGAAAATCAATAATTTGTTCAGTTATTAAGAGCACGGTATGTGACAAAAAAATAGAATAACATTTGCATTGAATTTTCTACAAGGACTCTTTAGGGAGTCACAAACTGCAGAACTATTTTCTCCCCTACATCTTTGATGAACAATATGAAAGCTGTAAGTATTTCAAAACCAAGTCCATACACCAGATGCATATGTTATATATTTATTTTTACTATGATGGTGAAGGAAACACGGGTGTGCTAGGCAGTGAGTGCGGTGTGTGGAAATAAGCAAGTAGAAGCTCTCTAAGTGGAATGGTTAAACTATAATTGCTACTTTTATTTTTTTTTTTTCATTCTTTAGTGTAATATTTTCATCCTATTTAATGTTCTACATAGGATTATTGTCAGCCTTTAAAAAGGCCATTTAGGCTATATTTAGGAAGACAGAGGAAAGGCCACCACTGAAAGAATTACTTCCTTTTTATTTTTGTTTTCGGATAGTATTTAACCTTTTCAAATGCTGGATGCTATTTTGAATAGCACTATAAATTATATACAGCTTGATTTTTCTCAGAAGAAATTAATTAAAAAGTTTGGATTAATTTTGGTTCACAACTTTTGTTATCAAAGCAGATGTTAGTGACAAAACAAATTATTTCTTTTATCAAATGACAGAGGTAGATTCGATTAATTTTTGACTGCTTCTAAAAGAGCACATTTTTTAAAAGGACCAAATTACAAAAAAGGTTCTGTTCTTCCACTGCTTGCTTTCTAGACTCCGCTGTTAAAAAGAGACTGAACTTCTACAAGCCTGCTATAACAGCTTTCAGGTTCTGACTGGAAAACCATGTCACTGTATTCCCAAGGCACTGTATTCTAGGCAATAAACAAATGCTTTCAGCAGTGGATTCCATACAGAAACCTTTTGTTGTATCAAAGGAAGTTGTTGTATCAATTTGGGGACTAGAGTTATTCCCAGATTAACTTTAGTAACATGAATGGAGAAGTGAAGTTTGAGAAATATTTTGTACACATTTATCTGCTTCATAGCTCTTTCCCATTATCTAATATATAATTAATTATTTTTAAAAGTGAGTGAATTGTTTTTTAAAATGTATTTTCACCCGATTAACCACTGTCTCAGATTTTTCTTACTCATGCACAGACTGCTCATAAATTTTAACATATCAAAGGATTAAATTATTTTCTGCTTTAGTGATAAGTAAATGAGTTAGACAACAAAATAAAAGCTAGATGTCACTGTGAAATATCCTTTTCTTTGAGAAGAAAAAAAAAAGATAAGCTGTCTATCCAAAAAAACCCAATGTCAACCCAAAACGAAAAAAAAACAAAACAAAACAAAACAACAAATAAATAGAGCAAAGAAAATGTGAAGAATAATTTTGTCACACTGTTTCACATACAGGCTTATATGAGTAAAATAAAAATATCAATTAGTGTTTATTGATTTTTTTTTTCCCACTCTCTGAAAAGAAATATTAACTTTGACAAAAATAACCGGTGTTGACTCCTACATGGCAAGATTATTTTTTTTATGTGCTGTTTCTGTATACTTGAGGAACTTCAGTTAAGTAACAGCCTGAGATTTCAATATCACTACAGAATTTGTTCTTTACAGCAGTCTTCTCTAAGAGTTGTTATAAAGAATAACATCTGTAATGGCTCTTGCTCTGGCTATGAGGAAGAATCATATAACCATTTTATGTTTGTTCACTTTTTCCTACAGCAGTACAGATTTCAGAAAGCTTCAGAGGTGACTAGAGATTTGAGAAAACTGATTTTTATTTTTTGGAACTCTATGTAAGGCATTTAAGGAAAGACAGAACACTGAGTCTTAAACAACTCTTTTAAAAACAGAATGTATCGAAGGGGTTTGCATCAGCAACCTATGCTGAGTTTACATTTTGCTAATTAGCAATATTTCCATGAAAACTCCACAGTCCTCCATCTTCTCACAAAGCAGGTAAAAAGAGGAGGCATAACAATGTCTCATCCTGAATCAGCTTGATGTTTTACTAACCAATCCACCCAGAAACAAAGAACATCAAATGCAATCCCCAGACACGTGGAATGTATTAGGGATGGAATAAGAAGCCTTAACTCTGTAGTTCCTGGCTTTTGTTGGATTATTTTTACACAGCTTTTGTATTTAAGTAGGATTATGGCACACATGGTCAATAAGATCACACAGTCTTTTTAGACCCTTATAATACTTCAAGGTGCAATGAAATGAGTATAATATGGAAAGAAAAACCAGACATATTCTTGTGGCTTTTAGAGTTTTAAATGAGAACTTGTTGCACATTTTAACAAGGATCTTTCCATATTTTTTAACATTTTCTGAAAAAAATGTTTAATAGGAAAATTCATTGTAAAAGAGCTGATCTGCTACAGCAACAATTATTCTCCATTTCCTCCACTGTGATCGCAGAAGACACTTTAGAGCAATTATGATTTTGGTTAAAGTGCATGGGACAGTGCTACTTAATTTCCATGAGATCTTAATATAACTGTTATGATTCCTCCATCAAAAGCATAATCATACATTCTAGGGTTGTCATGGTGTATTGTGCCAATAAATACTACTAAGGAAATTCTTCATGCACAGCTCATTGACATAATAAGATATAATGGGACTTTTTAGTGCTGCTATGGTCTGGTGTATCAATGCCTGCTGAGGGAGACTTTAAAGCACTCATCCAAGCACATAGGGTAACTATCCATAATAAAAATTTTTATGAAGTTTTTGGAAATAAGCAATTATTCTGCACTGCACTGTTCATTTTATTTGTAAGTGTCAAAATCATTAGCATACACAAGGGACAGATGTGGTATCAAATTTTCCCTTAATGATTGAACTAACTTCACTTTCACAGGCTTCAAGAATCTTCAAGAAAGTTGGGGGTTTTTTATGTTGTCTTTCATTTTTCCTAGTGTCAAAGTGCAAAAACACAAAGGAAAAGCTTAACTCTCACTCAGTGATCTCATGCTTCTTTATCTTGATCTCTGTATAATTCTCTATATTTTGTAAGAAAAGGTTACTGTTGCTGTAACTTCCTATCTGAAAGCTATGCCTATAATTTGAAATTCTTGTCTAAATTTTCTCTTTATGAAAGGGACAGAGAAAACCTACAGAAAACAATTAGGAGGGACATTCATAAATTAGGTACCTAAACTGAGTGTGATGAATAACTCACTGAAAAACTTAGCCTAGCTTCCTAACATATGCACTCCACATGAAATATATCTCAGCCCTTATATAGAAAAAATACAGACACTATTTTTGGAATTTCAGCTAATCTAGATGAAAAGGAATTAGTATAAGACAACAGAAAGGACCTTTCATGCTAAATAAGAAGCAGTGCTGAATAACTACCACTTTCTTACCAAGAAAGTGCCAAGATTCTCAACAGGAAATTCAAGAAACCATGCAACTATGACTGACTCATTAACTTTGCTAGAGGTCTGTGAGGAAAGTTTAACTACCCCCCAGAGATATACTGTATTATGCTCCAGATTATCAGAAAACTTCCTTTTTTTTTTTTTTTTTTTTTTTTTTTTTTTTAATAGAATATTGAGATAGGTTGGCTTTATCTGGTCTCCAGATGCCCATCAAACCACTCTATCACTCATCACTCCCCCACCATCATCAGGACAGCACTTGCTGAGTGAAGCTGTGTTATGAATTGCATTTTTAGATGAGACATGCAACTGTATCAGGCCACTTTCACTTCTTGCTCTTTGGTTTTTGTGAAAGGCAACTGATGCAGTTGGACTAGGACCTAGAAGTGCACAATAGTGCATATTGACAGTTCACTATAGACACAGCTAAGAAAGATATCACATGAAGAATTCAGACTCTGATCTACTTCTCAGTTCCTTAGAATGTGACAATATTTACAGATGTTTCATTTTGCTTCAGAATATTTTATGTGAGAGAGGAGAAGAATAGAGAAAGAGTACTTAAATTAAGTCCATGTTTCCCAACAGAAAAGGTTTTTCTACCAGTGACTTTCTGTTAGTAATAAAGCATCAGTCTCTTAGTGAAGTCCTCTTTAGTGAAACATGAATTTCCACTGTTTCAGTGTTCAGTCTGGTTAGAAACCAAGCCAAAGTTGTACAGGTGAAGATCACATTTTAAAACAAGTAAATATACCATGCATTGGTGCAATCATACCTGTAGAAAAAAATCCATAATATAGACAAGCCTTCTGACAATATTGTTTTCTTAACTGCTGTTCCATAAAGACAGCATTTTTAACAAGATGTTTGGCTTAAGAACCATACTGTCAAGATAGTAGTGATAGTCAACATTCCAACTTCTGTGCAAGGTTATTTATATGGATTGTCTTCATACACAATGTATTATCTTAGATCCAGCAAAACGTACAGCAATCAGTATATAAATGCACAGCAGATCCAGACTAATTCAGAGTCTAGGAGAAGAGTTCTAGTGAGTCAAACTAAAAGTCACATAGAAATACAGGTTTGGGAATGCCTTTTGCTGTCAAAGAAATATAAATGAAACTAACAATAATTTTTAACTATCTAATATAAATATGCAATATATAATAGTATTGTTATATGCTATAAATAATGACTTACATATGGTATATTGCATGCAATAATATGATAATATTTTATTAACACGTTTCACTGTAATTTACATTTAAATCACTACATGTATAAGATAAAATTTCTTTGGAAATCTCAGCTGATAGCATAAGCAGTGTTTTTGTTACAAATGTGTATAAAACAGTAGTCACTCTTTCTAAGTGGTGAAATCAACGTTCTGAAGATCAATAATAGTTGCCTGAGTGAACAGTTCCCTCTATTTACCCATAGTAATCTTTCCCCATAAACAAAGAACTCTTCAGCTAATTCAACCAAAACATCAAACAAAAGAAATTGACCAAAAGACTAACCACATAAATCACACTGAGGTGAAGCAGAGGTTGACCAGAGTTTATCAGTGAAGCTCTGGAGAGTGCAAAACAAAGGCATCGTTGGGAAACTCTTATAACTGGGAAGTAGGATTCATTTGTTGAGGCTGAACTCTATGCTGATATGCCTACCTGCTACAAATTCCAAGTTAGTTAAAATGTTGACCTACTAGAGTACTAACAGTGGCATAAAAGGTCCAAAGAACTTCCTACTTTTTGTTTCGTTCTGTCTGAAAATGTCTTCAGTCACTTCCTAGTCTTTTTGTATAGGTCTGGTATGTTTCTAACTTGCTTGAGTCAGGAGTTAACCAGTTTGCACATAGTAGGTGACATGGAGACACTGCAGAGGTTTACACACCAGTACTATTTGAATCGGTTTATTCTTTGCACTAAGGACAAATACAGCTATTTATCTGGTTGCAAAGACAAGCTGAAGTTTAGAACTCTGTGGGTGTGACCTAGCTGTTATTCTATACTATCCATGTCATTGCTGAGGGGTGTGGTTTTGGCAGGAAAAGCCACACGACCTTATTGGAAGTCGGCCATTTTGCTTCCTTGAAAATGCAAATCGACCACAATGCTGAACTGACAGCACGACTGGGGAGGAACAAGCTGGTGCTAGGGGTAACCTCAACCCAGATGAACCCAGTTGAGCTGAGTCAAAAAGAGTGTGATGGGCCAGTAGCAGTGGTGGTTCAGGCACGCAGCACAGAACTGAGCTAGTGGAGATAGATACAACCCAGCTCAGACAACCTAGCTTTTGGGGGATTTCCTTTGTCACTGTCTTTCATTGCTTTTTTGGGGCTGGTGGTCTGAGAACCTTAGCTGCAGGAGCTCCACTGCCATATTCCTTTTGTTCCCAACTACCATGTGGGGCACCACATTGGAATGGTTGCCATACCACCTTTGTCTGGGGAACCATGTGGACGTGAATACCTTTCTGAGTGTAAAATGCTCTTCTCTTTTTGTATACTTTAGTTATTAATATTGCTGTTGTCATTGTGTGTCTTATTCCATTGTTTTTTGCTTTCAGTAATATGTTACCTGAACCATAATCTCTGCTTCTGTCCCTGCCTTACTGGAAGAGGCAGGGAGAAGGACAGTGGCTTATTTGGAGTTTAATTTCCTGCTGGTGTTAAAGCCAGCACATTGTTCATATTGAGTATTTCAGTCTTCACATGTAAGCTGACAAGATGCAGCTGCTACATCTTAGTGTTTTAAAAACATTGAGAATTATTCTGAACCTTATCTCCTACCTGAAAATCCAAGGCTGTCAGAAGTACCAGTAAGACCACTGTAGCAAATGATCTAAAGGTGAACATACACTACTCAGTGATATGTTTGCCAGCACAGCTTCAGACAAGAGGTTTCTTACCTCAGCAAGTATTTTGTGAGTAAATCACATTTAGTTTGCTTTGACTCAAATCATGTTCTAGTTCTTATATCATGAATGCACTGAAACTCTGGAATCTAACTTTAATGAAAATGTAAACATAGACCCTTGAATGAGCTCAAGAAGGCCCAATCTTCCATGATATACAGTTCCCCACTTCTGTGTGCAACTTCTGTGATTAAGTTGCACACAGATACTCATTGGGTGAGACAGTTGTTATTTAGTTGACATTTCCTGTTCTTTTTCCCAGCAATGTTCATTAGCCTAAATAAATTTTCATTAGGAGAGTTTTTCACATGAAAAAAAAAAAATGAAACTTGGGAGAAGTTCAGCATCAAGAGTGTGTCCTAATCAGTTACTTGCATGCTTAGACATACAGAAACACACTTTTTCTAGTGCTTCCATAGTGATAAGACTTTTTTTTATTTTTAATGCTTAAAAATAAATTATGCAGTGATAGGGACATTATAGTTATAAAGAAATGTAGATGCCCCCTCCTTGTTTCCTCTTGCTCACACCTACTTTTACAAGACATCACACTAACTGATTGGCATTGATATTTTTAAGGGCTATCTCTGAAAGCAAAGATGGTATTAATCAAAGTGTGAGTCTTTCAAATCTGATGTCTTATAAGGAGGTCACCAATAGTTAATTCTGTTAGGTGTGGTAACACCAAACCCATGCTACTTTATTTTTAGGAAATAACCAACAGACACTGTAAAAATAATGTGTTATCCATTTATAGTGTACAAACAGATTGATATAAATGAAATCTATTGTATTTACATGTAACTAAGTCTGACTCCTGTATTGATAAATTTATAAGGCTTAGGAGGCTCAGCTGTTCCAGGAGTATTGATTGATAAGATTAGAATTGTCTGTGGCTTTTGGTTCTAACAAGGAAATGAGTTAAAAAAATTATGACAAAAAGCTCTGTATAGAAGTTTTTGACGTAGTAAGAGGGTCAAAACCACAGGAATCATGTTCATTTGTGCTAAAGACATTACATAACCATTGATCTTTCCTGAAAACAATATACATAATATAGAATCTAATTCTAGTCCAAATGCTTCATTTAGCATCTGCATATTTCCCCTATTGCCACTAATTTTAAAGTGTTATTATAAATTCTTAATATTTTATTAATTGTTATTGCCGCTGTAAATATTTAGTCAATCAAACAGATAACACTGCAAACAGTAGCTATTATAAAAGAATGTCTTCGTGACAATGAAAACATTAGTAGTTAACCCACAGGTGAATGAAACAGTACAATGGCACTTTCAGTGAAAGGATGACTCAAGTACAAAACAATGTTTACTTAGTGACTTGAAGAGGGAATGGAATAAAAGTGAAAATATCCAGATATTATAGATATTATTAAAACAAATAATGATTTAACTGCCACAAAACCTCTTGTGAGGTGAAAAACGGTTTTAGCCCATATTTTAGAGATGGGGAAAATGATGTACCATAATTTTACATTCCTTCATCTTGATGGGCCACAGCTGAAACACTTGTGTTTTTATCTTAGAGTTGATGAACTCCTACAGCTCTAAGTAAGTTAATCATGAAGCACGGAGTAGTATCTGGAAGCACTAAAAATGCACTTGTTCCAGATTGAAAGGGTGATTCTTCATCCACTTTCCCATTTTGAAGATTAGATCTTGGCTTCTGTAGTGAAAGATGCTTTTTGTCATATTATGTTTGATATTTTACAGTTTCCACTATACTGCCTGGAAGGAACATTCAGTCTGAAATTCTTTATTTAGTCTTTTGTCAGTCTCTCACTAACAACCTACTTTTTATGTCTTCCTTTCTATTATGATTAATAGTTTACATTTGTATTTGGAATGCTTCAAGCTACAGTCATTGCAATCCCTTTCAAAATTTCCTTCTGTGTCTTCTGACACTACATGAATATTTGTGCTTGATCATTATTTCTTATGGGTATGCAGTGAAGATAGGTAGGTGCAGTTTCTCAGTATATTTTACAGTAAATGTTTTGCTTCTTTCCAGGCTATGGAAACATAGTACAGTGTCCAGTGTCCTGGACACAATGATTGGAAATACTTTCAGATCTTAGACCTGGGAAGTTACTAAAAAAAAAAAAAAAAAAAGAAAAAGGATTCCCCTTTCCACTACTCTATACTATAGATCTATCACATGGGTGTTATGACTGATCTGATCTAATTGGTTCACCAACCACCAGTCCACCCTTTGACAAGAAAAACAAATATGTTTCTTTAGCAATACTTTCCTTTCCAGAGCTTAATGTAAAATAAGGGTTCTGAGGAACTGAGGTACAGGATTGAAGATAAAATCATCTTCTGCAACAAGTTACATCAGCACAGCTCACACATGGCTCCTTTCACAATTTTCTTGTGTAGCTTGCTGAACTAATTTTTATATTATATCTATGAAATTAAATATGCATTGTTTATATGTTTTAACAGTTATATAATTTATATATATAAATAATACAAAATATAAATAACTGTTAAAACATATAACATTTTTCTTCTCTTAATGAAAAAATGCTAAAATATGAAGAAAACTTGAAAAAATATATTTGTGGAGCAACAATAACTTTGTAAAAAGATTTACACACACTGTTAAAAATATAAACAGTAGCTTAGAAAATTCAGTAGTTGTACTAAATACCATACAGAACAGTATCAGTGACTGTAGCTTTACACCGCCTCTTAAAAATCGTGCATTTTGAGAACATCCTTAATGGAACCAGTGATTTCCCTCTGGACTTCCATATAGTACAAATTTTCTTTTACCCTGCTTGCTGATATCTCTATTTCTAAGAATACACCTGTGACTAGGTTTTTTAAAGCATTTAGAGACTTAAACACCTTAAATACTTTTGCCTAGTCAAAAGAGAGAAAAAAGTCCTTTGATAGGATTTCTGAAGATCAATAGAGAGAGCCTTAGAAAGAGGCTGACTGAGGATTTATTGAGAACCAGGAAATGGATTTGAGTTAGCACAATGCCAGGTGTTAGTTAAACTATCTAATGCGGTCCTTTCCTAAAGTTGCTGAGAAACATATAGAGAGGTTTTTTTGTATGTGATTTCAGAATCTCAAATAGAGTGAAAGACAAATCCTGCTTCTCCTAGGATCAGGAACTATGGATGTTTGCCATTACAACTAGAAGAAGCAGTTGCATAAAGAATGTGGAGCACAAGAAGCCTAATGGATCTCAGTTAAGCTACTTGCACCAGCCCTGTTGTGTCTACTTACAGACAGAATAATAATTAATTCTGTTACAATGGCAATTTATAAATTTTCTGTACAGTTACAAGTACAGGACAAATTCTGTTAGTGAGTCTTGTCTGTTGCTCCACACTAAGACTAATAATATTTGTCAGTGTCTAGAAATTTGGATGAAGCTTTTTAAACGTTGCCTTTATCTGTTGTAAGTTACTGTGATGGGTTAGCCTTGGCCACAAACACCAGCCATCCACTCACTCACTCCCCATCTTCACCACGACAGGGGGAGATAATAGGAATGGCAAAGCTTATGGGTCAAGACAGAAAGGGAGATGATTCACCAATCACTGTCATGGGCAGGACGGACTCTGCTTGGGGAAAAATTATTTAATTTATTGCCAATTAAAAATAAAGCTGTGTGGTGAGAAACAAACATTTAAACAATGCTCCCCCTCTCCCCTTTCAAGACTGAACTTCACTCCACTCCCAAGTTCTCTCTCCTCTAAGTCCCCCCTACCTGAGGCTCCACAAACAGCAAATGGGATGGGGAATGGTGGTTGGGGTCAGTCTGTAAGAATTCCTCTATGCTGCTCCCTCCTTCTCACACCTTTCCTCTGCTCCAGTCTGGCTTCTCCACTTAGGTAATATCTATCTAATAGCTGCTCTGGTGTGGGATCTATCACGGGCTGAAGGTGGACATCTTCTTCACCATGGTCTTTCATGATCTGCAGGGGAACCTCTTCTCCAGCACCTGGAACACCTCCTCTCTCCTCCTTCTCTCATCTTGCTATCTGCAGGGCTGTTTTCCTACACTTTCTTCCTCTCTACTTGCATTTTTCCGGAGGTGCCACCACCTTGGCAGGTGGGCTTGGCTGTGTCCTGCAGTGGGTCTGCTGGAGTTGGCTGGAACGGGCCTCTCCTCACAGGAGCCACCACTGCAGCCTCCCGCTGCCAAAGTGTTGTCACTTACTCCCAGCACAGCTGTCCAGAGAAAATGCTCAGATAATTTGCTAACAATAATATAATGCACTCAACATTGTTTATTTTTGTTCATTTTTTTGAAGGGGGAAACACTTGTGGATTTTGTTGTTGTTGTTGTTGTTCCTTTCATGAATTAGCAACAACGTATAGTAAGTTGAGGTTTTCACTCATCAATGTTTTTCCAGTGCCTGATGTATTGGTAGTGGAAGGACATTAATGTCACAATTTTCTCTCTTGAGCTAGGGTCGTGGTGTTAATTATAAAAGTTGTATGTTTTTAAGTAATAAGACAGTATTTGTTGTGAGTAATGGGAAGACTTGAGTTTTTACAACACTGTTATTCTTTTCTTCCTTTGAAGAAAGCAAGGCTTAGCAAGGCTAAGAATAATGAATCTATATTTCACATATATAAAAATTCATATAGTTGGAAAAATAGAGAACTTATGCAGAATACTTTTATGACCAAAAGCTTGCCATTTTTCTACCAGTTGCATCATTTGGTCTAATGAAAATATAACCGCCTTCTTATAAAAACAACTGATTTCTATTTTTAGAACTGTGATGGTGTATATGGCATAGTAATTAATTCTGCTTTAATTATCTGCCCTTACAGGTGGGGAGGTGTTTACTTTGGCTGGATGCCAGGTGTTCACCAAGCCGCTGTATGACACCCCTCCTCAGCTGGACAGGGAAGGGAAGATAAAGCGGCAAAAACGTCATAGATTGAGATAGGGCAGTTTACTAAAGCAAAAGTTTGTGAGCAGACAAGAAAGGAGAAAACAACAACAACAATAGAATTATTCTCTACTTCCTATCAGTAAGTGATGTCCAGCCACTTCCTGTGAAGCAGGACTTCAGCGTTTGTAGTGGCTGCTCTGGAAGACAAACGTTGTAAATAATGAATGCCACTCCTTCCTCTTCTTAGCTTTTATATCTGAGCTGACATCATATGGTATGAAATATTCCTTTGGTCAATTTGGTCCAGCTGTCCTAGACGTGTCCCCCCTCCCAAGATCGTGCCCACCCCCAGGCTATTGATGTGGGACAAAATGCTGAGGAGACAGCACTGATGCTGTGCCAGCACTGCTCAGCAGTAGCCAAAGCACTGGTGTCTTATCAACACTTTTCTAGATACCGATGCAAAGTACAGAATTATTAGGGCTGCTATGGGGAAATGAACTCTTATCTCAGTTGGACCAAATACAACAGGGTGTAGGATGCAGAAAACCCCTTACTGGACTACTCTCTCAGCATGACACTGAACTGATGGATTAACTTTAGCTACCCTGTACTGCTCAGTGCAAGCATAATTCATTGATGAGTATCCAACTGTGTCATGGTTTTGTTGTCTGAGCTTGTTAAAGCTTTCTCGTAATCCACTATATGGTAATTTTCATATAACAATAGAAAACAGATGTTTTGAATAGATAATGAAATTTTAATTCTGAAGTAAATAAGTGCAACATTTTCAACTTCATTTAAATGAGGTGCTGTGAATACATTTATCTCATCTAATGTGTGTCTCTAAAAGTTGGAAAAAAAGTCCTTACTTGCTGACAGTATTACCTGAAAGTATTCCTTGTACCTGCAGACCCATATCTTTTTTGTTGTCTAATCTCTATTATGGTCTCTACTCCTATGCTTTACAGAAGCATAAAAGCAATTGTGGAGAGAAACTAAGTCAACAAATTGCCAACTACATACTTCAGAAATCACAGCTTAGGCATCTGGATTTCACTTCATTGTTTTAGTTCCTACTTTACAGTCAAAAGAAAGAAGTAAGCATCCCTGAAAAGTCATTAGTCTCATCTTACCTTAGTGGTATAAAGGGAACCAGCTTTAACTCGGACAAGTAACTTCTAGACAACTGAAGCTGGATGAGATGAACTGTAGGATGCATGAACACAACTTTAAGAACTGAAAATGAATCTGAGCTTTGCTATAGAAGCAGTTGGTATACCACTTGCTCATTCTGATATTGGCTTGTAAACTCTATTAAAAATCCCGCAGTAGTTAAAATCTTTGGGTGCTGGAAAACTACATTTGCATGAGATATAAATTACTATAAGTTCCTAAGCCCGATATGACTGTCAGTATTCCTACTTTCTTTCTGACTGTGAAGGGTTTTTGATTCTGTTATCTGATACTAGTACATGGGCTGTGCATGGATCAGAGATTACCTGCTCTCTAACTTTCTTTTACTACTCTTGCCATAAGTGCTGAGCCCTCCAATTCAGCTGTTTTTATGGTGCTCTTTTTCTTACAAGGCCAGCATCCTGTAAAGAAAGGAGGAGATAGTTCTGTTTGCTTGAAAATTTGCATGTGAACGCTAGCTACAAGACAAGTAAATGCACATCCACCATGAGCACAGTTCATGAAGTGATGAGGACACAGCCTCAGAGGGAATGATTGTTTCACAACAAGGAGCTCATGCATTTAAAATTGCTCAGCACCTGGGCTTGAAATGAGTCCATGCTCCTGTTGCTTAATACTGTTGCCCAGTAGTTTTGGCAACAAGACTGACAGCTTGAAGGGTTATTCTCAAAATCATATAGCATGTTAAATTCTAGTAATGCATTTTTTTTCCCTTCCTTGGCAAGACTGTAAGAAAAAATTGGCTGGATCTTTATAGATGTGCATCCGACTGAATGGCAAAGCCTGGCTATCAATTTTATCACTATTAAGCTATAGTTTTGGGTTTTGCACTTAGCCAACATTAAACTTTGAATCGCATTTTCGCCTTAAGGAAATCACTTTTTTCCCACCTAGGGGATTAATGCATGTGCATGAGACTTTCAGACATTGTCTCGATTAACTTTTGACTGCTTTTGTGGTATTGAGAATATAAAATCTGTACAAATATGAAAACTGATAGCTATCTGCAGAGCCAGAGGCTGTCTGTATGAATGCCCACAGAAGATCAGACTGAGTGTCTTTTTAGACAGGTATCTCTTTGCTGTAAATGATTTGTGGTGAATACATAAGGAAAATATAATTAACGAGGCATATGTAGTATTGTTTTACCCTCATATACTGTCTTAAATTTGAGGACTTTTTTGAGCATTCGATACTTCAGAAGAATGGGGAAAAGTTTTAGGGTGGTGCAATGAACCAGAAGGGTGCAGGGTTAACCAAAACAGAGTTCTGACACAAAGTTCAATCATGACTTCTTGCTTGGAACTGCCCTACTACTAAAATTGCCGTATTCTTACATTGCTGTGTAGGTTGCCATCATAGATTCCTGTTAGAAACAGGGAACTGGACAAAGTGGATAGTTAGTCTGGCTATTAGAGAGCTTTTTAAAAAATGTATAAAAACAGCAGCATCACAGAATCACAGAATACTGCAGGCTAGGTGGTAGTTCAGGCAATCTCTAGTTCAAATCAGCTTCAGCTATGAGGTCACACCAGGTTACTTGAGTCTTTATCCAGTTAGGTTTTGAAAAACTCCAAGGATGAAAACTACAGTCTTTAGGATATTGTTCCACCACTTGACTGTCCTCATAGTAAAAAGTTTTCTCCTTACAACAGGTATGTCATATTCAACTTATATCTTTTACTCAATTTGTGTCTACTATTTTTGTCCTCCCACACTGTGAAGAATCTGGTTGTACCTTCTTGCTGAACAAGCTGAACTCTCTCAAGTTGACTGATGTTTTCTTTCCCCTTGTTGGGGTTGCTGAATCCGGCAACAAACTGGCCACAGTCTTCTACATGTAATAAGTAGAGGGGAACAATCACTTCTCTTGAACTACTGGCCATGTTTTAGTTCATAGGGCTTAGGTTAATTTTGACCATCTTGCCGCCAGAGAACACTGTTGGCTCACATTGAGCACATGGTCCACTGAGGTCTCTATGTCCTTTTCATAAGAACTACTCTCCATCTGGTCTGTCCTTAACCCACAATGAGTTCTTCCTTCTAGGTGCAGGAGTTTGCATTCATCCGTGTTGATTTTCATAAGGTTGGCCCATTTCTCCAGCCTGTGCCTGGTACTCCTGTACAGCAGCACTTCCCCTGAGCAAGTCACAATTTGGTGACACTGCAAACTCTGTGAGAACACACTCTTTCGTCTCCTGCAGGCCACTGATAAAGATATTAACAGGACAGATTGGAGCATAGACTCATGCAGTACTCTGCTTGTTAACAGCCTCCAGGTAGAATATAACAAGCACAATGAGAAGAGATTGCACATGTAGACCAAAGATGCCAGTTCTACAGGTTTGACACAATTTTTGATGATCAAACACTGAAGAAACCTTCAAAAGGGAAAATAAGGGGAAACTGCATTGTTTGTACTATGGTATTGTACTGTACTGCATATAAAACACATGCTACTTAGTGCTTAAGAAAGAGTCACCAAATTAGGACATCTTTACCAACTTCTGTCTTATCTTTATTCTTTCCATCCATTCACAAATGTAGGATATTTATTTCACTTACAGATATATTTATAGCATTTTTTTTTTTAATTTTAGTTTTGTTTTGAAAACAACAGAAAACAAGAAAGATTAACAAAATCAATATTGTTCTTTTTTTGAAGAGCAGTTGCTTCTAAACATCTGGAACATCTAATATATATAAGAAGCTGGGTTTTATTGGGCTAAACATAGAACTGTATGGAGCACTTTAGTACTGATTTTGAGTATTAGCACATTTTTTTTTAATTTTTTTTTTTTTTTAAGTCTGGATTATTACCTTAATGTAATAAATACTAAAAGTTATACATTCATGAAAGACACAAGACATATGCTTAAAAATCCAAAAACTAGAATATACTGTTTAACTGGGTTTTGTTGTTACTATTTATTATTTATTTATTATAAACTGCTTGAAGGCCAGAAAGGTATCTCAGCATTTTTTCAGTATTTTGTATTCAATTATTAATATATTTTCTTTCAAGAAGCTACAGATTTAAAAAATACTGTATTTTGTGAAATTACCCATTTTGTAACTGGTGGAAAACTGAAGATATTGAAATACTCTTATCTCAAGTTGTGATTAGAAAGGAAGCAAAATAATGTTATTGCGATTTAAGTCTTTGATATCTCTCTTTGTAGTTATTTAGGATGGGGGAGTCCTGCTTTTCTGAGTGCCTGTGCTAGACAAACAGTGCTTTGCCAGATTCCTAATAGTTATCTAGGCTTTGGTCTCCCAGTTTTGAGGTCAGAGCATTAACGCATTTGCATTATAAAGAGAAATAAAACTTGTTTGGAATCCCAATATATATTTCATCTGGTTTAAAGCCTTAATCCTGGATTCTGAATGCTGTGTGGTTTTAAGAGTATTAGTACAGATTTGTACAAAATGGCTTGATATTGCATGTGTAAGCACTTTCCACCCACATCAGAAAGTTAAATAAAAAAAGAAATAAACCTAGATCAGGGTTAACAGGGTCTAACTGCTGAAGCCCTGGGAAGACCAGATGGCTGTGTGAAACTATTATCTTGCTTTTTTCTATTGTTCTGGATACAGCTTTTCAATCAAAGATCTTTTATCTTTATTTTTAATACAAAAGAATAATAAAAAACCGAATAGGTATCAAAGTCTGATTTGAAAGATTTTTAGAGTTTCTTGCTTTGTTTGGGTTTTTTTTTGGTTGTTTTGGTTTTGGGTTTTTTTTGGGAGGAGGTGGGGAGTGTGCATTTGTTTGCCATTTGTTTGATTGTTTGTTTTCCTTTTTAACATTCCATAACTGTCGATACAGCCAGAGCACCAGACACACTCTTACTTTTTTTCTTAGAACCTACTTCTGTGACATGCCCATTTCAGGGCAGATGGGAATGGTTGTATTAGCAACTGGCCAAAATTCAGATACTCTATTTTGTGTAATAAAACCTACATAATGATATTTCAATATTTGTGTTTGAACCAAATCATGCAAGTTTGTTAAATTTCCCATGAACAGAAATCCTGAAGAAGACAAAAAAGCAGTTTCCCCTACCTCCCTCTGTTCCCATAAAATAAAATAAAATAAATGCACTGGGTCCTGCAACTGCTAAACAAAAATTGCATCCTTGAAGGGATCAAAAGACTGGGGAATGAGTTGGCTCAGGAGCTGGGACATCTTAGAATCTTTGACTAAAGAACAATCTGCCCAGTGGGGCTTCCTATGGTCACATGCCATTGATCTCCAGCAGCTGCTACACTGGAATTAACATTCTTGTCTGCTGCTTGGTTGACTACTGCTGTTAACCATGTGAAATTGTTACAAATGTCCATTTCAGCATCTCCATGTCAAAAAACCTGGAAAACCCGAGAGCCAGGCTTGGTATAAAACTCTCAAGAGTGCTAAACTCTGACTGCAGAGCTAAAAGTTGACCCCTATTTAGAGGCAGAGCTCAGCAATTAAGATCAGAGTCTGAAAACCTTCCCACAGCAAACTGCCCTGGCATCATGGATAATGAGAATTCATACAGAGAGGGAAAACACATCGTATCTAAAATACTCTTTAGGGTCTTGGATTTTCAGCCACTAAGAACAGATGAGAATTCTGTCGGATTGTCCTTAGAGTCCTGTATTTGATTTCATAGAAATTCCTTGATTTCAAGACCTCTAAAGAGACTTTCATTTTAGGTACAATGAAGAGGTGTTTTCTGATAAAGCTTAATTTCACTGGAAAATTTTCTGAATAGATTAAATTTGTTGTTTTTTTCAAATTAGAAGTTATAGCAAAAATGTAACTTTCTGCATCTATATATTGTTTGACATCTAGTGTCCTTCAGTTTTCATATTTTATTTAGCTTCCTAAGGCATTTGATGCTGCAAAATTTGATATGTCCTCAAAACAAGCAGTTTGGATGGCAGGGTTTCTAAATCTTAGGAAAATACTGAGCAGAAGTTGGCTGCTGTCACTCAGGATGTTGGGATAATGACCCATTCCAAGAGCTCATTGTTCAATATTGTTAAAAATGAAAACAAAACAAAAACAAATTGCCTAACTTTTAGGAAATATTAAAACTGGAATCAGGAATTAAAGTGATAACATAATTATGTCACTATTTCAACCTGTTGCTGACATCTTACGTACTATGTAGCTTTTGTGTTTACATCCCAGGAGAGTTATAGAAGACTGTGAAAAATTCAGAAAGAACCAAAGGTGATCAAAGAAGTGAAGTGTGGTTTAAATGTATTTTTGACCACATTAAAAAAAAAAAAAATCATCTCTTTACTTTGCAATATGTAGGGAAGGGAGGTGTAATAAAGCTGTATATAATCCTTGGCCTTATGGAATGATTAAAATGTTTCTAAGGGCTCATTTCCCCATTGCCCCCTGCTGGGGCATTGCTGGGGCAGGGCATCTGGAAGATAGAAAATAAAAGTTCTAAGGTGTGGATCCCTGAGACAAACACTCTAGAACATCTACTGCACATCCACAGTATAGTCATCTTGCACTTTTGCTTAAGATACTGACAGACCTGCACACTTGTAAGTTGAATCAGGTGAAACAATGCCACGAGAATATACCAAACCATTAAATACAGGTCTCCTGTATGCCTTAATTTCTGAATTGTAATGTAAAAGTGATAAGAACCCATACCGTTGTGCTTCTTAAGCAAATGCTGACAAGGTCAAAATCCCTCTTAAAGACAATTAACTGTGTGATTTGGGGTTATTTTTACTGCTATTTTGTATTTATAAACATGTTTGAAAAAGCAGTTTTTTCTCTGTTCTGTGTGCCACCTTAGAGGAAAAAAATATTGTTCCCATTAAATCAATATATTTTTTTTATTGAAAAAGACAATAGTATATTGAACACATTGCAGATCTAAAAATTGACTGATTTTAGGAAGAGACACCAAAATTTTACATGAACTACATACACAGAGTCATAGTGTCATGATAATCCAAGCAACCATGAAACAAGATTTGTCTTTGTGAAATCCTCTACTACGCTGACCTAAACATTCATAAAGCAAAAATATTTCTTCATTTTTGGTCTACTCTCTACTTAGGAATCAAGACAGAATTTGAGAGAGCTGTGATCATGCAGTAAGAGCACATGCAAGTTCAGAAGTTCCCCTTAGTAGCAAGACTTGCTACTGGAAAGACAATGTAATTTTCAGACCTAAAATCTGATAGCATTGAAAGGCTTTCATAGTTGCCTTAAGAACAAACTTTTAAAACCACTGTGGAGCTGTATATGTTACAGTTTCTGATCTTTTGTGTTGTTTTTGTCTGTAGACTGCATCATCTCTAAAGCCTTTACTTACAGTCACTCCCACATCTTTAGTTTTTAAAAATACGTGTTCCATTAATCCTTTCAATGAAAGCTCTCAGACAAGTTCTCTCAGGAGGTCACCTTTATTTTATGAATGGTGAGCAAGATCAACATATAGATCATAAACAATGGTGTTTTTCATTTTGAAGAAATATGGGATTTTAATTGCATTGTAGAGAAGAAACTTAGTATTTCCTGTCATCTGCTCCAAACATTTAATTCTATTGTTCTTCTGAAAGGTCAAATCTGGAATGTCACATCTGCAAGGACACCCATGACCTCTCTTGGCATCCAAGGTCCTGTAAGATGGAAGCAGGAAGACTGAAGAATGCTTCCCTGAGTATCCAAAATAGATTATTTAAAACTTAACTGAACAGCTGAGTTCCCCAAGGTATCAGTGTTATGCATACATATGCACAGAAGGTTTAGCATTTAAAAATATCAGGAAGCATTTCCAAATCAGTCCCAAATGGCTCTTAGAGCTTCTTTCCTTTGTTCATTGCTGGTTTGTTGGATTTTGTGGTTTGGAGTTGGGGGTTTGCCTTTAATTATTAATATTTTTACTTTTTATAATTCATCAGAAAGAAAAGAATGATTATTTCTCTGAATACCAGTAGCCCTGGGAACTTTATCTGATGAAAGAAACTCTATTTTATGCACATCTCATCTTTACAGTCCTCTTGTTTGTGAATACTAATACTAATGGCATTCCTTAACTCTTGAGCTTATTGGGGTAAAAAAACAACAGCAAGATATCTTTAGGGAATTTTGATATTTAACTGCTTCCTTTTTTTTAAGTAAGTTTTAAACAATATAATAATAATAAAAAAAATGCAGAACAAAATAAGTAAACTTTTCAGCAAGTGAAAAAAAATAGTTTAAGTGGGAGTCTGGAAGCAACATAGTCTTTTCTTTCATGCAATCTAAAAGAGGTGTACTTTAAGTTTCTCAACCCAACCTTTTCTCTGTGAGTCTTGGTGCTGGTCAGACTGTGTCTTTTCTCGGTATCACAACCATTCAATTCCCTCCAATGTAATTAAAACCATCTTTCTTCAAACTGATTAAATCTTGCAACATCTGTGAGGGAAGAAAAGAAGGTATAAACATTCTCTTTTCCTTTACACAGATGGGAGGCACATCCCAACAGAATGCAAAATACTCAAGTGGTGTTTTATGTTAAATCCTGTTCAAATAAAAACTGTGGATTTGTGTTTTGCTGCTTTGAGTTCTAAGGGATTTGATTAAGATCACTGATCAAGTCACTGTTAAGAGCCAGAAAAAAACACAAGTCTTTGGACTTTTGAGACCAAAGTGGAACATTCTACATACATTTAAAAAGATGGAAGATAAGTGAGATGAGCTGTAATTAAAGGGGCCTGATATTTTCTGGGAAAGAGTAAAGGGGTTTCTCATCACTTTAGAAAAAGGTTTTAATAATTACTTAAACTTTAAATGAAGAAGGCCAGATTCCTGTTTCAGGCAAAATTAAAGATCAGTTATGAAAGAATATATGGAAATAGATTTTAAAACATTTCTCCCCTTTGTGCTAGTATGAATCACAGACCTAAAAACTTTGTTAATTCCAACAGTCACAACAAGACACTCAGATGCTTTCTCATACAGGTTTTATATCAAATAAAAAAGAATATACTTTTGTGGGTGTGCCTTTCTTTTAAATGGGGGAAACACTAGTTAATACTGCCTGTGTTTTGCCAGACAGCTATGAAGTTTTGCCATCTTGTGCTTTCTAAGTTCCACAAAAATGAGGACTTGCTCTGCTAGGTGAAAGATTTCGTCTAGGCAGAAGACTTTTGTTACATACTGTTTACACTCTGAACTTGCCTGGGAGAACAGAGTTTTAAAAGTCTTGTATTTTTTTTGTTCATTTATAAAATGATTATGTAAAGTTTGGTTCTTTTTATTCATGCTAAGAAAGTAGTACTCGAAGATGGAATAAAAAGATTCATAGACCATCTCTTGCAGATGGAAACATATCTTGAACATAATAAGCAATTACTGTGACAGGACTTTACATTTTCCAGTCTGTGAGTTTCTTTGTGCTTTTTTGCTAACAAAGAGCAAACTGCTTGACTCCATGGAACTTACAGAAACATGTTTATTTTTTTCTCTTACCCTTAATTGCCTGTGCAGGTTCATTGCATTACATCTCATATTATTCTTCGTATTAATAAGAAGTATTGGGTTCTTGTACATGCCTCTAGCCTTGGTAATGAAATCCTTGGTGCCTTTCTGAGATCCATGCTCCTGATGTCATTGAAATATGTAAGGGACAATTTTTTTCTACAGAAATTATAGGTGCATACCTTTTAGTAACTTGTTTTTTTTAAAAGAAAAGGGAATTATTGCGATGGCAGACATTCATGTCTGTAGAATAGCTAAGATTATATGATTTGATGTAGAGCTTTGTGAATAATCTTTCTGCTTTTATCTGTACTTCATCTAGAAGCAGCTGGAGCAGTAGCTTCATGACATTAGACCCTTAGAGAAGCAAAGTTTCCTCTGGTCCAGCTGTCTTAATTTCAGACGGCAAATAAAACCTTTTTTGTGAACTTCATTTCTTTGCTCTCAGTGTGATCCTGAAGCAATTTAAACTGTATATCAGACTTTTCTTAGAGATTGTATGTTTTTAGACTTCATACATAACTCTGTGCCCAGAGTGAGGCTAAAATCCTCTTTGCTTTTTGATGCATACTTGTTCATTGTGCCAACAAAATCTAGCATGTAGAGCTGATTTAAATGACAATAATATAGTTTTCATTTAAAACTAGATAAAACAAAGAGAAGAGATCCATTATCTGTACCTCTGTCACAGAAGAGCTGTCTCCTGCAGAGTGCATATATCTCACTTGAAAGTTTGCTAGACTTGTTTCAAGATATTTTTCCATGTAAGTGATAGTTGTGTTTGCCAGAGGGGTGTAGAGCAAACAAGGAAAGAGCTGGTATGTGTAAATTAAATTTGCTTATGCTCATAGGAAAAATAACATCTTCCTCTAAAGCAATCAGGGTCAAATATTTTCTTAATAAGTGTCATAATTAAAGGGAGAAACTGCTTCATGGATAGTTCTTTTTCATTCAGGATTCAAAGACCCACTTTCTGTTTAGTTTAACAGTACTGATCAATGTTTCAATGCTAAAAAAATGTTGTATGAGCCATTAATTTACTTTTAATATCTATTGCTAATATGAAACAATTGAAGTGAGGCAGCAGTCAGAATGATGTATCAGCCATATCTAGTCTCTTGATTGTACTGCACAGGTGTGATATTTTGAAGAGGGGGAAAAAAAAAATTTCTTCTGAAATAAAACCTGAAAGTGGTTTTGAGAATAGTTTCTTTGACAGATAGTTTCCAAAAGGCTGGACGATTAAGACAACCATAGGCTTGTTGCCATGGACTCTACAGAACTCTTCAATACTTTCTGCATGTGCTTTTGATCCACAAGTTCCTGAACATACCACAGTGCTAAGGCACACAACACATTTAGGGTATAAGAATACAGCTCTGAGAGCCTGTAATAAAGCCTTCACAAAATTGGTTAAATTTTCAACAGGAAAAAAACCCTCAAACCCACAAAACCAGTAAATATGTCTTTAGTTTAAAGGATTGCCATGTGGGTAAAAGCAAAGACAGTGTCAAATTCTGCTTAGTGTGGATGCAGCTCTAGATTAGCCTTGAAGAACACATAGGAGGAACCTACAAAGCATGACCTGGAGATAAAAGGTAAATGCATGGGACAGAGATATATTTACCAGCCAATGTATGAGGTCAGGACAGGTATCAGCAGAGTAGTAGGGAAGCCCCCTGAGGAACAAATCACAATCCATTCCTGTGTGTATAACAATGTAAAAGTATTTATTAGCAAGTTTTTGCAGATGACAGTCTCTGGCGGGATAATAAATGATAAAAAAAAAAAAAAAAAAAGAAAACAAAAAATTATTCCTGTGCATTTGTCATAATCTGAATGGGTGATCAGAATGGGAACCATTCAGCAAACCTGATTATAGTCTAATGTGGTTATTCTCTGTTGTGATTTAACCCCAGCTAGCAACTAAGCACCTTACAACCACTTGCTCTGTTGCCCCTGGTGGGATATGGGAGAGAATTAGAAGGGTTAAAGTGAGAAAACTTGTGAGATGAGATAAACACAGTATAACATGTAAAGCAAAAGTGGCACACACATGCACAGAAAAAGAATTCATTCACCACTTCCCATAGGCAGGCAGGTGTTCAGTCATCTGCAGGAAAGCAGGGCTCCATCACATAGAACAGTGACTAAGGAACACAAAGGCCATCACTCCAAACTTCTCCCCCTTCCTTTTTATTCTCCCAGCTTTGTATGCTAAGCATGACACCATACAGTATTGGAATAACCCTTTGGTCGATTGGGATCTTGGCTCCATCCTCTCCCAGCTTCTTGTGCGCACTCAGCCTAGTTGCTGCTGGGATGGGGTGAGAGGCAGAAAAGTCCTTGATGCTGTATAAGCTTAACTGCTCACCCACAAAGAAAATGTTTCTGCATTATGAACACTATTTTCAGCACAAATCCAAAACACAGCCCCACACCAGCTACTCTGAAGAACATTAACTCTCTCCCAGCCAACTCCAGCACAGTCTTCCCCTCTGAGATTAATTAGTCTCCTACTCTGAACTGTTCTCTGGAGAATACTATCATGGTATCTTCCTCTACTGACTATAAGGAACTCTAGGGAAATTAGCCTTTATAGACAAAAATTAGCCTTTGGAAATACATTCCCCTTCCCTGGTCTGACAAATATCTACATATCTGGGATGTGAATAATGCATATGCTTGTAGAGCTTCTTGCAAAATACCACTTGGGAAAAAAAAAAAAAAGAAGGTACTCTGATGACTGCTGTTGCACACAAAATATGCCTGCTCTGGAATAAGTAAGAAGTACAGCTACTCTTCAGTCTAAGGCATAACTATAGTAACTGTGAAATCCTCTAAAAATGGAAATCAGCAGCAAAATGGACAAGCATTCTTTTTCCAGAAAACACAAGTGATGTTATATTTTGGATCTGTGGCTAGTAGATACAGTACTCCCAGATTATTGCACAGAACAAACAAGTGCGTTGTTTTTCCTTTCACATAGAGCATCCCACAGTAATTTCAGAATTTCCTTTTTCCCTAACAGATCTAAGATCATTAAAGTATGAATCTTTTTAAAACAAACAATTGCAGATTCGGAGATACTTCCCTTTCAAAGACTGATTCTTTGTATTTAGAGTGTGAAGAATGTTTTATCATTTATTTTAGAACCTTTGACAATAGGGGATTAAGGAGCAAAGTGACTAAATGCTACATAGAGTGACGTCAATGTCAAAATGTGAAGAAGTCAAGTCCTTTTCACGCACTGATATATTTGTATAAATGACAACTTTCATAAACCAAACAGGTAGACCTTGAACCAAAATAAAAATAATTTAAAAAGTGTTTATTTAGTGCATACATACCGTGCATACATAACATGCCAGTTGCAAAGTCACTTTTCTTTAAGTTCATTCCTTGAAGGTATCTCTCTTTAAATTGTAACTGTCTGGAATTTTTCAGATACTGACATGACAAATTTATTCAATTCACATATGCAGGAATTTCCCAAGAGAAATAACGGACGGACAACACGCAGGCAAACACACAAAAAATCTTTTAAAAAATTACTTTATTGTTTATAAAAAGAATCATTAATTATTAATTATTAAATATCCTTATTTTAAGATGAAATGTGTAAGCATATTGAAAATATTTATTAAAAGTAGGACATACTTTGTCCTTCTCAAATGGAAATGATACATATGAATTTATTAAGTAGGAGGAGTATGTTTGTGCTCTACACCATAACACAATCCAGGCATATGGATTGTGCCTCTGTGATCTCCAAACGTCTGTTTCTTCATAAACTGTCCTCTACAGATTACACAGGCATTCCTGAAAAGTTTATGAAAAGAACAGATTTCATCTACTGATCATTGTAGTTTTGTATTATTTAATCATAGTACCCAAAATAGAAAAGCATGTCTACAGATGGATAACAATAGTTATAAAATCAGAGGAAGACTGCCTGTTAGTGTAATAAGTATGTTTTGGTTTTATGATCATCTTGTCTAGGTTCTAAATTACCTAAATAGGAATTCTTTGAAGCTTAAAGCTAAATATGAATTTAAATGCCTAAGCTTGAAGTTTTGACTTTGGAAATGTTGATCCTACATACTTGAGTAAAACATTCTTATATGATAAGCTAAGTATTGAATAAAAGTTTAAAATAATATTGCCTAATATTTGTGAAACATGCTAATAATTGTCTTTTACCTCTGTAGATTTTCTTCCTTTGAGTCAGAGTACATAATTTAGAGACTCAGTATTACAGATTTGATACCTGTATGAAATTGGTCTAATTATGCAGGCCTTGATTTCACTAGCATACAAAAATGCAGAGCAAGGAGACAGCATCACATTCCTCTTCTAATCTCCACACTACAACCAGAGGTAGTCTGAATAGCTGACAGGTAATGCCTTATATGGAAGCCTCCTAGTTTTCTCCTATAGCTTTTTTTCCCCTCTTTAGGATTCTGACATAAGAAAGCTCTTGTTATTCTTGAAAATCAGATGTCCTTATAGACATCTAACTTAAGACTTCACTTTTTACAGGTCAAATTATAACACTTTAGTAGATTTTACTCCAATGCACTTACTTGGAAGTAGAACAAGATGTGCAGACTGTGTTCATGCAGACTCCTTTGTTAATGTCAGAGGAGATGATACCAGGAGCGGGACACTTACTTTTCTATATGAAAAGACAAGTAAATGTAAATTCAGACTCACTTTTATGGTAGTTGTATGTTTTATATGGCTATGGAGATTCATTCCTGTCCATCTGAAAGTCCAAACTTGTAAAAAGTTATTGCATTTATAGCATAGAATATGCTGACTTGGAATGGACCCATGAGGATCATTGAGTTCAACTGCTGCCCCTGCACGGGATACCCCAAAAGTCTCATCATGTGCCTGAGAATATCATCCAAACACTTCCTGAACTCTGTCAGGTTTGGTGCTGTGACCACTTCCCTGAGGAGCCTGTTCCAGTGCTCAGCCACCCTCTGGGTGAAAAACGTTTTCCTCATATCCAACCTAAACACCCCCTGAGCCAGCTTCATGCTGTTTAGTAAGGATTAAGGGCATTCATCAGCTCACATCTTCCTGTAAGGCATCTCTGTCTCATTTTTACCTCTCCTAGTTTCTGTGTCAGTCAAACAACCCAAAATTTAATTTTGAAGAGGAGAAACAAAATATATGAATTAGAAAACAAAATGGCTACCCACTACAATCTTCAGTATATAAAACAGATTCATGCAACTTGTGATCATGATGTAGTGCCGTGGCTTAATGTGCCATTAAAAAAATAATTCACATTCAACAAAAATCACCTCTGTACAACTGTGCATTTGATTTCATAAAGCAAGCCAGAAACACAGCATGAGGTTAAACATATCTAAATATCAGTAAATTATACACATAATTAAACACAGATTTGACTTCAATTACTCCTATTTTTTAAGATGTACTATACTCAAGAGAAAGTAATATTCATAAATCGGAAACCAGGGAAAAAAATCGACCCCACAATCAAAAGTTCAAGTTTTTGGTTTTTTTTTTTTTATTTTCAAGACCTTCCCCTTCAGAAACAATCATTTAGGAAATTTTGAGCTAGTCTGTATCATTCAGTCTTTTTGTGACATTACCTATTTAAAGAACCTCATGCTCATAACACAGTCTCAGTGAATCATATAAGGAATAGTCTTCAATGAATCATGATGCTTGCTCTCTATAACCGTTCTGTACTTCAAATGGCTACAACATCTTCTAAATTTGCTAATACGTGACAAGATTATTATGGAAATGCCAAAGGAAAAGGAATCTATTAGTCTTTTAGGAGTTGATTGAATTGCCTTAAGATTAGGTTTAAGTTTGTGAAAAAATCAAAAAGGACTGAATTGAGGATGTCAAGCATTTTGGAGAATATTGAGCTACTATTAATCAAACTTTCCCTTACCCTCTATGCACACATTCATAGTGTATTTCCACTTTGCAGTGTGCTTTACTATCATTGTTTTTATGCAGACATGCACAGCCATTTTGAAATAGAAGCTCCTATATTGGTTCTTTCATAGAGAAAAAGATTAACTTTTTTCAGGTCTCAGATTTCAAGACTTTTACTATTCATATCTGTACACTGATGTCATCTGAATTGTCTCCTCTTTCTACTTTTCCATATATATTTTCTGTATAAAGCCATATGTTTTGTCTGTGTTTGCAAGATTATGAAGCCATAACATTCTCTTAAGAATGACTTTAAAGCCAGATTATGACAGTAAAATTAAAACTAAAGACTTCATAGCAAACACAAACCAGTTTGATTTTAATGGGACTACTTACAGTGTAGAACGACTTTCTATGTTGTGTTACACCATACATTGTTGGATTGAAGTTGATGAAATTATACAGGAAGAAAAGGACAAATTCTAAATCAAGGTAATCAGATTTCTGTTTGCCATTAAGGAAACCTGTCATCTGACAAATATTCTTTCTCAGTTGAAGTCCAGGCAAAGGAAGGCTCAAAGAGGCTCAAAGGGAGGCTTTCAAGTGCAGTATTATGCTATCCATATGTGTCAACTTACTTTTTAAATACCTGATTTAGTTTTTATACTGAAGTAAAAATTATGTGCACCATCTGGCTGGACAAGGATGATGCTTGGACTGTAACTTCCATAATTTGTCATTGCAGCAAACAATTTAAGAAGAGGCACAAGAAGTACACACAGAACAGTGGTGCAAACTTCCCTTTCTGTAATTAATTCACAGTTTCTGGAAAAAGTCTCAACCTTCTAGAGGATGTTCCCTCTTCCATAAATATTGCTGACACAGCAGAAAACAGCTGGGATTTTCTGTAAATATAAAACTCAGACAATTAACTCATGTACAACACACACGTCATCATATTCATTTGCCATTTTCATGGTGGTTTGTCCTTTCTACATTTTATTATTCATTTATGATAGCTATTATATGCCTTTCAGAGTCTATCTGGCTCTCATGAGGAATATTTATGACTATTATAGGGCTCTTATGAGAAGACCCAAGGATAGTTATTGCAGAAACTCTGTGAAATGCTACATTAGTGCAGAGATATGCTGGTAGTAAAATACCTGAACTTGTTTCAAAGTATCCCTTGATGGAAATTAAAACATGGGCTTCTTCTGGTGAGGTTTTGTATCTCCTCTAACCCCATCACCTCAGAGAACTGAGTAGTTCTGATTGGAAGTTTAGTATTCAGTAGTTGCAGATGGTGCCTGGAAAAGCTTCCGATGAAAAGAAAAAAAGAAAAGGAGAAAAAGAAAAAGAAAACACTTTTAAAAGCTACCTGCTTCAGCAATAACAAAGCAGAAATAAAAATGGAAAGACTCTAGGTGAAAATATTAGGTCTAAAGGTGTAGCTTCTGACACTCAGGGACCCTTTACCTCTGTTGCCCTTTACCTGTTTGCCTCCTTTCATTTCAAAAAAAGAAGGGTTGTGTCTGAATCTGAATACTGCAGTACTGCACCACCTTCTGAGAGGCAAAAAGTCTAGAAGGAAGAGAAAACGAAGGAGGAAGGAGAAGGGCATAGTTTTCACTAGTTTTTGTTTTTTTTGTGTGTGTGTAGTTTTTTTTTTTTTTAAATACGGGTCTAATTTCATTCCCATGTCAATAACTGACCGTGAATCAAACTCCTAAATAATTTTTTTCAATCCATGTCCATTATAATCTTTACGATGTTTCTAACTTTTCTCCCCTCTGTGTAATGATCAAGCAGTCATTTCAGTGTAGAACTTTGAGATTTTCTGGCATGTTAGTGGTCATCGTAAGAGCAAATATGCTATACTGACAGGGAAGTAATTTGGGGAACATCTTGGGTGGAAAATGAAATAAGGTAATTTATCAGAATAGAAAAATTAAAGAAAGAAAGAAGATAAAAAAAGTGAGAAAAACAAAAGAAATGTAAAAACAAAGGGTTGATAATATACAGGTGCAACATAAATATAGAAATTTCAATTTTGGGTGCAAATATTATATTCACCTTATATAGAACATAAATTCCTGTGATGAGTTCATGTCCTGTGAATGCAAGAAATAGGTTCAATTATGCAGGTTCATTATCACAGCTATTTAATACATTTTTTTCTAGTGAAATCTCTGCTACAATTTACACAATATCCTTATTTTTTGAATTTAGTTTTTGCTCAGTGCATGAATTTTTTTTGTTCATTTATATTGTCTGGGCTTCAAGTAGTTTATGGAAGAAAGCTGTGCATTGTCTTGGAATGCAATTTAATGCCATTTTGGGTCACTCCAGCATTTATCTTTGGATATTTGAGGGAAGTCAAGCAAGCTATTTGCAAAGACTATTCTTACCCCAGGAAAACTAGTCTCCACAGGTATCTTCTTTAATCAGAGGAGAAGATTGCACAAAGGAGATGTTTCATAGCAAGAGGTTTCTTAATCATCACTGAAGGTGTCCTCCTGCACTAAGGATGCCTAAGAAGATTATCCTCCATAGGTAAAAGTCAGACTTTTTGACCAGCTCTTTAAAGGATTATCACATATCATTACAAAAAAACCCTCTTAAAATATTTCTTGAAGTGGAACGTATATTGGTGTTTTGGGCTCTATGTTTCCATGTCTTCCTCCTTAGTGCCATATTTTACTCTGCCTAGTTTCCTCTACTCCCAGTTACAGGTCATTGATTTTGTTCAAATTATTGTGAAAAGTTCTTTTTATACAGGGTTGAATATTACACCTCAGGATCAAATTATTATCCCCACTTTCCTGGACAGTTCACAATAAGCTTCCTGAAACAGGGTTTGATTTTTGCTTCAATTCTTAGGTAAAACCCATCAGATTGCTTATGTTTAACCAAAATCAAAGGAACGAACAAATGAAATCAAGCCCCCCAAAAACTAAACCAAAACTTATAATGACTTAGTAAACAAGTTAATTGAAGTCAATATTGTCAGTTTCTTCTAATTGAGGATCCAGCCCTGAATATTTGTTAAATGTGAGATTAAGTGTAAATAAATCATATTGCACTACTGGAGTGTATGGTAATTGGGTTATTTTGTTTTCTGAATTCCCCTTCTTTTGCTCTTCTGGTTTACTTTAATTAACAAACAGCATGAAGCTTTTTAAACCTGTCCTTGATGTTCATTGAGGAAGAGCAAATGCCAAACTTTAACCTACAATTTATCACAAATAGTGAGATACCTTATAGGAGGTAGCAGAAAATATAATCATTCACATTTAAATTAAGTGTTTCAAATAATTATTTAATTGAGAATTAATAAGTCAGTTATTGCAGGTTAATTAAATGCCACTTGGTGATTAAAAACATATTATTTATTCAGATTAACAACTATTAGGCAGTAGCGTAGCCCCATACCCTGCTGTGACTTATTATTTTAAAAGACTCTGCCAATGCATTTCTCATTTTTAGGCTTGTTTTGTTTTTTTACTTTGTTTCTATTTAAAAAGTCTTGAAAACAAGATGAGAAAATAACCCAAAATTCTTAGCATAAGGTTGTTTTCCATAAACAGAATATTTGGGGGGAGGGGGGGGTGTTGGAACAAATGTTTTTAAAAGTTCATACACAGCAATTGTAAAGAAAAAAAAAAAACCTGAAATACTGCAAGTGTTATACAAGTTAATGTAAAACAAAGAGGAAATTTGCAAAAGAGTGTATATAAACCAACAGAAATTAAGGAAGTCAGTTATCAAATCTGTAAACTTCCAAATCAGTTTTGTGATTTACTTCATGGGCCACACCTAGTTAATTTCCAGTATTGTGAGAATATTTTCTTTTGTTGATCAGGAGTGGAGTAAAACCTTTTTAACAGTGCATTGATGCTTGTGTTGTGCTGATAGGTTGTCTAGAATTGCTCATAGATGAAGGATTACCATAATAGAGCAAATTTTTCATCAATATTAATGCACAGTATAAGCACCATCTTTTCTGATCATAAATCCAAAACAACTTTAAATCACAGCAACTGTGCAAATCAGTTTTGCATGCACAGTAGGGCAGCAGAGTTCACCTACTTTGGTTTGGACAAGAAACTGCAGCCTGGCAGGTAGCCTGTTGCAATCATTTCCTTTTCGAAAGATTGCACAACTACAATGAGATGAGGGAAGTGACAGTCATGTATATGCATATACGTATTCTTTGCCACTTTTGCGGATTCTCATCTTCCTCAATGAACTACTGTGGCACAAGAAGATTTTATATTGCAAAACACAGGCATTGAGTTTTCTACTGCCTCTTCACATCCTCTTAGTACTGTTGCAACAGCCTTCTTTGCTTGGCAGCAAGAGGTTTGCTTCTGTTTTTTTGTTTGGACTCTCAAACACATGGTGTGGTTGTCCTTTGCAGAGCTAAGTGTTGGACTCGATGATGCTTGTGGGTCACTTTTAATTCAGGATATTCTATGATTCTACAATGAGTGAGCTAGAGAAATACCAGGCAGCCTCTCCCTTATAGTCAGCTATGTTAAAAAACAATGTTTTACCCTGTTTTGACATGGAACAGAAATGATTAACTCAGTTTAAGTTTAAAAAGATAATGAAGGTAAGAATTAATAACAAGATTAATTTACTGTGATTTATAGCAAAGTTCTTCATAGAAACTGGGGCAGAGAAAAAGATTCTATGAGATGGTTTAAAACTATTGCTTAGTGTCACACGTCAAAAGCATAAAGCAATTTCTTTTCACTGCTACAAAGTGCATTGCCTTTTCATCATCAAGGACAGTAGAATTGGTGTCACATTGACCGGAGAACATTTTGCACCAGTATGCGCAACTGTTACGACTTCTGAGAGGTTGAAGTCCCCTTCCAATTGTCTTCTCCAAAGTCATGGATGGCCTGATGACAAGTGTTTTGCTGGCACCAGTAGGTCTATAAACAGTTCTCTTAATAGCATGGTAGTTGAGTTTAAAGCTATTTTACAGAAAAAAAAAATAATTCTTCATAACCTATCTCAGGCATTAAGGGAAAGACAAACTTACAAAGGAAAGGGTCTTAAAAAAAGAATCAGTTACACCAGCTTCTGTTCTCTTGAACTCACTGACTCTTAAGCTGGAAGAGGAGACAGTTAACAGGTTTGTTTTCACTTCAGTTGGGTGTATAAGTGTTTTCTCCAGAGGTCAGGAAGGCCAGTCTTTCCTAAGCATAACAGGCAATAGAGAAAACTGTGAGCTACCATGCTGAACGAGACAGACAACCTTTTCTTGATGAAAAAGTCAGCAAAAATAGAGGAAAATGTAGTGTTGCTTGTTTTGCATTTCCTTCAGACTGCTCTAGCAGACAATTTCAGCAACTTCCCACATCTCTGGAATGTTCATGAAAGTGATGTATGACTGTGAGATGATGCAAATAGTATGTGTCAACAGGTGTCAGGATCTTCATATTGTTTGAGTTAAACAGCTGAAGATCTTTTAATATAAGGCTATTTAAACATGTAAGGTATGTCCATTTTGATATATAAAAGACTGGATACTCTTATAGTTCCATTTCGTACAGCAGTATGGTTCATGTGGCTGTTGCAGATCTGATTCCCACTTTCTGCTTCAGCCTTCCAAGGCTGACTGTAAACTGTAAATAGTAATCAGCTTTTCAGCGGCTTGGTACACCTCAGTTTGCATCCTCTGCAAACCTCACCTTATCCTAAAACAACCACAACAGACATTAAAATGAGGAAGCAATTAACACATCGTTCAATTGTAAAATGCATTGTCTCAGCTTTATTAAAATGTCAGTGAATAAAGATAGGGATGGTGGTGCAAATAAAGGACAAACGTATTCAAATAACTCAAAATGCATTATCATATATATTTTTTTCTGTACCATTTTGGATCCATAAAACTGATGATTGAGATCAATGCTATTTGAAAACCCTGAGATGCTATAAAGACCAAACAGCTTTCCATCTTAAAGAACTTATGCAAACATACTAAAGCATCCATACCTTTAATTTTGTTTTACTTAAAATAAGATTGCTGAAAATTTCATATATTATTCATTGTATTTACATTGCCTCACCATTTTACACTTTTTTTAGTACAAAAGATAATTACCAATCAGTCACTTAGATTTTCATCTTTTCTGTTTTCTAGTTTTCAATTTTTCAGGCTTATGTAATTTCAAAAGTACCCCATTACACTGTATTCACAGAGTCTTTTCCCTTCCCAAGAAATACTCAGATGAAAAGAAGAAGGGTGAAAATAAGAGAGAACTCTATGAGATACAGAACAAGGATTCTGGTCTCTGATAGGTATGAGATGCTTGGTCATTATTTTTTTTCTTTAATGAACTCAAAGTGTTTTGTGAGTGCAGTAGATATCATAGGTAGTGGATCATCAGGTCTTGCTTCACATCAGTCAGTTTCCTCCTTCAGCCTTTCTTGCTTTGGTATTTCAGGTCATATTGAAAAGGAAGACTTGCATCATGCTTCTTACTGGTAACATCAGCAGATCCAGTGGAGAAGGTAAATCTGATGATATGGAAGAAACAAAGCCATGGTAAAGTGTTGCAATTTTGCAATTTTTTTGCTCTACTGTGTATGAAGCCCTTTAAAATGCACTCTTTCTTCAGACATCCCATCCTCTCTGGTAGGAGATAAATCACATATGACCCACTCACAAGTCACATCAGGAGCATGGAGGATTCAGGAAGTGGAATCAGAATCAATGCTGCACAGCTGCATTTGTGTGAAATGCCTTCCTTCTGCACGCTGCTAAGTGGGCTTGCAGGCTTTGCTGTGCTGTGGCTACACCTAAAATACTCCCGTTGGTGAACCGCAGAGATAAGAGGCACACTCATCTCATCACAGGAATAACGAGAGGAACAAAACATCAAGAAAAATACAGGGAGATTAACATACAGGAAATAAATGGGCTTTAGGATTTGCAGGAGAAATGAATGAAGGAATCTCTAAACTCACTATATGGAGGAAAACAGGAACCTGCAGGCAGATCTGTTTTGCTCTCTTGAAAGACAAAGGAAGCAGCAGAGTGTGGGAATGCAGTTGAGGAGGTATGTGAAGCATTTTGTTTCCGGTTGGGGGGAATGAAATGCAGAGGAAAAATAGTGGCTTTAGGACTCATGGAAATACTGTATTGTAGGAAGGAAAGGACTTTGCATAGCACGTATAGTTCCCTTTTCATTTCACTGTAGCCCTCACCCTACAGTGATTTTGGCAGAGGTTGTAGAAACTACGTGCAAAACTATGAAAATCCTACGGGCAATATTGTGAGTGGTTTAGCCACAGTCTTTCCTCCTCATGGTACCGTATTTTTGTACATTAAGGCCATTCAAGGTGTTTGTGAAACACAGCTGAATCTCACCAACAGGCTGCAGTGCTCGTGGGATTGCACTTGGAATGGAGACATAACCACAGCCGCTCACTGTGACCCCATATGCCTTGTGGGTTAAGAAACCAGTATAATAAGGAAAGGATGAACTCCCAGCCCCCTGCAGTAAATGGCATTCTTTATTATTATTGTTATAAATATTATTATTATATTTATCAATAAGAAACACTATGATAATTGCAGTAAAAATACTTTTAAATAGAAAAATAAATTAAAATTTCCATCTTCAACCAAAAAGAATTTTATTTTTCAAGTGATTTCTTCAAAACTTGTTATGTAATACAATATTTTATTAAAAGACATATTTATTGAAAGACACATTTTTCATGAAGAATTTCACCATTCAAGACATTTCTGTCAGCTCTAGCAGAAGTATTTCTGTTAATATTTACTTGACATTTTATATAATCAATTTTCATGTAGATTTTCGTTTAAAGTTTGAGCTATTTGAGGATTGTTATTTGCAACTGATTAATTAGGGAGGCTAAAAACACTAGATCTGCATATCAGTATTAAATCCCTAGTTCAGTGTTTTTCAAACTAAGGATTTTAAATTGCTCCTGACTTCCCATAACCATTACAGTAGATTGATAAAGTGCCCAATAGACCTATTAGCTGCAGTACAACTCACAGGGAGGCTGAATAATTAAAATAAAATAAAAAAAAAAAGTGTCCAAAGGAGGTGTCAATTCAAAAATTAATGTTTCAAAATGTTACTGTATTCCTACAAAATGGTTAGCTACCAGCAAAATACTTGGACCTTGAGCAACAGATATTTTGAATATGCAAGCAAGAATACATTTTCTGTGTGAAGCAAGTCCTGTGACCAGACTCACATCTTCCAGTACAAAACAGTCCCCTCATTTTCCTACTGACATGATTTTGCTCGTGAACTAAATTCAATCTCACATCTGTAGCCTTGGCTGATCTTCTGCTCCTTCAGACCTTTTTCTCCTGACTCTAATTTTCTCACTACATACATTTTCTCACAACATTCTGCACTTTCTTTTTTGCCTTGACTGACCCTTTTCTCTCTGTAATTCTCCTGCTTCTTTTCCACTAGAGAAGTTCCTTAGCTGTCGTCCTTGAGTACAGCACATGATGGTGACCCTCTCTCATTGTAACAACACTTGATCATGCTTATCTTCCTTGCAGTAATATTTCCATTCACAGAAGAACAGTTACAAAATCAATAAATTATTATTGTATATTTCAATGAACTCTCTTTCATGAAGAAAAAAAAAAAAGACCATACTATAAATGTTATACTTCAGTGCTTTTGAGATTAAACATTTTTATCTTTTAAAGCATTCTTCTTTAAAAATTTCCTTTGATTTATCTTCAAACTTACAAAAAATTAAAATTTTACACTTTTTTTCTCTTTAGTTCTTTTGTTTTAAGCTAATGATAATGCTCAACTTATTAATTTTTAGCATATTTTAAAATAGCTACAACTAACAGTTACGTTTTAAAAACAAGTTTATTTCTCATTTCTTTTTGTCGCAGAAGACAGAAGCATGAACACTCCTATGATGGATTTTTGAGGGGAAGAAGGCAGGAAAAAATGGTGTTGTTAGCTTTCCTAAGTTTGCTTGCCATTCCTTTTCTGTGGCAAAGAAAAGAATAACTTGGCAGTATAGCTGCTGCCAGACTGAAGTGGACAGAAAGGACCTGTGCTGCTGTGCTATGACCTTCAGTAGCTCTAGTGCTATGTCAGTGTCTGAGAAATTAATTAAAAAACAACCTTCCCAGCAGTAAAGCTGTATGATGCAGAAGACTCCTGAACTTACATGGACAAAGATATAAGGAGCAGATAAGGGATGCTGCATTAACATACATTGGCTATTGAAAGAAAACCATTTGCCTCTTTCTTGGGCATCCTTTGAGATCTTCATATCAAAACTAAGGCTGCATTTTGCAGATCCTTTTGATTTAGGGTCTTGTTTATGGCTTTTCCATATATGTTCAATGCTAAGTTTGTTTTTTGGATTCCCAATAACTGTTTGTCATGACAAAATCCCTTCCTTTAGTCTCGACAATTGCATCTTTTCCTTTCTTATAGCCAGAATGGTATTTCAGAGATTTTTGTGTTCTGTTCATTTGTACATACTACTAAGTACTTTCATGTCCTTCCCCTTATCTGTCACATTGTATATAAAGTACTTTAAATTTGAACTTCTTTTTCCATTGTTTCTATATTATTTTTTATTATAGCTTTTAAGTGGATGGCTTGAAATTTCTTTCCCATGCTTGTATTTTTGGGTTTTTTTTCCTTTGGAAGATCTACAAAATTTAATCTTCATTCCTGCAGTTCTTCTTTCTAGTTCTTCTTCATGATACTCAAGATACAAACTTGGCAATCATCTAACAACTCTGACCACTGTTCAAGTCTGATGATTGTTAAGGTTTTCCTGCATTTTCTTTATAATTGTTGCATTCTAATGTCCCTTGTATTAGCCTTTGGTTCCAGACTTCCAGCGAAACAACAACTCTATTCTAATGGGACAGTACCTAGTACCACAAGGGCTCCCAATCTGTGAACTAAGAATCCTAGTAAAACCACGGCTTCAAGATGGAATGAATAAATCTAGCAAGCGAGACATTCTCCAAGGTATCTACATTTAATACTGCTTTTTAATTAGTATGTCATAGAGCATATGACTTACATTGTGTTTGGCTAAATATATCTGTATAGCATCTTTGCCCTAAAGCGTCATCAAGTTCTTATTTAAGTTCCTTTCTAAGCCAAAATGAAGTTTTCCTCATGTCCAACCATTTTAAGATTGTGATTCAAATAATTGATCATTTGTCTTATCCCAAATTTCCGGGATGAATCCACCTCACTTCTGTTAGGTTCTCAAAAATTTTGATCCAAATTCTCCTTAATAGAGTACAGAATGTTGTAATCCCTCCAAATATATACATATATTGCTGGCACATCATAACATTAATAATCACGGTGGGTGTTTATAGCTCCTATCAGTGACAGAGTCAGGCAATGCCCCTAAGCAGCATAAATGTTCAAACAGAAAATCTATCTGCCTGCTAAATATCATTAAGGAAAAGTAGATTGCAAAAATGCCCTGTTACTATGCAGCTGTAGCACCCAGTATCAGCTAGAAGACACTCCCCTTTTTATGAGATGTCTGCCCATATTTTTTCCTCTCCATTTTAGTATTTTTAACATTTCATATACAGTTTCTGGTGTCACAGGGTCTTTTAAACCATCTTCTAGCTAAGGAAACTACTATAGACTTTATTTTCTTTTTTTTTAGTTTTGTTCCATGCAGGTCTGACCTCTTTTACCCTGTTACCATGATGTAGGATTACTACATGGCTAAAATCCTGCTTCCACTAGTTCTGTGTTAGAATCAGTGTGGAAGCTTGCCCTTCATATTCTCTATACACAGTAGAGTTATTCTGAATGCTAGCTTTTAATTACAACCATTCAACATTGTAGTCAGTTTACATTCTAGTTAGTGTTTATTTAAAACTAAAATTATGTATTCTATATCTATATGATGAAAAATATCTTCTGGCAAAATAGACACTAGCAAGCTCATAGATAGATGAGTTCTTAGTTTATATTTTGCCTTTCAACACTGCCTGACCTGGAAAAATATTCCTTAGCTAAGGAGGAGATGTTCCTTTTGCCGTGTTTTTTCCCTCTATTTTTTCAAGTAGTTGTAATTACTGAATGTTAGCCAATATATTCACTTAATCTTTTCAATGTGTTAACTGTTGCTTTATCTGTCCTAACAGATAGAAGCTGATTTTGCACTACTTGAATTTTGTAAATTGATGCTGCCAGGATCTGCTTTGCAAGTGCTATTGAACTTTCACTGAATAACTTAGATCTTTGTTAATTCTGTAGAATAATTAAGATTGCCTCTAAGTGGGAAGCCTTGAACAGGTATATGATGTTTAGAGGTACAAAAGCTCTTCAAGAATCATTATTATATTGATGCAGTACACTGATGTCATTGTAAAATAGAAATATGTCAGGTAAAAGAGCAGTTATAAAACAGTCTGAGCTGTTTCAGCAAGATGCGTGCTGACCTCAGACTGTAGCAAATAATCTCCTCTTACTTACATGACATTTTCTTTCAGTGCAAATGTTTCACTCTGTGACCCACTTTTCCTACTTTATTAGTTCAAAAAATACAATATAGCATGTGAAAAGAGCCAGTGTTGATGAATATCATGGGCCCATTGCTTAAGTTGCCAGGGAAATTTTCCCTTTGGTGAGTACATGTTCTGAAAACATGTTATGTTTCCATTCAATGAGTGCATTCATTTGCTTTGTTTATAAGCACTAGATACACTCCACCTAAAACCAGGCTTAATTTATCTGTTCTTGCCTATCCTTTAACATCCTGAAACTCATCTGTCCCATACAACCTACCTAATTTAGGTAGGTTTACAACCTACCTAATTAGTCTGACCATCTGGAAATGTAGGTGCTTACATTTATTAGGCATCTCGTCCTTCCCCAGGCAGCTACTTGAGCCATTCCCACGTATGCTAAAAGTGGGAATGGAAACTTGTCTCCTGTCTACTAATCCACTGAAAATCAAAATACTCAACTTCTTCCTCAGTCTCTAGAATTGTCTGCAAAGTCATTGGTCATGGCATAGTCAAGTCTAATACTAGCTTTCTTCGAGTTGGTAGAAGTTGCTGATGATATCTACTCCTACTATAATGCTTCAGTTTGTGGGAGGAGTAACAGAACTGGAGTTCCAGGACACTTGCTGAGGGGTCTGGATGATCAATTTATACTTAAACTTATAAATCAGAGTAGACTAATACTGAAAGTTCTCACCCCTTAATTATTCTTTCTTTCAACATCTACCAATGAAAAGGTATTAATATTACTTTGTTTCCTGGGACCCTGCTTGAGCTGGGAGATTGGACTACATGAACTCCAACCTTACCCCTTCTGTGATTTTGTGATTCATAGTTTATACATGTTTGTGCAGTTGCAGTTTTAATCACAGGACATAAAATTTAAGTAGAAACGTAATGCAAACATTACATTATGACAAAGGTGTATTACTATTAGTTTTTTGTTTCACATTCAGAGGAAACTCCTGTAAGCATAGTGTTACGTACAAAACTTAAACGACAGCAAAAGACAGATTACTGTGAAAATATAGATACATGTAAGTCTTTCTTCCACAGGTAGGCCATGTAGTAACTTGGTTTTTACAGTATGCATAGTTGTCATAGGCTGCCTTTAAACCAGGTTAGAGACACTCTATATGCTCTTGCTTTATCTTATGTAATCTTAGCATATGCTCATGTGATACACTACATGCTATAAATGAATGCAAAATTGTGAAGTAGGTAGGTATCTTTATTAAAAGAGTTCTTATTGTATTCATACAATTCCAAAGTAGAGATTCAGAAGAGACAATATTCTCATTAAAATAGAAAATCAAAATATGGTACTGGTTGGGCAATGATTTTGTGTTTTTTCAAGTGTGTGTATAGGAAAGACTAATAGATGTATCTAAATTTATTCATAGTATTTAAAACCACAGAGGGATTTAAAATACTTTAAAGTGTAATGACCTGGAACTAAATCCTGAATTTTTTTTTTTCAATTAAGTTAAAATCTCCCTGAAGTTCAGCAGTCTTAACATTTGAACTTTTCAGTAGTCAGAAAATTGGCAGACAACTAGTTTAGTTAGTAGGGATTTAAATTCTAAAATATAACGACACAACATATTGGATATATAATTTCAAGAATGAAAAATGGAATAAAGCCATATGAATTGCAAGTAAAAAAGTAAAGTGGATTTCTAATATCCCATAGCGAGGAGTTTTATTTAGATAGAAACACACTGAAGAGCAGCTTCCTCAAGCAAACATCATGAAAAGGTTCAAGCTGATGATATCAGCTAGAATTTCTGAATGCAAAGGGTTAAAGAAACCAAGAGATTTCATAATTTCTCATACATCAGTGAGAAAACCTTAGGGCTGATGCAAGCTGATGAACCAAGATTTAATGTAATATGGTCAATTCATTTTGTACTGATTACAGTTCAAGCAGCTGCATCCTGCCCTATCAGTTATACTTTTCAGAAGGCTGCACTATTTTGAGTGAAAAGAGACATACTATCAAAGGGTTTAAAATATATGCATTAGGACAGGGAAAAATAAGTACAAACTGGATATGCTGTAAAGAAAGAAAATGAGAAAACCTCTTGTATAGCTGCTTATATATACTAACAAGGAATTTTTTTCAAAGAATTTAGAAACTAGAACTATATTGAAAACAACATTGTAGCTGTAACTGTAATTTTTTTCAAATTTAGTATGCTTTTAGGTTTTATATTTGAGACCTATATTATCAATAATGAATAATAAAACATACTTTTAGAAGTATTGTGGTCCGACTCTGCTCACAGTAATCCAATACTGAACCGTGTTTTTTAGAAAACTTCTATTCAGTGTTTCTTTATCAAAATTATGCTTTCCTTTTCAGAAGTAGTTTTACTCCTTTAGGGATGAGTCTTTCAAAATCTAGCCATCTTGTGATAATTTTTCCAATGTGTTATCTATTCAAAGGAACAGGAAAGCAAAACGTGTTAGTTCTCAGCAATGAAAATATAAAGAAGTGGCGTGGAAGCCTCAGGACCAGATAGGCTAGAGGGGAGCAGATAGGTTGGGAGGCTTTTAAATTACTTAAGCTGGGTCTAATGATTGCATCCATGCAAATATCCTCAACTGGTATCTATTTGACCTAGACTGATAACTGTACGCATAATCATTCAGTTATGGGTTCCTTTCAGTACAGATACAGTGATACCTTTTATCAAAATAAAAAGTAGATTTTATTAGAAGAGTAAATAGTAGGGGGACTTTGGACTCAAGTAATTTTCTCTTATGAAACCATGTATGTGGGATAATAAATGAAGGACTGATCTTATATTCCTCATTCAAAAAAATAATAAATTTTCTGTTGTGTTCACTGAGACTATTCTTTCAAACACAGATCAAGATCAGGGAATTTTCTAGTCTGCTCTTTTTACTGGACTAAAATAGTGTTGAATAGGGACAATAATTTAAGGAAAGAATCAGCAAGTTTGTTTTTTTGAGACTACTCTAGAAAGGTCGTCTCAGATTAAGTGTCGGCTAACTTTTAAATATGTGGTGATTCTGAAAACACATCTTGAAGTCTGTCAAGTGCATAATTTTCAAATTAAATTGAGAAAACTAATTTTCTCTATCAGCTGGCTGGGCTGTGGGTGTTCTCTGCTTGCAAAAGTACTCAATAAAGAAGGCAAACCAAAAATCACTTTTTATTTTATGTGATACCCTCTGTTATGTTGTGGTTTTGTCCAGGATATACAGTCAGAGGGGATAACTGTTACTTTTAAAGGGATTCATTAATTTTGACAACTTCTTTTATATTGATATATATCAACTGCTCTCTGGTCAAGTCAACTTGTTTTCACATGAGACCGTTTGCAGCGGGTTTAAGTTTATTGAAGAAAACCTTTCCGCCAATATGAATCACAAAGTTTAACTAATTTATATCAAAGAACTGAGATCAAGTCAGCTATTTTAATTTATTCCAGCTGGGCCACATAATTTTCACTTTTCCAATTTTGTCAATCTAACAGGGTTGTCAATCTAAACTGACGGAGTGTTAAGCTCATTGTGTAAAGGATCATGCAAAGGACTTGCATCCTTTGTTCTACTTCTCCACTTGACACATTAATGATTTTAATGTGCTTAGTTTACTGTTTTAACGTAGATAGTTTTCAGTTAAGAGTCATGAAACAATTATTATAAACTTCCGTCTTCCGAAGACAGGATATTTTTGTGGTATTGCCTGTATGCATACAGATATACATTTGATAAAGTAAGTTGTGTCATAACAATGCTTTGTACTAATTTTTTTAAGCCAGTATAGGAACTCAGACTTTCTCATTTCTCAAGAAATGCAGATGTTTTTTTCCCATGCTTTCCTACAACCCTAGCCAATGTTCTTGTGCAAGATTATTCGTTTACATGTGAGTATAGGTTATCACACAGAAGAAACATGGTCAACACTGAAAATGAGAAGATTAAAATTTTTAACTTGATATAAATTTTTAAGAGGTTAGAGATTTACAAATAATATTCTATATTAATATACCTTTTACCATGTGCTATTGGAAGACATCTATTGTTCTGCCTGTCACAGAATAGCATAGACCTTAGTTTAGGCAAAAGGCTTAAATATATGCTTAAATTTTATGATGTTGGGACTGAGGCAAACCATTCCATGGTATCTATCCATTGAAAACATCAGGATGGATCCAGCTTCAATATGGTCAGCACAAGTGTTTAGCTGTAAGGTTACTGTCATGTCACATCTCAGCACGCTGCCCAAGGACATGTTGATGGGTTGGCTACAGCCCCAGAACCTTACCTTCACCTCAGCAAATCTGTCCTGAAGTGTCACTGTGTATTGTATATCAATATGTCCTGCTCTCCCCAGTGACAGGTCTTCTGGACAGATCTTTACAGTGATTCTATTAAGCAATTATGTTGTGTTTTGTAATAAGTATTGAGTTTTATGTGACTGAAATTGTTGATTTTTCCTTTCTTAATTCCATAGAAATTATTTATATTATTTCAATCCTTGAGCAGGTGCTTTGGATGGAGTTCGCAGATAAAGTTCTTGAGCCATTAGTCAGCTAAATGCAGCATAGCAATACAAGTAAATGTAGAAATATACAGAGTAACTAACCACGCATAAAATAATTTGGTTTGCATCTAGGAAACTATCCACCTGACAAAGCATTCTGGCTATACCTGCAGTGGACTATTGATGACTTATTCATATTGCGAGCAGGCTTCCCTGAGCCTGCTAGGAAAAGCTGTAATGCTCATTGCTATTCCATCCCAGAACAGGTAACAGGTGAAAAACAGTCAATAATTATTAAAGGCATGCACTTCAGGCTACTACAGTGAAAACTATCAGAAAACAGCAAATATGTATCCATGCATCCAAAAGCTTAAACAAATTAATTGAATACTCCTATATTCTTATATGTCATTGTGCTTTCTCCTAAATTCTAATCTATTGGAGGCATAAACACTGTAGAAGAGGAGTGGTTAAAGAAAAGCTGGATAAGATACAAATTATATCCAAATAGATTTCACAGGATAAAGATAAAAGTTCAAAGTGATATGACAGAGATGAATGAGTATTCTAAATCACAAGTTGAGACAAAATTTTTGTGCCAAGGAAAACGGGTTTAAATTAGAAACAAAATCAAGATTTTGAAAGATATTTCAGAAATAAAAATATGCTAAATGAGCATCCCTGTAAAATCAACTCTAAATGCTCATGACTATAGCCAAATTGGTAAAGTCAAAGTTTATAACCAGAAATATAAAACCATAGTTTGTGCAAATCTATGCTTAAGATGCATATCTGATCCCTCTGAAACCACATCTTCAAGTCAGAAGCTGGTTTTCGAGCCCTTCTGTTCTTCCTCATCTAGACTGGGCTAGTCAAAAAGGGATTTCAAACTGTGGAAGTTGTGGAAACAGTTTTACAATGCTGGATCCTAAACAGTCACCCAACTCACAACTATTGTTGAAAATAACTTCTTGAAAAAGTAAATGAGCTTAGTATTGATTTCATTTCAGTGCTAGATACTTTATGTGCATGACTATCAAAATATTAGTTTCCATTAAAAAAAAAAAAAAAGAAAAAGAAAAAGGATAAAACTAGTTTACCAGCTAGGGTCAATGAAGTTGTAGCAATGACATGACTTAATAACAAAATTAGTTGAACATCTTTTTAGAGAAAAAAAATAATCTTTAGCAGAAAATGTTGATTCACTGAAACCAAAATTTTAAGCAACTGACTTATATTCAGTGGAAACCTCTCTAACTTCCTCATAGATATTATTCTCTGCTTTCAGGTGAAAATGATTCTGTATAGCTGTAAGGCAATTTCTCAATGTGGGCTTTAGATAGATACTGAAATCTTTAGCTATTCTGAAAAACACAGAATGAGTCATTTCCATATAGCAGAGGGGATATATCTTTATAAAATTCCCCTTAGTCTCTGATAAAGTCTGATAAAAATAGTAAAAGAGGGAAAAGAAATCATACAGATTTAATTCTGACATTTCTTAAATGCAGTGCTTCAAATCAATGGTGTTAAAAATCTCAACATTTTCAACTTTTAAATCTCACTCTTTTAAACTTTTTTGTTTCTAAGTATCATTAGATTCATTTAAAATTGCACCAGATAAATAGGAAAATAGGTAGAGGTCTAAAAAAAAATGCAAACCAAAATGTTTTATTGCAGATCAAACAACATATTTCCATTTGACAAACAGGATGTCAGTGATCTCTAGTGCCTATGTGAAAACTTGACAAAATTTTCCCTTTCAAGTCAAGCATTTGCATAACTGTTTGCTCTCAGATTTCATAATTAAAAAAAAAAACAAACAAAACCCAAAAAAACCCAACAAACAAAAAAAGAAACCAACCCAAACAACCAAAAAACCCAACCAGTATTGCTTAGTGTATTAACTATCCATGACAAGATTTGTCAGGAGTAAAAGTGGTGCTGCAGGAGTGGCTTCTATGAGGAGAGGCCAGGGTTCCCCATGCCAGACACAGCCATTTCAAATATGCTGTTGAGGATGGCAGTAAATGAGCAGCTCTGTGGACATTTATCTGATAGCTAAGAGTATCTCATCACACTGAGGTCTATTTAAAGGGTTCATGACTCCTGAAGGAAGAAAGAAAAAGAACCCCAAATATTACTCAGGGAAGAGAAATTATGCTACAATTTCAATATATGTCTATTTATTTAATGATTTTGGAGAATAAAATTCAGATATTATGCCAAATGCATTCCCTACATGGGAACTACTTTGAATCCAAAGGAATTTGGGCTTTTTGTCACTTCTCTGAAGCTGTCTTGTAAAATATGTCTTCACACAACATGCCTGTGCTCCCAGGCTGTATACTATGCTGTACTTTTAGTTAACACAGTTAGCAAAAAGAACTCATTTTCCCTTTGTTTTCCTTTAGTACATGTATCTGGCAGGTTCTTGACAGGTATCCTTCCCTCTTTTTTACTCCACAGGGAAATTCTTAAAATCATGGGATGATAATGACAATGAAGAGGACTCAGTGCTCAACCAGTAGACTATCAGCATCCCTGGCTCTGAGCAGGAAAGGCAGAAAGGCAGTAATGAACTACATAGCTTCTGCCTTTCTTTCACATTGTATTGATTAGAAAATATGGACAAAACTTTCAGTAATTATTTGGTACATAAAAAAATAGCTTATGCCCTCTACTTTGAAAATGCAAGGTCTATCTTGAACTGACTCACGTCTCTTCTTTGTGGACTAAGTTCAGTGTTTGCACACAGTAACACAGTATAAATTATGCAGGGATAATGATTCAAGAATTCAGGAAGGACTTTAAAAAACTTACTGTCTGCAAGGCACACCTGTGCTTCTTTACTTATTAATATGCATTTCTTTGTTTCTACATTTATATTTAGAACACTGGAAAGGGCAGACTGGGAGAACATAGTTTTTGAAGATGCTACCAATAAAAGTCACAAAAACAAGTGGAAAAAGTTTTAAGATATGTACAAAACAATATCTTCAAACAAAGCATTGCAAACCCAGAATAGAAAATCTCTAAAGTTATATAGACTTTGGGTTCTGCTGAAGAGCTGTGAGCCCACTTTTGAGGGCAAAATGTGTTTATAAAAGGGAATGATGAGATTTCTGCAACTGAAATACTTTAAGCTTGACACGTGTGTTTATGCATGTAACAAAGGTTAATAATTGCTGCAATCTGTAAGGAGTGATTCCTGCTCCTTTACATGATCAGTTAGCAACAAATTGGCAAATAGTTTATAAATGTTACTGACATGGAAGGTTAAAGTTGTCCTACTTTAGAGATTAGGAGCTTTTGTTAGTTTTTTATAAGAGTTAAGTGTGTTCACAGTGAGAAATTATGGAAATAATCATTTTAAAATGTAACACATTTCCTTTTGTATGTATAAGCATTCATTCTGCCCAGAGAATCGGAGAGTGTTACAAGTGCAAGATAAAATGTGTTGAACACAACAGCCTGACTCTGCACTAATGGAACTGCTGGGCTGCTGAATTACTCCTTGTCTAGGAATACTCTTTCGGGCACTGTAAAAATTTTAAATTATAACTGCAGCAGAAGCTTTACATATAAGGGGAACTCTGAGCTCTGTACCACATCTGACATGCTGAGGGTGGCACATTACCATGGCTGCTAAACTCTCTTGAGTCTCTGTTTACAGCTCTGCTTAGCTACTGGCCACATGAAGAAGTAAGGAAGCAGTAGCCTGGGGAATGAGAGTGCATAGGGAGCACAGAATGGTACCCAGGCCTTCACCTTGTCAGTGCACAGCACACTGAAAAGGTGAAGACCAACACATATCTCCTTGTGAATTTAATTTCAGGGAAGAGTGTAGTAATATAATATAGTTAGATCTCCTTTATTCAAATACGGTTCAATACTGGACAGACAAGTATACTTCCCTCTGGTAAGAATGCTCAAATCTTGTTTGCTAGAAACCCTCATTTCCCAGATTTTCCTCAACTTTTTTTTTTTAATTTTAAGGTGTCCATTAAAAATATACAAGAAATATAAAATTGATATATATATATATATATATATAGGCAGAAAAGCTCTAACACATCTTCATATCACAAATGAGAAGGTGCATGCTAAAAAACTTAAATACCAGTTGAAAAACTGCAGCCTACATATTCAAAACCTGTTATTTAACACTGGAAGTCCCTAAATTAAATTTTAAAGTAGTTTAAGAACCTTAAATGTCTACTCAAAACTGCCTAGATCTAGGGAGCACTAAACAGATAAGGCTCTGGTTTATATCTCAGTTCTGTCAGAACATAAAAATTTCATGGTTTAGGAATGGTATTCTCCAATTTAGTACTCCCACTAAACTCATGGACCCCAGCTCCCCTCTTCCCCCTCCCTGGCAGTGCCCTGCAGAGGGGGAATTTGGAAGCCTCATGAGTTGAGATAAGAGAACAGCAATGAGATAAGAAAAAGAACAGTAACAGCAACAGTATTAACAAAAGAGGGTACAAGAAAGAGACAAATGATTCACACAAAACTTCCCGACAATAGGCAGTACTGGACAGCTCCCACCATCACACTTACTCAACTGGACCAGAACCCCTTCTCCCTGGAAGAGACTCCCTTCCCCCCATCCTCAGAAATGCTGTGAGGTGATATAAAATAACCTCTAGGTCCTGACCATGCCCTCTTCTTCCTGGAACCAGGACAAAACCCAAGATACTCTCTGAATTGCCTGTTTGAGACTGATTCATCTGACTTCCCAGATCATGTCTGTTGGGTTGAACCTCCTGGAAACTATTAGAGGAAGACGTTGTACTCCCTTCTGTCCTCTCCAGTTTTTACATAGGAATATACTGGTTAGAGCATGCACCTCTGCCCCTGGAAGACCTTGTCTGAGTTTTCACACTGCTGTAGGGAGATGAACCTGTATCACCACAGCCATCTGTCAACCAATAGGTTGTTTGATATTCAAAACAGGTCTTCTTAAGTTCATCTGTTTAAAAAATGTTCTGCTTATATAATTTTTTTTGCAATATTTATGGAGCATGGGTTGGATTTTCATTCTCTTTCACTCTAACTTACTAATTACCATCAGCCTATGACTTAATTCAGCATTTCATACTGAAGAGGCAGTTCTGCTTGCTCAGCATGTCTTAACATATCAAGCTTATGGTCTTTATTAAGCATCTCAGTATCTAAAAATCTGATCATAAAACATTTGAGGTGAAATTTATGTGACCAAACATAGGCAGCTAGGCTATCTTTATTGTCAGAGATAAACATACACTTTAAATGGAAGATTCCTTTATACCTTTAGGTGGCCATCTGTATTTGGTCAGAATTTCATCCTAAAACAACCCCTGTCTCCCTCCTTGAATTATAAAGTGTGTCTGGAGTGATCAGTTCAGCTATAGGTTTGCAGATGTCTAAAGTCTGATGAGATAATTTCAATCGCTTTCAATATTTATGTTGTTTTTTGTTTCTAGAAGTAATGTTAACATTGGTATGGAAAGCATTTTCTTTAATCATTTGAGCAGCTATAAACATTGGTCAAAGAATTGGGTTTGAGACCAGATTTTCCTTTACCATGTGAATACAAGTTTCTTGATAAATTTTGCCTTACACAAGAAGGGACAGCTGTTACTCCTTTCCTTATCAATATTAACGTATTAGTGCTTGAAATGTAAGTTTTCTCTCTCTACTAGGTTTATGTGCCCCCCTTTTAGTACTGCAGGTGTTGTGGTTGTGGCAACAGGGTTAGTCTGTGCAAAGAGAAGCCAGAACGTGCCCTGTGTCAGATACAACTAGTTTCAGATAGCTCGAATAAACCCATTGCAGGACACAGATGGTGCCCTCAGCCAAGATGGTTACCCCCCGGAGAAAATGGATTTCAGAAAGATCAAAATGCTTCCCAACAGTGTGAGAAGCGAGGAAAAAGATGTGAGAAGTGAGGAAAGAGATGTGAGAAACAGTCCTGCAGAAACCAAGGTGAAAGAAGGAGGAGGAGGCTCCAGGCACCAGTGCAGAGTAATCTGTAAGCATGGTGGATCAGATTGTCCCCCTGGAGTTCATAGAGGACCACAGTGGGGCAAATACCCACATTGCAGCCCATGGAGGGTCCCACACCAGAGCGGGTGGACATGTCCTAAAAGGAATTGCAGCCTGTGGAGAGGATCCCAGACTGGAGCAGATTTTTTGCAGGAACTGCAGCCCATGGGGGACCCACACTGGATCAGTCTGTTACTGGTGAACCCTACCCACTGGAAAGAACCCATGCTAGAGTAGTTCTTGAAGAGCTGCAGTGTGTGGGAAGGACTCATGCTGGAGAAGTTTTCAAAGGACTGTATCCCACTAGAAGGCCCCCATACTGGAGTAGAGGAAAAGTGTGAGAAGAAAGGAGAGGCAGATGAAAATTGTCATGGATAACACCCACTCCTCATGCGTCACTGCTCGGGTTAGAGAAAGGGATAGAGCAGTTGCGAATGAAGCATTGAGGTTGAGCCTAGGTAGAAGGGAATAGAGAGGAATTTTTTTTAGTTTTTGTCTTCGCTTCTCACTTGATTTTTAACTGGCAAAAGGTTTTGTTTCTCCAAGTTTGGTCTGTTTTGCCTCTGAAGGTTGTTGGTGAGTGATGTATCTATCTCAACGCATGAGCATTTTCATCTTCTTTTGTCCTCACCCTGTTGAAGAGCAACTGGATGGCTCTCTGGCAGCTGACAAGGTCAACTTATCACATCCTCAAAAATTGCAAGGAGAGGTAGTATCTTTCTGTATTGTCCCCAGAAGAGTAACGAAGTGTTTTTGTTTGAAGAATGGAGTTCAGATTGATGCATGGATAAATCTGCATTGTTTGTTGAGTACCACTTGGAATCTATTTGCTGTTAGGACAGAGTTGTCTTTGCTGTTGTAGACTTTCAGGTGTTTAAAGTGAGGCAGGTTGTCCACAAACCCCTGTCTAAGAGCAAGGTAGACTTTGCCAGAAAGATATAGACTCAAATCATCACGGTATTTAGGGTATAGGTGTGCCTCTCTCTTTTTTTTTTTTTTTTTTGAGTAACATTAATTTCATTAACTGCAATACCATGACAATATTTTACAGGCATGATTGGATTCTGTGGTTGTAAGCAATCCTCTAAATATGCATTGACAATACAGATGAATATTTATAAGGAAGGATAGATAAAAATCATGGTAAGGTAGACACTAGCATCTGATATTATGCATTAATTCTGAATGTGTGTTCAGTACTGTTTTTTCCCCTACATTTTGATTTCTGAATTAAAAAAAAAAAAAATAAAATGTAAAAAAGAAATTGTAAGTGAATGTGGTTTCCCTTAATTTTCCTCTCTACTTACTTGAGAGCTGAGGTAAGAAGAAAATCGTACCTAAACATGTTTTCTTTTTCACAGAACTCCTAAAGAACTGATAAGTTAGCTATTTAAATACAATTGAGAGGGATGCATGCTGAAGTATAAAACTTAATGGCTTAACAAAATTGTGAAAGAGGCCTGAGTCAAATTACAGCTCAATCTTCTGCTGCTGGAAATCAGCACCATTCTGTTGGATGCAGTGAAGCAATACCAATGTTCATCAGGTGAAGCTCAAGTTCTTTATTTTAACTAAAAGTTTAGTTTAATATGGTTCCGTTGTCATGCTCACTGGTATGCCTACTCATGCCTAATGTGGGCACTGCAGCGTAAAGGATGTGTTGTGCCATTCAGTGAAATGTTTAAATGAACCACCTGCAGCCCATTGCTAGTTAGCAATGAAGGTGGAAGTGCAGAATCCCACAAGGAAGATTGCCCAGCTTTTCCATCACCCAGCAAAACAATTTGTACTATGCTGGTTTATGTGTTACAATTGTTGAGCTAAGGCTTACACACTTACTGCAAAACCTTTGCTTCTGATATTTCAAAATGTCAAACTGCTTTGAGGGTACTTGGAGCTGATGGGGAGTGCAATTATAAAACCAAATTCTATTCAGTTTGTGAAACTATGGGTTATACTTGACAGTGTGGAAGAAAATATTTTCCTATGTCTTTGAACTAGCTCCTATGAGTAGTTTTTGTGCTGTTTCAAAGTAATTTAACTCTGGGGAAGGAAGAGAAGCAATGATCATCCATCCAGAATAAGAATTAATAAGGCCAGTATTGATCAGCCACAGCTCTTTATATAGAGCTCTGGTGAGAGTCAAATGTAACATTTCTTCACATCTGCCTTTGATTTTTCTCTAGAGAATTTCATCTAAAGATGTGCCAGTTGCAGGATGTTAGTTATCTAATTCTACCCATTGCTAACAGAAAAAAAAAAAAAAATAAAGAGAAAAAAAAAAAGAGCAACCCAAAATCAGCTAGATAAGTAAAACTACTGTGGGTGAAAGGAAAACATCTGTTTACATGTAAAAGTCGAAAGGTGAATGTTTTGTACTCTCCAGTTATAAAGAAACACATACTCTTTCCTTTACACCCCATCTAAGAATAAAAAAATTGAAGTACAAATTCCAAACCCATCCATGTATCATATTGTCACAGGAAATGTTTCATAATCACACAAAAGTTACTGAACTTTGTTTTATTTTACTTAACTATATTTTATTTCATTTCATTTCATTTCATGAATAAACAGATGTAGTTGTTACAAGGTACTCCTGTTGTCCTGGAAATCATATTGCATGTGCAGCATTGGTATTAATAGCCACTTAAAAATGTATTCCCATTTCCCAGAAGTCAAATTGAGATTTTGTGATGTTTCACTGGAACCAGGACCAGGTCCTGAATAAACCATAAGGGAAGAGAATAAAATAAGTAAGACTTACGGGGTTACACTGTCACTCTGTCTATCCAAATATTTTGTTTTAAATTGTGGGACATAAAGGGAGCTCATGAAAGGCAAAAAAAAAAGCCAGGGTCTTCTATGAAAAAATTGTTCAAAAGTCTTCTCCCAATATCTAACAACTAAAAAGACAGACACTCCTTATTTGAGACAGAATTAATTTCATGGACATATTTAAAAGTGGAACCAAAGACAGACTAGACTATACAGAAGTCTGGAGTTCTTATTCATCTTTGATTTGAACTGAAGGCTCAAGGAACTGAAAAAAAAAATGGTCTCATTTCAAATTTAGTTGAAATTTCTTAGAAGAAAAACTGTTCTTCATAATGGTTTTATCTGAAGTAATCAGCAGACCAAGACATGAATAGAAGGGCTATTGACTTGTCTGGATAAGACACCATTGGTAAAGATTGTTTAGAGGAAAACTACACAGCAGATTTATTGTTTTTTTTTTAAGATATTTATTGTTTTGTTAGCACTATATTCAATTTTATTGGAAGATAAGGAAAATCAGGCAGAACTCATCCCAAGCTGAAGAATTTAGGTGTAAAATATAGGTGGAAAAAACAAAAAAAAAATATTTTGTTCACTGTTTTACTTTGCTAGGATTCAAGACTGGTTGTCGAGACTGGTTCTCAAGAAAAAAGTTAAGGGGTTGTCACATCAGTTTCAAGGGATTAACACAACAGCTGTGACTCAGCATTGTATGTTGGGCAGCGAAATGGGCCAACTGCATCTCACCACAAATCTTGATGTACATTATCAATGACAATTCTGTCTCCTGCAGAGCTTAGGGAATCACACTGCTGCTAGAGATGTAAGATTTTTAGCCAGAATTCACTAGCAGTTGAACAAAACCACATGTGCATTCTTCAGAATCTCTTTTGGGCATTCAGTGTGAGCAATTCTGTTAGCCAGCAGAGATTTATCAATAAATATAAGCTTGGGAATGACCTCACATACGTAAATGGTTACTGTAAGTGGTGTCAGCAACACCATAAAGGTAAATCCATGATACACTAATTATTGCCACAAGGTCAGTTAGAGGAGATCACTAAGAAAATACCCAACATCTGATTTATTCTTGGGAATAAAAAAAAAAAAAAAAAGGTGCTATTGGCATAATCATAAGTAAGAGTGTTGGTACAGAAATGTGGTTTTTTATATGAAATGCTGACAAATATATGTTAATATGTCTTGAAAAATAAAGCAAGTAGATTCTACTTACTTGCTTTTATCCAGGATTGTACTACTTGAAAGACACTAATAAGTTTGAGTCAGATACTGAGGCGGAGTGATACAAAACTTCAAAGCATGTTAATACTAGTTAATTCCATTCAATTTCAGTTGTTTAGCTGAGACCAGAGTCCAGTCGCTGCACTTCCTTTAAACCAAAGGATGTCAGACAATCCTAGAAGATATTTTGTCATGGGAGTATAAGCAACATCAATATATAGAAGGATTCCTGATTTCTTATGTACATGAATTTAGGTTGATCAGAGTAGGTAAGAGCTGAGTGTTGGCCTTAAAGGTGTTAGCGATACTTTCATGTTAGACTTAAGCTACTGGAAGAGGTAGATTCATGCTCTAAAGGGTCTGAACACTGGGTCTTATTTAAAACTCTTTATGGAATGCAGTACCTGGGCATCAGCAGATGCCAAAACATGCAAGAAAACTGCATGCTGCTGGTGAAGTCGAGGGAGAGTATGTTGGTATAGGACTTGCTCTTTTAGAAATTTTTTGGTTGTCAAAATCAAACAATTTTAGACAGAAAGAATTGTTTCATTCCCCCTCCCACTTCTGAGAGAAGAGAGTGATTGCAATATCTTTAGCTCTATTATGCCTTGTTTCTGATTGAGAATTTTCTTAGCTGAATTCCAAATGTCTAGTGAAATGCACCCAGGACTACTAATAACAGTCACCAAGGATACACAGAGATTTAATGCGGTGTTTGCAGAGCTGGGAGTAATGGTTGTCACACTGAACTAGTGGAGTTACAGTACTTCATTAACTGCTTTGGAACAACAGTGATTTTAGAGCAGAAGGTATCTAAACTGTAAACACTTCCCAAATCTTTCCACCCCATCACCTTTAATTTATTTATTTATTTTCAGGTCCAGTGAGAATTCTTAAAGAGACAAAGGTGAAATACACAATATTCACAATTACATATATATTTGTGCAAATATATATATATATATATGTTGAACAAGAAAACACTAATAGAAACACAGGATCATCTGGTACTGTCAGGTCCACTGCTGAACTATGTCCCTAAGCACCACATCTGCATGTTTTCTCATCCGCAACCCCCTGTGAAACAATGTATCTGTATATACAGGATAATCTGATTGTATGCTTTATTCCTGTTTAGCACTTATTGTAGCATTAAGGCAGATCATTTGAATTTTTTGCGTGGTAGTAGTAAGAAAAGGGAACAAAGGGAAAGTGCCACAATTTTGTGAGGTACTGTGACTTTCCTTCACACATTTCTTTCCCCTTGCTTGCAAAATCAGGTTTGAGGATATTTGCTAGTTTGTGCTGTATTGCTCATTTGGAGAACCCTGTGTGCCTACAGAGCGTCATTTGTTGGAATGCACTAGTCCAGTACCGTATCACTCAGATGGTCTTTATAAGAGAACAGTTACCGGCCACCTGGAACTTTACAGGTAGTAAAAGCCCATATCAGGTTGATTTACATAGCTTTTGATTTTTATTTGCAGTATATTTCTCTTCAAAGGAGGCAGAAAAGTACAGAAGCAAATTAAAAATACCGGTCCTGATAATCACAGGGATGGGGCTGTCTCTTTTTACTCCCCATGCTACTAGCACAATAGTGTGTTTGATTTTTGTGTCTGGTGTAAGGAAGCATTATGACCAGGGACTCATGACAAATATGATTTAAACTGACCCAGTCTGTTTGTGAACCATTATTCTGGGTACAGGCAGAAGCGACCCTAACATAGAATTACAGAATGATAGAATGGCCTGTGTTGGAAGGGACCTTAAAGGTCGTCTGGTTTCAACATCCTGCCATTGGCAGTGACATCTTCCTGTAGACCAGGTTGCTCAGAGCTACATCCAGCCAGGCCTTGAACACCTTGAGGGATGAGGCACCCACAACTTCTCTTGTCAACCTGTTCCAGTGCCTCACCACCCTCACAGTTAAGAACTTTGTCCTAATATCTAATCTAAATCTACTCTCTTTTAGTTTGAATCTATTTCCCCATGTCCTCTCACTACACATCCTTGTAAAAAGTCCCTCTCCATCTTTTTTGTAGGCTCCCTTCAGATACTGGTGCAATTAGGTCACCTTGAAGCCTTCTCTTCCAGACTGAACAAACGCAAATTTCTCAGCCTTTCTTTGTAGGAGAGGTGATCCATCCATCTAATCATGTTTGTGGTCCTCCTAGGACTCAACTACCTCCAACAGGTTTTTCTTGTGCTGAGGACCCTAGACTCCCTGCAGTTCTCCAGGGAGGGTTTCACGAGAGTGGACTAGAGGGCTGGAATCACTTCCCTCAACCAGCTGACCATGCTTCTTTTGATGCAGCCCAGGATACAGTTGGCTTTCTGGGCTGCAAGTGCACATTGTAGGGTCACGTCCAGCCTGTCATCCACCAGTACTCCCAAGTCCTTCACAGAACTGCTCTCAGTCAGTTGAACCCCAGCATGTATTGATATTGGAGGTTGCTCCGACCTAGGTATATCACCTTGAATTTGGTCTTATTAAACCTCACGAGGTTCCCCTACACCCCTTAGGTGCTTTTCTGTGTCCCCCTGGGTGACATCCCATCCCTTAGGTGTGTTAACCGTACCACTCATCTTGGTGTCATCAGCAAGTTTGCTGAGGGTGCACATCAGGAGTGTCTGGAGAATGAGTTTGCTAGGATCAAACAAGAGAATGAGATGCAGAAAGGAAAACAGAAGGGAGTTTCAGAGTTTCAATACAGGGTTTCCTGCATAAGGAGTATATATGGGAAACAGCTTGCCTGCCCTCATTACAAGTTGCAATCTAAGTATCCCTAGCCACATATGGGGGTACAGCAATGGAGGGTATGCCTTCTGCAGTGGAGCAGAGAAGATAGGAATAATAAACTGGTTACGTACATAAAGTTCATGTGATATCCTTTTACTTACTTCTACTAATTAGTATTAGACAAAACTCAAAAGTTTTGGTTAGATCAAGGTCATTCAATCATTCCCTAAACTCTGACTCATGCGTTAGGATTCCCTCATCTATTCTTTAGTCCTTTTCAGCTTTTCAGTGTTTCAGTTCCCCAAAAGACAATAAAAATAGGGAGTATATCACTTCTGCATTTACTTTCACAGTGATACAGCTTCTGAAGCACAGACTAAGTGGGACTGAGCTCAGAGAAAGAATTTGTGTTTGTGTGATATCAGGATAATCAGTCATGGGCTTAAGCATAAATATTCTCAGTGCCCTGTTGTTCTCCCTGTCACTGGCTCCTAGAATCACTGTACCTTATTTAATGTACAGTAAAACTGGGAATCACAGAGATTAAAAACTATTGCTTTCAAGTCTTCATATCCCACTCATTTCCTGTCAGCCTGCTGATATAACTGATCCAGAAGGTGCTTTTCATTAAGAACTACCGTAAAAAAAAATCTCTTAACACTAGATTTGAATTTTCATGGCAAGCATTATATTGGGTAACCTCCATTACATGCCACCCACAGGGAAAGTACACTGTGGTTGTGTCTTAGCAGATGTCTGGTGACAAATATCACTCATTTCTGTGGCAATCTTCTTGTGTTAGCCTTCTTGAGACCACAGAAGAGATTAGGATTTAGAACAAAACAGTTTTTCAATTTACTCTGTAGACAGACTTCCACAAAGGTCCTTCCAGACATTCCTTTATTCAGCTGTCAGTTGCTTTTAAGTAATTTTAAGAAGTAATGATGAGGATTTGTCTCTTCCTTCCCCTTCTTACAGTGATTTTAAGCAAAGCTCGAAAAGCCTTGATTTGAATAAACAGATCAGGTTTTAAAATGCATAGCAAGATTAGACATTTTAATTGTGATCTTGAAGAAGTTATTTGTACAAAAATTATAAAGATTGTTATAGAAACCTCTACCAATGGCTTCTTGAGGACATTTCAATCTAGGTCCCCATTTCTGCTGAAGTTAATTGAAAAAAGATTTCAGGACTCTACTCCTATCTTTTCATTAGACGATACTAAATTTGGCATCCCTAGCTTGAGGGCCTTTCTCCATTATTTATAGATCTGGTAGCCTTGCAGATACTGGATGGATGGACTTCCATAAGCATAACTCTTTCCTTCCCGCTATCCCATTTTCAAAATACAGTATAAAATTCCTTTCCTTGAGAAAGAACACTTAAAAGCTAAAGTGCCCATGTGTCCAAGGGCCTTGTTATCAATGACATAAGGTCTGTGTTTACTCTATGTATGATATAAAAAAAAAAAAAAAAAAAGAAAAAAAATCACAGAATTAGAAAACCTAAATAGTCATGTTCTACAGTTCAACATGTAAAGCCAGTCTGGTTTTACATGCCTGGTAAAAAACAGCTTATAGTATGAAGTCGTGGAAAATGAGGTTTTTCTTAGTTTCAGAAATTTTTGTCTGCATTCTAGACCAGTGCAAATTGCCGTATTTCTTGATTTTTAGTGTTTTTTTCCTAGGTTCTTATCTCTTGAGCTCATCATCTAGCATTTCTGAAGTATTGGTACGATGAAAAGAAATTTATTGATTTCAGTTTATTTCTTCTTGTATAGGACACACCTGATTGTGCCATGCCTCTCTCATTTAGCAAAGTAAAGCTTACTACTCTTCACAATGTAATATGAATAATTAAAATTTTACTAGTGGCTTTATTTTTTTATGAAAGCAAGAATCTAAATGCTAGTGGTGCTCATATAACATCACAAAATTATTTTTTTCCCCTTTTTAATTTTTTTTTCCCCCAGTAATCCTCTTTAGGGGCTTAAAGAAAAAAGATAATATCAAGGTCTTTGGTGGCTCTAGGACATTGATTGCCAAACCAAACCATTCTTCCAAATATCAGTAAACTAGGAGCAGCCGACTGCTGTGGGCTATTTTTTAGCCAAAAGGATTAGATTTGTCTCTTAGATGGGTCTGACATCTAATATAGATTTCCAATGGGTTGAGTTTCGTCAGTCATAGTTGTGACTTTGTAAGAAGACTTGCAGCTTTCTGAGGGTGGAGTATGTCCCCTGCTGGGGAACTGAAGCATGCACCTCAAGCCCTTGCACAGCAAATCTTCCCTGTTACTTGTTTTTATGAAACATTCAGCTGAGTTGTGGGAACATATCCATGTGGTCAAATCTTCTGGGACAATTTCTGTTATTGCTACGTAGAACAGTGGCTTCTGAATTCAAAAAATTAGTCAGCTCTGGCTATTTAGGGCTTGCAAAGAGGTAGGAGAAAAAAAGAAAAAAAAATTGACATTACATCTTATGTAGATCTGTGATTCCAGCCTTGGTTCTGAGGACGTACTGGGAAGAGCTACTGTCTCAGGAACTTGCACTGTGGTCTGTAGGCAGAAGCACAGGAGAAGGACTGTAAAATAATTAAGGGAAAGTAACAAACTGCACTTGTTAATGAAATTAAGTTTTTATTTATTTTCATAAAAGTACCAGCATTATTTATGTAAACAATACAAGCTGCATCTGTTATTTAGCTTTGTGTGAGATTTTCCATATCAATGAGGTTTAGGGAATATCACTTAGGGAGAAAAGCAATTTTAAGGTTATCATGTGAGTGACAAAGACATTAATCTGACAAGATATGCTCAGGAGACCCAAGATGCAATTGTAGAATTCTTTTTGGCTCTCTCACCCATAATTTCACAGAGCTCAGTGTAATTAACACACTTCATGGGATTTAAGTAACATTTGTTTCTTCTCCATCAGAATGCAAATTTGATAATGATATGGATCTGTACAGGAGACAGAAACAAGTGTTCCCTAGGTAATAACTTGTGCACTGTTTCACACTGGGAAAAAAACCAACCAAACAAACAAACAAAAAGGAAAAAAAAAAAGGTGACAGATAAGCATTACTCAAGCTTTATTAGGAAGTTAATATGTTTTATAGCTGCTGCAAATGCAGTAACCAGATATGTCATAAAATTAATGAAAGTGAAATGGTTTATTGTCAACTTGAAAATTTTAGCCCTTGTTTTCTTGAAATATACATGAAATAATGAAATCTGCTGACTGTATGGGTCTCCATGTGTGTATAAATGGGTGTGGAATCAGCAAAAAAAAAAAAAAAAACCAAAACAGCAGGTCAGAAGCCTCTGTTAATTCTTAACTAGAAGAAAAGCATTATAAAGGAGAGGGCAGTAATTATAGGTGCACATGTGTGTGCATATGTTTAGAGTACAGGAATACATTCAAACAGTCAAAACAATAATCTTTTTTTTTCAGTAATAACTCAGTGTACAGTCAAAGAACAGATTAGAAGACTGGTTACTTCCCTGTCCTACATTCTGCCTCAGAAGACAAAAGAATAGCACAAATCTGTAATATATAAGGACAGACTGGATGGTCTTAAATATGTTTTTGGTCAGAAAATTGAAAAAATGTTCATTCTACATGCAGCTTTTTAGTAAAGAAAGCAAATTATGCAAATAATTAATTAGCCACTGCTAGATTTCTCTAGAAAAAAAATCTTTGAGACAATAAAGAATATCTAGATTTTAGCCTTCTTTTACTTAATCACATTTGAGTACAAAGTGAATAACTGCACAAATGCACAATGCAGGCAGAATGTATAAGCTGAATAAATGAAGTAGGGCATACAGTACACATTAGTTTATTAATGCTTCAGGTTTTCCTTGATGTCCTTCAAGCATATTATCAGCTGACTTAAGGATGATCAGATTTAACCTCTTCTGCTCTTATTTTTTTCCTAACAGATGAAACAGTAAATAAATATATAAATCTATACAGTGACGTTTTCCTTAATGCATTTGGCATTGACAGGACACTAATCTGAAAAAACTCTTAAGGTGTCAAAATCACAGAATAAGAGATATAACTAATTTATCCCATAAGTCTCTTATTTTTATCCAACCAGACGTGAAACATTTTTGATTTTTTTAGGATCAATTTAAGGTATTACTACTTCTTTTTGCTTGTATTTCAAAACAAATTATAAGAAAAACTGAATTACTAAGCTGGGTAAAACTGCACACGAAATCAAATCAAAGTCCAATTATTATACAAGTTTTTTTTTTAAAAAAAAAAAAGATTGCAGATCTCAGATTGGCATTGGTACTTCTGATTTTTAAGCTCAACAGAAAACTTGATATATCTCCTAGAAAGAATAAGAAATGAACTTTAAATGTTTTAAGAAAGATTTCTTGTTCATAGGCAGATGGAGGCACTCAGATGAGCAGTGAAGCATCACCACTGACGTGAGCACAGAAGTAAACAGGAGAGGCAGACAAAAAGAGACTGAAGATATGGGTTTATCCCAATGGGAGAGATATGGCACATGTACTGTAAACAAATATACTCTGTTCTTGGTCCAGCCTGCTTTTCATGCAATTGGCTTAAAGGAAGCACTTTCTAGTGCCTCTTTACTAATGCTCTATTTATGCCTGGGAAGGTTTTGTTCTTACAACCTTTTCCTGGGCCTGTGATTTTCTGCTTCTAACCTTCTCCCTGCTCTGCCCTGAATCCTGTTTCAAAGTGAAATTATAGTAATTAATTCATCACGCATGCAGTTCAGCTTTGTGGCTATAGCTAGATTCATGCAGTATGTTCCTAGTGCAATACTAAATGCCTCATCTCAGTAGATTTTCAGGCCAAGGGTAGTCTTGTGCATCTATTTTGTGTATTAGTGGTTGTTATATTGTGTGAAATCGCCTATTGCTGGGCATTGGGTGTAGACAATTCTGAGAAATATAATTTCTCAGATTGAGACACTTAGAAGATGATATGTAGGGTTTAAGTCTAGTCCTATCTTTATAGCCTTCTCCTGAAGCTCTTAGTGGTTCAATTTTCATTTGCAAAATTATATAGCTTTCTGACACCTGCTGCCCAATAACTGGTGCCATAAGTAATTCATTCTTAATTTATATAACTAAACCAGTGATTTCTAGATCCTTAATGCAGTGTGCTGTTTTGTCAAAACAACACTGTGCCATCTCTTTTGAAGAGCCTAAGAACAAGCAGTAATCATGTTAATATGAAAAAAAATCTTGTGCATCTAGGTATTCTGGTAGTTAAGGGAGTTAAATCTTCATGAAATATACAGTTCAAGTGTTTTTGAATTTATAATGTGGTTTAGAATAGATAATGCCTAAATTATTTTCTCTATAAAAGATCTGTTCAAAGAAGCCCAGTTTGTTACTTCTTCTCTCAAATAGAATATAAATTTTTTTGAAGTTCTTATTCTGTGGCAAATGTATTTCTTTGGTAGACAACTAATTTTATTCTTGCTAAAATGCATGCCATGACATTTCTGTACCTGCTTGCTATAGTATAAAAATGACACAACTATTAATTTTAAAAGTTACAAATAAGAAGTTTTCTCAAAATGAAACTCATACCCCCAGAAATATGAACACATTTTATTTATTTATGCCAGAAGAAGTTAAGGCAAGGTACATAGTCTTACTCCATGCTTCAAGTTAATATCAATGGTTGTAGAAATGTAGAATCAAATTCCAGTATCAGCAACACTTAGTCCCATGTCAATAGTCATTCTATAAGCTCTAACACAATTTCTTAGATGCACAAATATGATGACAAGCCCAAACTTGCTGATTTCAACTCCTGTATTTGAGTTCACGACCAGAAGTGATGTCACAGATGGGAGGGAGTGTCGACCTGCTGGAAGGCAGGAGGGCTCTGCAGGGGAATCTGGATAGGCTGGAGCAGTGGACTGATTCCAACGGGATGAAGTTCAACAAGGCCAGGTGCCAGGTCCTGCACTTTGGCCACAACAACCCCCTGCAGTGCTACAGGCTGGGGACTGAGTGGCTGGAGAGCAGCCAGGCAGAAAGGGACCTGGGGGTTCTGACTGACAGGAAGCTGAACATGAACCAGCAGTGTGCCCAGCTGGCCAAGAAGGCCAATGGTATCCTGGCCTCTATCAAGAAAGTATGGCCAGCAGGATGAGGAAAGTGATCTTTCCCCTGTACTCAGTGCTGAGGCCACACCTTGAGTGCTGTGTTTAGTTTTAGGCCTCTCAGTTCAGGAAAGATACTGAGGTGCTGGAGCAGGTCCAGAGAAGAGCAATGAGGCTGGTGAAGGGACTTGAACACAAGTCATATGAGGAGAGGCTGAGGAACTGGGGTTGTTCAGTTTGGAGAAGAGGCTCAGGGTTAAGCTCATTACTCTCTACAACTGCCTGAAGCGAGATTGTAGTCACGTGGGGGTCAGTCTCTTCCCTCAGGCAACCACCAATAGGACAAGAATGCATGAGCTTAAGCTCTGCCAGGGAAGGTTTAGGTTGGATGTTAGAAAGAAATTCTTTACAGAGAGAGTAATCAGGCATTGGAATGGCCTGCCCAGAGAGATGGTGGATTCACCATCCCTGGAGGTTTTTAAGATGAGACTGGATGTAGCACTTAGTGCTATGTTCTAGTAATCACAGTGGTATTGGATTAAGGGAATTGGTGGTATTGGATCAAGGGAATTGGTGATCTCAGACATCTCTTCCAACCCAGTTAAATCTATGATTCTATTATTCTAAGCTATCCAGGACCCAAATTACACACAATTCCAAGGTCCACCTCCAAATATGGCAAGAAATTAATAGGAATTTCATAAGACTAATTTTTTTTTTTCCCTTCTGGTCCTCACAAAACACCCTTGTGTTAAATCACATATCTATTGAACCCTCTGAGGCCTGTCTTCATGTCAGCCCTAAAAACCCACTTGTGGAAATACTGCTTGTTGTGCACTTTGCAGAGTAGGATAAGTAGGTGCATTCTGGTCTTCTTCAACAGTGTCACAGCATTGATGATTGAGGTAAGAACTACTGATGTCATCTAGCTGGACTTCTGCAAAGTAGTTGACAGTGTCCTGCACAACATCCTTGTGTCTAAACTGCAGAGACATGGATTTGATGGGTAGGTCACTCAGTGGATAAGAAATTGGCTCGGTGGCTGCACTCAAAAGAGTTGTGATGAATAGTTCAATGTACAAGTGGAGACCAGCGATGTGTAGCAGGGGGTCATTGCTGGGACTGATGCTGTTTAATATCTTTGTCAGTGACATGACAGTGGGATTGAATGCCTTCTCAGCAAGTTTATCGTGACATTAAGCTGTGTGGTATAGTTGACACACTGGAGGGAAGGGATGGCATCCAGAGGGACCTTGACAGATTTGAGAGGTGGGCCTGTGTGAAACTCATGAAGTTCAATGCTACATGTAAGACCCTGAACCTGGGCAGGGGCAATCCTAAGCACAGATAGAGGCTGGGCAGAGAATGGATTAAGAGAGAAACTTTGCAGATAAGAACTTGGTGGTATTGATGGATGAGAGGCTGGATATGATGCAGCAATGTGCACTTGCATCTCAGAAAGCCAATTGTGTCTTGGGCTATATCAAAAGCAACATCACCAGGAGGTCAAGGGAGATGATTCTGTCCCTCTACTCCTGTCTTGTGAGACACCACCTGGAGTACTATATCTAGCTCAGGGGCTCTCGACATAAGAAAGACATGGATCTGTTGGAGCAGGTCCAGATGAGACCACAAAGATAAGACAGGGCTGGAGCACTTCTATGATGACAGGCTGAGAGAATTTAAATTGTTCAGCATGGAGAAGACTCCAGTGAGACCTTATGGCAGCCTTTCACTACCTAAAATGGTCAACGAGATTGCTGGAGAGGGACTATTGACAAGGGCATGTAGTGATATGACACAGTGGAATAGCTTTAAACTGAAAGAGGGTAGGTTTGGAATGGACAAAAGGAAGAAATTTACTGTGAGGGTGGTGAATCACTGATGCAAGTTGCCCAGAGAAATTGTGGATGCCCCATCCCTGAAAGTCGTCAAGGCCAGGTTGGATGGAGCAACCTGGTCTAGTGGAAGGTTTCCTAGCCCATGGCAGGGGGGTTCAATCTATATAATCTTTAAGATCCTTTCCAATCCAAATTGTTCAATGAATCTATGATTCATTATTTCTCTAAATCCAAGGTATTTTGAAGCTGATTGACATTTTAATATGCCTTGAGAAGATATGAAAGATTCTTCCTGGTATTTTATTTTAAATTTCATGTAAAACAGTCAATTTCACAGATGTAAAAGAAAATATGATACTCAGATAAGTGTAAATCAGTTAGAGATGACTGATGGCAAATGTCATGGAGTGACAAAGGCAAATCCATTATATGGTAAGACCAGGCTTCTACCATTCAGAAAAAACTGACATCCCATTAACAGAGGCTGCAGATATTGCAGCAAGAAAAACTGAGTTACTCAGAACCTATTCACCATTTGGATGTTTGGGAATTGGACACACATGATTCACAGGAAGCTTTGTGTACTGTTTACATCCCTGGAATGTTCTGATGCCCCTGAAGGGTTGAAGTATTTCTCTTGAATATACCTCCTGAAAGAATGAAAATTTTTCCAACACATGAAAACCAGCTACAATCCAAGGGAGTCCCATGCCAAAGCTTCCCAGTATCTTTTTCAGGGTTGTTTTATCTCCAGAGAGAAAATGCTGCTTTGACTTTTCAGTTTGTGGAGACCAGCATGAAGAGTTGAAGTCTTAAGAATTCATTGAAAGTCTTTCACTACTCATGAAATTGTCTCAGAAACAAATCATAATCTGCTAAAAGGAAATATTAGCATTCTATCATCAGCTGATATTCCATAGCCCACCTTTGTACCTTGTTTCTGGGGTCATTCTTCTCTGGTAACCCCAAATTTGTTTTTGCCAGACAAGAATGTCTTGGAAATGAGCTGGATCACAAAGATTCATGTTTTCCTCACTATATTTGATTTCATAAAGTAAAAAAAATAAAAATATTCTTGGCTTTATATAAAAACGTGATCATTTTCATCCAACTGGATGTATTTTTTTCTGTCTAGTTGACATTATTCATTGTGTTTTTAGAATTTACCTTCTAATTCTGTTTATGTTGCCTACAGCAAGTAAAGCTTTAAAATAAGCTCCATCAGGCAAGAGAACAAAAGCAAGTAATTGATTCTAAAATCTTTACTGTTTAATTCTAGTTAAAACAGGATTTTTTTTTCCTAGATCACTGGCCTAAGAAGTAGCAGTAATTGGGTTATTACTATATAGTATTTGTAGGCATCAACAGTAAGCTTGCTTATCTACAGTTATTCTATACCTAGAGGGCAGAAGAATGGTTTATCTAAGTTGCGTGTGATTTCAAAATGACTATTGAATAATTTCTTATGTTTTTCATATGCTTGTTTAAGTTACGCTGTGAAACACATAAGAAATTATTATGTATATGTTTGTATTTACATTTATGCTTCTATTTGTGTTTATATTTGTATTACATTAACATTAAATTTATATTAGTTTTTATATCTGTTTTTTAATATATTTACATACAGTCTGAAGTCCAAATCATATGCTTTGCTGTAAAAAAGTTTATGCATCTTCTCTATCAACCTGCACCTCAAGAAGTTTTCCATCATCCCCACATCACCATAGGAGAATCAGAGCTTAAGTCAGTCCAGCAGTTCACCTATCTGGGAAGCATCAT
>JAWWEW010000001.1:59924868-59951281 GCA_035583185.1 Anabacerthia variegaticeps
GCCTATCTCGCATTGGCCTATTTAGCCACCAACGTGCTTGTGGCAAGCGTGGGTAGAGCCCTTGTAAATCTTCGTTCGTGAAGCCTAGCCACGATGATGGCATCAAATGAGGAACTGTTCGAGGTCTCTACATAGCTTAAACCAAGGTAACACACTAAAGAATGATACTTCTTCAGTATGATACTGAATTACACTGCCTGAGCAGCCGATCCATATATTGGAAGAATAACTCTTTTTTCAGCGTTCTGGTGTCACAGGAATAGCAGACTAAAGAAGACTGGTTCTTCTGGGTTGGATCAGAAATCCAAACTCATTACTATCTCCTCTTCTGTAAGACAGTAGTGTTGGCTACTTAAGGTAATAATAAAATGTTTAAAATTATGTTAAAAGAATAGCAAGTACAGAGTTACATAGCTTTGTGTGGCTTGGGGGAATTTCTAAACCAGAGCTTATACGTCTTCAGTGTTCAACAGTCCTTGATAGATTTCTATTTATTTGTCTAATTCCTTTTTGAACTCACTTAACTTTGGCATCCTATCTATCCTTTGACAGTGAGTTCCAAAGTTTAGTCATATGTTAAATGAAAAAATATATTTTTTTGTTGTTTTAAACCCATTACCTTAAGATTTTGTCTCATGTCTCTGGTAATTATTTTGTTATGTAAAAGAGTTTCTTATTCTGTTTTTCCTCCCCAGTAATTCTTAGGGGTTTTCATTTGGTTGGTTGATTTGGGTGGATTTGTCAGTGAACACTGAACTGACATTTTCATAGGTGTATCCAGAGTAGCTACAAATATATTTTCTGAGTTAATAATGCCTGGTTTAGAGAGCTTCACTGTTTTTAGACAGTGAGAATTTCTGTTTGGCTTTTTCCCTTGTGCACAGCTTTGTATGTGTTGCCTCTGCCTTTTTATCACCCAGTTACTTGTGCAAGGAATTTTTGCAATCTTTCACAGTTAGACTTTCATTGATAAAACTGATCATTTTCACCTGCTTTTTTCCTGTCCTGTATTTATTAATCCCCTGTCCTTCAGGTATTTACTGAGAAAAGTCCACAGGTGAAGGTTCTTTTTTTGTAATCCATGACTATTTAGTATATTTAAGGGTCTTTTATAGAGGACCTCAGAAAAGTTTTTGAAAATCCAAGCACAGTGTATTAACTAGATAAAGATCACCCTTGCCTGTGTACTTATTTATTTTAAAACCATTTAAAAGCCATAATCCTCTTTACAAAATTTCTTTTTATTTTCTTACATTTTATTTTATTTATCTATATGTCTACAAATCTTATTCTACCAATCTACTTGTAAGGAATCAGACACACAACTTCTTAATTTCCTGCATCTTTCCTGCATCTCTCCTGCCAAGTATCTGTAAGGATCCTTTAAAAAAAAAAAAAAAAAAAAGACATAAAATTTGCTAACCTCTATTCTTCTCATACAGAAGCTGACCAAAGCAATAGTATAAGATCTATGATCAAATTACAAGGCCATATTTGAGTTATTTAGAAACCCCTGAGTATATACCATCTTGTCTTGGCAATTTGTTACTATTCATTTATCCATTTGGTCTAAAATCACTTCTATTGACACTTTAATTTAAGATGGTTTCTCCAATACATCTTTTGCAAAGAAAACAGTCACTGTGGGAACCTTCCTAAACTCCTCAGAGGTGAGTATCAATGTGAAAAACACATTTAATTTTTCTACCATGGTCTTATCTCCTGTGAGTTCTGCTTGTACAGCTCCATCATCTATCAGCTCTGCAGACTCTCTGGCAGACATTCTGCTTCTGATGGGTTGGAAAAAAGGTTTATTATTAGTTTTTATGCCTTTCACAAGCTTGCCCTCTAAATATTTTTTCTGGTCCAGCTTGATTCTACATTAAGCTCATGATACTCAGATGTTCCTCACATGGCCATAAATTCCACTTTATGGAGATTAATTTTTGAATTTAAAGAGTTTCTTTATTTCACTGTTTATCATTACCATAATTTTGTTTATCACCATGCATTTTACAAAATTTTCATTGCACTTTTAGTACTTTAACCATTTCAGATTCTCCTTTTAATTTCTTGAGGCTTGTTTTAGTATCATTCATTTATATAGAGGTCGCCTTGTTTATACACATCTGTATGATTTTTTTTTAATTTATTTTTTAATTCCTATTGGGAAGAAATATTTAAATGTACTTTAGTCAGTATGGCCTTTCAGTAGAAAAATGTCAGTATGTTCTTGTGCTCAGCTTGGAATTATATAAAAAATAGCTGGTCCAAGAGACAATCATTGTAGTATCTAAAATTAGTTTTTAGAACATGTCCCAAAATTGTCTTTTACCAATATTCATCGAAAGAACTGAGTTCATTATTACTAGTTTTTCTGCAATTGTAATCTCTCTCATGTCCCTTGACATGTCCCAGTCAACATACCTATACTATCCAGGTGATTAATAGCACAAACTTCCTAAAATATTCTTCCTATTTAGACTTGAAATATTCAAATCAGAGGGAGTGTTTCTTGTTGCTACAGTTAATTTGTTTACCTTGTTTTTCTGGCAGCAGGTTTCCAGCCAAGTCTGTAGCTCTGCATGGGGTTGCTGTGACCCAGCACTTTGCCCTGTTGAGCTTCATATCATTGACCTCAGTCCATTGATCTAGCCTGTCCAGATCATTCTGTAGATCCTTCCTGTGCTCCAGCAGATCAACACTCCTGCCCAAGTTGATGTTGTCTGCACAGTAGCCCAGAGTGCACTCAATCCCCTCACCCAGATCATTAATAAAGATACTGGATAGGACTGGCCTCAATACTGAGCCCTGGGCAACACCACTTATGACTGGCTACCAACTGGATGTAACTTCATTCACCACCACTCTCTGGGCTTGTTTACCCAGCCAGTTTTTAACCCAGTGAAGAGTGCAGCCATCCAAGTCATGAGCGAGATTCTCCAGGAGAATGCTGTGGGAAACAGCTTTGCTAAAGTCCAGGTAGACAACAACACCCACAGCTTTTCCTCATCCACTAAGTAGGTCACCTTGTCATAGAAAGAGATCAGGTTGGTCGAGGAGCAAATCACAGTTTAATATAGTTTCAAAAGTTCCTCTTCTCATCTGTAAAAATCTCCCTTTTTTTTTTTTTTTTAATAAGTTTAATTGTTAGCTGATGTTGGAATCAAGTTAGGCTAGCATAGAACAAAAATAAACTGGTGCTTTTTTAAATTTCAAGAAAAAAAATCCCATGTTGGGAGACAGACTTCTCAAAGCAATTTTTCTTTGTGAGAAATGCTTTTGTTATGCAGCATCCAATGAATACAGTCACAGTAGCAAAGATGTGACAGCTACTAACACATACTTACATGTGTTTCTTTTGGCTCTGTGAATTTTAGAGTGTTTATGCAACCAGCATGTGTCTCTATATGATTTTCCTTAGTGAAAATTTTCCTCTTTTTACTTTTCAGACCTTTATTCTGTACCTGTAACCAATAGTGGGTATACACAAGAGATGACTCTTTATTGAAATAAAACCACATGCACACAGAAAAAGAGGCCATCCTTACATTAGTAGGATTGAGGGAGGGGAAAAAAAATTCACTTAAATTAATGCAACTAATTCTGCATTGATGTACACTAACGAGACAATATTGGAACCCAGACAAAAACTGACAGAAAAGCCCAGAACTGCCTCACTCACATCTCACTTCTGCACATCTCCTCATTTACTGACTGTATAAGAAAGACATTTCACTCGTAAGACTGTGAAAGTGTTTCTACGTGAGTTATCATTCGAAGATTACACTGTCATCTTCCTCTCACTAAAACTGTATGATTGAGAATAGAGCGGAGTCTTTCTGTAGTCTTTTATATATCTGCTAAAAGCTGGTGCTGAAAACGTATTGCTGTAGACCTAAATAACTTAAAATAAAATTAATGACTAAAGCAAATAAAGCTGGGGAAGTAAACTAGAAATGTAGACTTACTGAAATGCACATACTAAATAGAAAGCAATATGTCACACAAAATTATATTAGGAGGTGCCTTGCTAGTAACTTTATAGCTGAGTATATTATAAGACAATTTTAAAACATAAAAATTCAGTTTTTCTCCAAAACTATATATGGGGTTTTTCGTCTTTTTTCTGCCTTTTTTATTTTTTCTTCATAGGAACTAACCTAACTCTGGACTAATTCTTCAATATAAGCAGTTCTATCTAATGTCTTTATAATTTTAGTATTTGTGTCTAACAGAGTCTTCTAGTTAATATATCTGCCTGTTATTGTATGACATCTCCTCAAATGGCTAGTGCTTTAATAAAATTTGATGGTGAGAAGCATCAGAAGTAATCTAGTGCAGCTTATAGGTTTATTTCAAAAATAGACTTTGGAGTATGTTGGTGTAAATATTTATCATCTATGAGCCCCCAGGACATCCTATGTAAATATAGTCTTGTTCTTATTCACCTGACAAAAGAACATAAAGACTATCCCAATATTTATTCAGGAAATAAACCTTCTGAAATCACTACTGCTCCTCAGTGGGTAGTTGCTGTCTGGTGATTAAAATTCCTATATATCTGTGTAGCCCTTTGAATGTGTATGGAACTGCTAAAAACACACTGTGATTGGCCTTCCACAAACTTAGGGTTACTTGTTTTGTGCTTGTCTGCACTATATCTGTAGGTAAAGTATTTTCCTACAAAACCCTTTCAGACAATGGAATCTGTGGCACTGGTAATGTTGCATGTACATAACTGAAGAAAAAGACCAACATGGTTCTATACAATTTAACTAAACTTATATAACTGATGAGCTGGAGAAGAACTAACTTCTTTGCAATTGATAAACATTTAATTGAAATAATTGATAAATTTATATAATCCAAGACTTGTATATCCCACTTTGTCTAATATTTATTCTAATCCTTCCCTGAGGATTTAGCCCACTACTTATGTCTTTTTTATCAATCAATAAGAAATCTTTATATGTATTTCTAGATTATAGCTGGTTTCCCCTCTGATCTTTTCCATTTTTTCTTTCTTTGTGTTGTTTTTGTTTGTTTTTTTTTTTTTTTAAAAAAAATGGAATCCAAAACTGAATGCAGTATTTTGTCCAGAGCTTGATCAGTATCAAACAATTAATTATCAAATCACTTTCTTGTTGTACAAATAGTACTGCTTTGCAGTATTTAAGGCTTTGTAAAGGTATCAGACAGTTCATTCACACTTAGTTAATGACGGGCCTGGCCATCCTTTGTGCTATTAGTATTGGCCAAATGCATAATTTTTACTCTTTACTATGATTTTACTTTCTTATATAATCTAATTTAAAATTGACATAACTAAAGATAAAAATTGACCGTGCCATTCCTGGCAGCATCAACTATATACTATAAAGCCGTTAGGTAAGAAAAACAGGTGCATCTGTACTCTGCATTCTTCACCAGGAGAGTCTCAGAAGGATAGGAATGATTACGAAGGGAAGTTGACCCCAATCTGGTTACATTCTTGGATCTTCAATGTGAAACTCATTGCACAAAAAAAAAAAACAAAAAAAAAAACACACCAAAAACAAAAACCACACACAAAAAAAACCAAACAAAAAACCCCAGCCTTATGGGTCTGATTCAAGATAAAATTTGTATGAAATATTCTTGTGTAGGGAAGTGAACCATTTCGACTGACCCAGCCCAGGCAAAATTGTCTTTACTTCTTATGACATTGCTGACAATTCAAAGAGTGGGCAAAACTTTTGCAGGGATTTCTCTTGGTTTGTTTTTAAAGCTTTGTGACACTATTTGTAAATATCCAAGGAAATATAACTTGCTTTTATTTTTTAGCTTCTGGTTTGGTTTGGTTTTGGTTTTGGTTTTGGTTTGTTTTTTTTATTTTTATTTTTTTAAACATGCTTTCTACTTTGTTTTCCAAGCACATAGTGAAAATATTAAGCAGAATTGGATTCATGACCCATAGAAGACCTCTGTAGGTCACACTTGATACTTCTGACACTGAACCATTAATAATTGCTCCGTGGGTTTGTTTTTGTTTTGTTTTGTTTTTTTCTTTTTCATCTTTTTTTCTGTTTGGTTTTTCCCCCCCTATTTTTTTTTTTCCTTCTCTTCAGCATTATACTTATTTAGCAGTGATTGCATTTAATCAACATTTCACTAGTTTTCTTATGAGAATGTCATGTGAAACTGTATTAAATCCTTTATTAAAATCAAGACATAGTATGTCCACAGCATTTCCTTTATCCACTAGACTTGTTATCCTATCAGTGAAAGAAATGAAGTTAGTTCAGCATGATTTGGTTTTGATGACTCCACGTTGCCTACTATTTACAAGTTATTTTCCTCCAGGTGCTTACGAATTATCTACTTTATTAATTGTTCTAGCAATTTATCAGGTATTGAGAATTTACTTATCAGTCAGTAAAGTTTTATCAAATAGCTTGAAGATAACTGCCCATCTTGGACATATTGTACATAGGAACTTATAAAAATGCTTTGTTGCCTCATTCTTTACCTAGATTAAGAGGATTTTCTTTATTTCCAAAGTTAGACATGATTTTGGACTAAAATGTAATAATGCAATAAATCAATAGTGCAATAATTCAGTAAAATAATAAATGTCACAGGAAAGAGCACTAAAATATTTTTGCAATACCTTGACCATATCCCACACCATCTGTATGAGAACCTGTCTACATGTCAGCTACTACTACACTGCCCTACCCTTTTGCTGGAATTTTCTGTGGCACCTGAGTTATGACCCATGGAAATTACTATTAGACATCAGAGTACTCATTAGGGAAATCACTGATGTTTAAGGCCTGTAGTAGATACCAGGTTCAGCCTGAGACAAACTGTGCCCTAGAATCCTCTACAGGGATTATTAGGGGACCCAGCCTAACCTTGTCAGATATGAACATTTACCTCTCTTCTCCTTCTGAATTTCTAGTTGCTCCACTCAAAAGTTAAGTGAACTTTCACATGGGGAGGTTTCTCCTGTGCAACTCAGGCACCAGACAGAGACTTAACATTGTAGCTATGCTTTTATCCTTCACTGATTCCAGAACACTGGGAATACAGATGTGTACTGCATGCACCCCTTGTTGGCAGTCAGATGGAATGCTGTAGTTTCTATCAGTAATCAAAAATTCATTATTAAAGGGAATTGGGATTATTTCCTTAATTCCGCTGTTATCAACTGCTTGATGAGATCTCTAGGTCCTGATTTAAGTAACTTAATTAGCACTGTTGCAGAGACGTAAAACATTTCTGAAGCAAAGTAAATTAAATTGCATCTGTTCAAGCTACCAGTGATTTTGTCTTTGCCTAGATTTTCTTAGTATAATTATTCAAAGCTGGTTTTGACTATCAGAATTACAATAAGTATTTCTGTGCTATTGGTAAAATAGAACGAGTGACGTTTTCACTCCACTCAGTAGATATTTAGCAAGATTTGACAAACATAAATCTTGCTCCATCTTTATCCAAATACTCTCCTGTGAAAACCACTGAAAAATAAGGACGTGTTAAAAAAAGATATTTTCAATCTGTTGGCCTACAAAGGCTTTAGGAAGAAATATGAAAAGAGAAGTATGGCACCATGCCCACTAGGAAACCAACGCATTGATCTAGTGTAGTAAAAAGAGCCTTCACATTTTTTGAAACAAGGCCTGACAAGGTGAAGAAAAATCTAGGTCTTAGGGATGAAATATTCACAAAAAAACATATTTGCTTCCATTTTTTCAGGCAAAGCCAAGACGTACTTTTTTTTTTTTTCTTTTTCTGTTTGCCTTTTTTTTTCTCTGCCTCAGAAAAAGCAGAGAAGAGCTATTGTAAGAAACACCTTGGTAAGATTTTAAGGCAGCTAATTTCAGCTAATATGACCAAGCTGTCACATTCCTCATACAACAAGATAAGTATTTGTCATGTGGTAATGCCTTGCTAAGAGATTTTATTAATTGACCGTATGATCTAGTACAAGTACAGTACATTTAAATATGTGGAAAAGTGTCTATAATACTTTGTTAAGCAAATGGAAAGCAAAAATGCATACTTAACAAAAATGTGAACTCCTGGAAAAAGAGCACACTAATCTTCACATTCCGAGTAGTAAATTTTCTGCTAAAATGGCGTTCTCACTGGTCTGATCACAAAGTGAGGATGAGGTACCTCAGATCACACTTAGCCCAGAGGACTGAACAGCAAAATGAAAACAAGAGACAAAAAAGACACACAAGTTTTCAGTGTTTTTCTCAGGTGAACTAAAATGCATGGTAGCTCTTTATTCTCAAGTTAAAGCTCACAAAGGCTTTTAATTATAATATTGTATAACAATATTTTAATCTCTGGCTTATGCAGTCCTATTCTGCCCTCTGCTATGGTTTTAATTTATAATTGTTGTAAAAAGTTTTGGGATATTTGACTCTATGTGTATGTATATATTTATATGGACCCATGGACACACATGCAAAATTTAAGCATGTCCACTATTCATCTAGATTTATTTTTAATATGCAGACAAAAAGACAGAAGAACTAACCAGCAAAATTACTGAAAGGACAATTGACATTCTTACAAATTCACTGAACAAATATCCCAGTTCATCTTATCAACAATATAAATACACTATTTTGAGTTTAAATTGAGTTTTAAACTATCAAGGTTATTATACCCCATTCATACTATTTTTGAAGTAAAAAAAAAAATATTCCTGTAAATTTGCTTTTTACCATTGCTATAAAAGAGGTTTAGACAGGATATTTTTGTTCTTGTTTCAGCAGATATTTCAGCTTGCTCTACCTTTGCAACTTATCCAGAATGTGTTCCATCAGCTTTTCATGTAACTCTGGGGCAACTATGTGCCTAGTTTTTTTTGAGGAATGACTTGTGAGTTTCTTTTTTATATGCAATTTTTAGTATTTGAGGACCATTTAGGATTTAGATCCTTCAGTATGAAAAGACAGCAAAATACAAGTGGTAAAAAGCAGAGTCTGGATGCAAACCTAGCAAGAAAATTTTACGTCAGAATTTTTCATGCTAAGAGGTGAAGGCAAGCTCTTCCCAGGCTGGTCGTCTACCTTGTTTTGCTTTCTCCCTTTTGATTTGCTCCTGAGGGGAAAAGAGAGGGAGGAAAAGGTCATGACAACTCTGTGTACATTCCAAATCTGTCTGCTTCTGACATGCATTAAAGACCAGACAAGAATTCAGACACAAAGGCATCCTAAAGCTACTTTCACTTTCCATCAGTTCCTTTACCAAGGAAAGATCCATCCAAGAGCTGAGCTTGGCTTGAGGAATAGTTTTTTCTCTTTTATTTTCACTCCTCCGTCCAGCTTGTATTTGTTAGACTTCCTGTCGTTCCACTGGTAAGCTTTGATAGTTACTTATCAAGACAAAAAGACTTTAAATCTGTTTCTTAAGAAACCTGATTCTTCTCTTTTACACATCACAGCTGGTAACTTCCATTGCCACAGCATGTGAAATACTACCAAGTGAAAATTAAGTTACTGGCAGAGTGCATCTATGACAATTAGCATTGCAGCTCTCCGAAGTTTGGCAAGACTGTTTCCTAAAAAAAAAAAAAAAAAAAAAAAAAGACAAAAATTGTTAAAGCAAGAAACAAATTAAAGAATAAGAAATAAATGTGAAAAAATGAAGAAGAATATTAATCTAATATGCAGGAACTAAGGATGATTTAAATTTTATCTAGACTCAGAAAAGTTTTACTCTTTATTAGCTACTTGGGATCTACCATCAGCTGTATCTGATTAGTAGTCTCATATTCTCAGCCAATTTACTTCTTTTCATGTTGATAGATATCTAGATACTTAAAGTCAGAAATGCATAAGATTTGCCTATAGATGTTGATGCGTCATAAATCCTTTAATGCACATATTTCTCTGTAACCATTTTGAGGCTATAAAAAAAAGATATATTAGCGTAACTATTAGCAGAGGAAAAAATTACTGGATGAAGAGTTGTTTGCTTCTGGCTACAAAAGAAATAAACCACAATCTTGCTATGGCTCTAGAAACATTGTAATACTCCGGAACGAAGAGAAGAGTGCATGCATTTTATTCAGACAAAAATTTAATTGGCTTCCATGTCTTTCAATGATTGTGCAATAAACTGCATAAACTTAAATTACTGTTTTATCAGTCTCTAAAATAAGGAGGTTAATCTGACAAAATAAGATGACAAAATACAGTGAAATCACCTCCTGAAGCCTTTCCATCAATGCAGGGAATTTGAATGTTTTCAATCACCAATAGAATCACAGAACAGCCCAAGTTGGAAGGGACCTTTCAAGATCATCTGGTTCAATCTTTGAAATGTATCTTCTTTCCCTTTAAACCAGATGCCTAAAGTCAGATGAATTACACCTGAAAAAGGCCTCTTGTTCTCCAATGCACTACTAGATACCAGTATAACTGGTATCTACACCCTCTAGACCAAGATAGCTTTAATAGTACTGAAAAAAGATTATAATTTAAGTTCATAGTCTGTTTCTATTACAATGGATATCCACAATTAATGCCTCTTCCAACTAAACTGAAAAGTCAGTTTGTTACTTTTCAAGTTTTTTAATGTTTATAGAAAAACCCTGTTTAAGGTAACAGTGGGTAGCTGTGCTGGAAGCTCTTCTCATAAAACAGGAAGTCCCCAGGGCAATTTTTGAAGCATTAAAACTTCATTTTGCCTGTAAAAAGCCTATTTGAGTATTTTTTAATGTTATAATAAGTTTTCCCAAAAGAAAATGAAGCTTTTAAGCCTTACTAAAACATTAATTGGGGTTTTCTACTCTATGGAGTCCAAAATGTAGATGAAGGAGTTCGATTCTCCATGGTCTTGTATCTTAAACCTTACATATAGTTCCAGTGGAGTACCTTTGCACTTTACAGGCAGTGCAATTATGTCACCTGTATTCTTCACGGTCTCTTCTTACTGCCAGAAAGAAAAAAAAAAAAAGGGTTTTTATGTATCTCAGACCCAAGATTTTTGCTGTCATCACCTACCATTTCATAAGTCACTATTAAATATTATCAAGGACAAATGTATAATTTCATAAGGTCTTTCTTTTAGAAACTACAAAAAAGATAGAGGAGAAAACAATGAGGTCTTAAGACAATAAATTTTAATCTACCTTCACTTATATCTGTGGTCTCATCAGAAATGTTCTTTCCTTGCATAAGTGTAACTGAGAAGAAATTCACATATTTTAATACTAACTAGAAAAACACCAGATCTGTGAAGGTGTTGACTAATGAAGATGCACAGACAGCCTTCTCCTTATGCCAGATTAGCTAAAGAATTGTGCCAGGAAGACGAAAAAGATTATTTCATTAGTCATCCCATTCTCTCTGCTGTCCTACTAGAATGTATATAGCAGGAAGTCATGTTTTCAACTGTGTGTGTCAGTTTTCTGCTTGTGGTTCATTATCTACAGTGGTCTTAGAGATGCTTCTAAGGCAACTAGTATAAACGGTTGGGAAGACCAGTGCAGCATATCCTCTCCAGTAAATAAATTTCTAAAATGATTACATCACACAGAAATCACAAAAGTTTCAAAACTCCTGACATATAATCATGTTCAGTAGGGCTGTGACCAGTGTTATTGCCGTGTGCATACCCACACTTATCATGTGTGCTTCTCCCTGAATCCAAGTCCTAATCAGTCATGATGCCTAATATTGGTACATCCTCATGCTCTGTTTTGACACTTGCCCTCTGTGCCTATTAATAAAGCAAAATTAAGTACAGAAGGAATGCCATACAGCACATGCTATGTCCCTAAAAGATACGCCTCCAGCCAATGCCCCAAGAGGTCCTCATATTGCAATACTGAGACTGCAAAGGATGTACAGTACTTGGCTTAGGAACTCAAGTGTTCACAGCAGGGCTGCATGTTGCAAGTAACAAGCGTGATTCAATTCACAATACTGACACAATGTTGGAAAAAACTTGGACTTGTTGGATGTGGATGCCTTATTTGTTCTGGATTATTTATGCAACTAGGACTACTATAACGAGTTAGGTTTTTATGTAGAAGTCAGAAGAGTTAAGCTTAGTGTCTAGTTAAATCATAATTTGTCTAGTGCAGCATCTAGGTTTTGAAACACTGAATAACAGATGGATATTGCCTTCAAAATTAAATTTATTCCATTGCACAACCAGAATGAAAAGCTAGGAACATTAAAGGGGAAAAGAAAACAAGCAAGACTGTTGCCTGCCACTAGGTCAAGTAGCTCTTTTTTTTGAACACTTCCCATCTAAGTAGTTCATCTTTCTGAAGCTCCTTATGAAGACTGAGAAAAGCCACTGGGGAGTAAGCAACTGATCACTAAAATGAAATGAATCTCTTAAAAAAAAAAAGGTCTTTGTGTTGCTTTTCATATTAGGAAGCTATGCAAACTACTTAGACCACATTTCTCTCACTGTACTAAGGAGGAACATTCACAGTGACTTTGGAAAGCATAACTTTGCCACAGCTCCTTTCTTTAAGAATAGAAGAATTTTTATTTTTTTTTCATATCTGTTGTTTTCCAGTGAGACAAGCCTTTATTATGGAAAGTTTTGAAATTAACTTCCTCCATGAGACTGGTGATGAATATACATATTTGTATGCCTAATGGCAACTCTATGAGAATGCATTTGATTCTTCAGTCCTTTACATCAAATTGTATGAATAAGATTTGTTGAAATAAACAGCATTGTGCCAACATAACACTGATATAGTAGAGAATCATAATCTCTTGGACCTTAATGGATAGACACTTACTCTACCAAGGAACTGTAAAATGTTGCAATTATGATTTATGAGCCTTTTCTACCTAGTTATGTACTGGTGCAAATGACAAAAGAGAGTGAAGGGTAAAGCAGAATGAGGACATGGTCCAGTGAGCAGCTATCTTGTGTTCATCTGTTTCTTGCTGACCTAAAACAGGAAATAATTTTGAGGTTATTTCAGGGATCTTTCTTGTTTGGAATAATGCCATCAAGGAACATCTAAATTCCCTTCTATTTGTAAGTGCACTTCAAATTGCACTGAATTAATTTTTCTGATCCAGATCTCCAAGTCTTTCCTCTAATCGATCTTTCTTTCTGTTGGTTATCTTGGCTTCTCTCACACACCTGCCTGCCACCATACCAATCTCAAATCACACCAACTACAGCAGACCTCTTTCCATGGAGTTAAAGAGTTAAATGAGTTAAAGATCTCTTTCAAGATCTGGAAATCCATTTTTATTTCTGCAGCTCTGTAGGAAATTATCTAAGTAAAGTAACAATTGTTGTGATTATATTTTTAAAAGTACTTTTTGTGATGTTATATCAGACTTCTAGCTCTAGCTCTAGATGAGTAACCAAATTACCTCACTGTCATGACCCATTCATTCTGTCACAGCCTTTGCCACTTGCCATGGTTATTACTCAGAAAGTCACATTTCAAATCTCTGTTCAAATTCCACAGTTCAAAGATCACTTCTATTAATTTTTTATGTTGCTTTCCAGAGGAAAAGTCACGGACTATTCCAAAGGAAAAGCTGTGGTAGCACAATTATATTGACAGATAATCTGTTCATAGTATTGCTGTGAGCCCTCAAATTCCTTATAAGATAAATGCATAAATATTCACTAGGGGTGATTTCCTCACACTTCACTTGCCAGAAAAATAGTCATCTCACCCAAGTGGGATGAGTCAGTGTGTCATGGTTTTAGAGACAATTTGTCTTTTCATATAAATATTCAAAGGAATAAAAATGGCCTGGCTGGATAGATTGTTTGGACTTGAGGAAGAAAGGCTTCCCCATCCACTGATTGCTAGGACAGAGGCAGAAATTAAGATATTCCTTTGAAAAAACTTAGTCCTTACATTTAATATTTTTCATTTTTAAAAATCTGTTGTATAAATGAGATAGCAAAGGAAGGGACCAGTGTAAAAATTATATGATGACGCATTCCACAGAGAGATGACAAGAAATAAAAAGTAAGAACACTGTAATGTACTCTTTATAAGCTATGTGCAGCTAATGTACTGGCATGTACTGTCAACCACAGCAAGGCTAGTGGTGGTATTGTTCTCACAATCATTACTGTAGTCTTAGGTATTTAATCAGTTATACGAAAGTGAGAATATATTTATATCTGTTTCCCTTTACACAGGTAAACTACGACCTAGTGTATTTGTTCGGGAAATATTAAAAGAAATGTATTTGGATACTGAAATCCAGCTCTCAAAATAGCATTATTAAGACAGTGGTTAGTGACTGAACTGTAGATGTAGCAGGCAATTAAAAAAAAAAACCTAAAAACCAACCAAACCAAAACCAAAAAACAGCAACCCACCCAGAGATTCCCCTTTGCCAAGTAAGACAGGAACTGTAACACATAGAGTACAATGTGTCGGGACATCTACAAAACCTCTTAGATGCGCTACCAAATCATGACTACAAAATGGGCTATGGAAAAAAACACTGAAACAGTTTATGTGAAAATGTAAGTTGCATTTTGGCTTCTTCCAGTACCCAACTGCAGAGAGAGAAGAATAGGAGTACCTCTTCCCTGTAGCTAACAGGTTAAAAAATACATTGCAGGAAGCAGGAATGCCAGAATTGTCCAGCAATCATCATTTGTGGAGAAAAATAAAACAGGAAAATCACTGAATGGAGAGAGGAATGAAGAGCATAAGTAATAGTGACCTCTTTATTAGAAAACCTTGACAGAAGTACTAAGATTTAAAGAGAGTTGCTGCTATTATAAACTGTTTAGTGCATTAAAAAGCCATTATGCAACACGAAAACTATGACATAGTTGCCATCATGGAAACATGGTGGAGGCAGTACTGAAGTGCAAAGCACCCTCAGTTGATATTGAAGATGATACCAAGCTGGGCAGGAGTGTTGACCTGCTGGAGCAAAGGAAGGATCTACAGAGGAATATGGACAGGCTGGATCAATGGACTGAGGCCAATGGCTTGAGGTTCAAGAAGGCCAAGTGTTGGGTCATGTACCTGTGTTACAAGAGCTCCATGCAGCTCTACACGCTGGGGGAAGAATTGCTGGAAAGCTGTTCACTTAAAAAGAACAAGGTCAACAGCTGGCTGAACATGAGCCAGCAGTGTGCCCAGGTGGCCAAAAAGACCAGTGGCATCCTGGCCTGTATCAGAAATAGTGTGGCCAGCAGGACTAGGGCACCAATTTTCCCCCTGTACTTGTCACTGGTGAGGCTGCACCTCAAGCACTGTGTTTAGTTCTGGGTGCCTCATTATAAGAAGGATATTAAGGTGCTGGAGTTAGTTCATAGAAGGGCAGTGATGGTGGTGAAGGGTCTGGAGCACAAATCCTCTGAGGAGCAGCTGAGGGAGATGGGGTTATTTAGCCTGGAGACAAGGAGGCTGAGTGAAGGCCTTATCACTCTCTGAAACTACCCGAAAGAAGGCTGTAGCGGATTGAGGATTGGTCTCTTCTCCCAAATAACAAACACTAGCACAAGATAATATGGTCTCAAGTTGTACCAGGGAAGATTTATATTGCATATTAGGAAAAATATCTTCTCTGAAAGGGTTTTTCAATATTAGAACAGGTTGCTCAGGAAAATGGTTGAATCACTGTCCCTGAAGGTATTCAAAATATGTTAAGATGTGACACTTACGGTAATGGTTTAGTGGTTGACTTAGCAGTGTTTGGTTTATGGTTGGACTCAATGATCTTAAAGGTCCTTTCCAATCTAAATGATTCTATGCTGCTATGATTTACTTTTTAAACAAGAAATACACTGACTTTCCATATTCTAGGAAAATTTAGGTGATAACACAGAACAACATATCTCTATTCCTGTGGTTTCTAAGGCATAATCATTTATTATAACTCAGTTTAGTTGTCAACCTAAGAATAGGTATTTTTTCTTTTTTTTTTTTCTTCACAAAAAAATAGAGGACCAAAAGTATATGAAGAAAAAGTTCCATTTGAAAATTAGATTTGCATTTAAAGTAGGACAGCAATTCTATAGCATAATTGAGCTATTTTAGATCAAATTTGTCTCCAAGACCAAGTCCTTGAAGAACCTGTAGCCACAGCAGCCAAAGGTGTTTTTTTCTGATACCAATCTGCTTTTCTCACTGAAAGTGTGAAAAATACACCACATTTTTGAGGGCTTTCATAAACCAAATAAATGAATATTTGGATTTTCTTTTTTATAATGAGTCAACATGGACTGAAAATTTTATACAGGTTATGAATAAATAGTATTAAGTCTTTCAGGTTACCTGTTGTTAGTTTTGAAAAGTCTTCAGAGCTATTCCTAAATGTGCTAATTGAAAAGAGAAATAGTGATGGCCAGAAAAAGATCAGGTAAATGACCTTAAGGCTGAACTATCTCTAATTACTACACCTATTTTTGCAGTGTGATGAAAAACAAAATCCCATGTATTTGTGTAGCCATGTAATTTATTTTTCTTTTACTCATAATTTTGTCCACTTTACTAAAACACTCTGAAAGGAATTATTATGGGAAGAGCCTTCAAGTTACATTACAATCTTCCCTTGTTTAAATGAGTAATAGAAACTACAGAATACTTTTTTCAGTAAAGGAACTCTTTTAGTATACCAGTATAAGGGAAACTGTTATTTAGAACCAGATAAGACATTTAACAAAGCAAAGATGATATGACTTTATTTGGTCTGATTAAAATTTAAAATAATAAAAAAGGTATCTTTTACTTCTGCCTGTATTTAAGTTTCTGCATTTTTGCTTGATCAATCCCCCTTATTTTTTTTCAGTTATCATCACTGATAATGGAATTTCATCTTCGGAGATTTTTTCTTCCCTTCCCTTTGCTCTGCTAGTTGCTACCAGTATACAGTAGTCTTTTTGAACATCATCCTTTGTTCCATCTTTTTTTAAGGTAAGACAGTTTGATGACATTGTACTGCACTACATGCGCTTCCCACTGTGACATTGCATAATTAGGTGATGGGTTGGTTTATTTGGTGGTTTAATATGTTTCTGATCACCTCTGTAAGTGTCTTGATGTCTTCGGCTCATCATTCTTCTTTTTTAACTCTGTTAAGTATGGCATGATATTTTGTATGTTGACTGCTATATATTTGATGCAATAATATTTCTTCTTTCTTACTTTTTTCCTACATTTCCTTCTATGGCCCTCTCAATGGTTTTGTTGTACATCGTTAATGCTTATTCATCTTCCTCCAATCAAACTGACTATTTCTCTGAAAGCATAGTTGCAAATATGGTTTTTGAACGGCTGGAAATACTCTGTAGTTAACTGGTGCTGAGGTCATGCTGCACCTGTCCTCTTCACTGGAAGCTTCTCAGTCCTGAAATGTACTTCTGCTTTTAAGATTAATTTCTTTAAAGGTTTTTATGAAAAAACTGCTTTTTTTCATCTGCTTGCCTACTCTTACTAAATTCAAGAAAATCTAGCAGAGGATAACATATTCCCGAGGTAATATTTCTCCTATAAATACCTTAAAGATGCACTTCCAGAACAGAGTAGACCTATCCTCCGAGGGACAAGCTGCACCACTAATTTTATATCAAACTTGTTTGATCTATCCAACTCATACATTTGCATCAGCATGGAAGGAAGCTAGGAAATCGACTTTAGACATTGCTCCTGGAACATTTAGATAAAACATAGACTGAGGAAAGGAAACATGGGGGGTAGAAGGAAATTATTGTATTATTGACTATAGCATTACAGAGTAGGAAAGGAGAACCAAAGCAAATTGTGATGGATATGCAGAAATGAGTGGGATTTGATCTATTACGCAGAGAATATGTGGGGCACATAGGATTGAAAAAAAGAATTAGCCAATTCAGTGTCTCACTGAACTGATATCACTGGTACTGAATCAATATCATTGGTCACTGTGTTGGCCTTGTAGTATTTGAATACAGAGTAGCTTTTTTATTCACTTTCAAAAGGAAAATAAAATTACCTATATTACTGTTCACAGTTTCTTTTTTTTTCTTAATGCAAAGTAAACTGTGAATCAAATTCTTTGCTTTCTTGTGTTTACTACCATTGTGATCCTGAATTTCATATTATTAGTCCTGGTGTTTGCCTTACTTAGTGGTCTTGTGTTGTTCTTTAACCTTCTTTTTTTTAGATGCACTTGCTATCAGTATGCTTTACTCAATATTACATTGTTCTGAGAAACAGATATCTCCTTTACAGTGGCATCACACGTCCCATGATTATTTTTTTTCTTCAGAATATATCTAAGTTCTAGAATTCTTAATCAGAAATTTAATTCTAGTTTGCTTCTTCATTTGACTTAAAAAAAAAACCACAGAAAAAACAACCAACCAATCAAAAAACCCAAAACAACACCCCCAAAAGAACAACCAAAACCAAAACAAAACCTCCACACATAACCAAAACCCCTACAAGCAAATCCAAAACAATAATTGAATTTCAAAGAGACAAAAAAATCTTTCAATGCTTTCATCTTCTGCTTGAATGTTTCAGAGCTTTAGGCTCACTCAGTTCTTCTCATCCTTATCTCTTCCCATTGACAGTTCTGTGAAAAGATTGTATTCCTACATTCATTGCTTCCAGGCATTGGTATGGTTTCTTGTCTGGAAAGTCAAAAATTTGATTAGTATGAGTCCCTTGGTCTAGTTTTGTCCGCTGTGTTTTTACTTATGCTGTGTCAGTGAGGACCTCACCACTTGACTACTGTCACCAGTTTTCATCTACCAACTGCTGTGCAACAAAATGAAAAGTGGCCATGCTTGTAAAAATAAATGTTTGGTTTTTAAGAGATGTTGTGTATTGCATTCTGCTGTGACCATCTAGCCAATTCCATCAGCCATTTTAGAGTTCCCATGTCCTGGAGACTTGGATATTTAAGTGTCAATGTACAAACCGCTCAAGCCAAGAGCCCTTATAAAATATAATTACCCTAATAAATTGATACAGACATTTCTCTGTACATGATCAAGGGCTGATTCGTGAAGCCCTTTCCAAAAATTATCCTCTGTGCTTGCTGAGAAGTAAGTTTATAGATGCTTCTAGAGACAAGCAATTTCTTAGCACTTTCTTTCCACATGCTTCTGACTATCTGTTTGCATGTGTTTTGGGTTTTTTTCTTTTGTTTCTATTATAAGTGAACAATTTTTTTTTTTTTTTCTCTCAGTGTCTTCCATTTTCTTCCCACCCTCTAAGCTTGAGACCAGAAATTTTTAATCTAATTGGAATGGAATACAGACACCCTCTATAGATGACCCTGTGTCAGAATGTGTTTCAGTTCCTATATGCTGAATTATAAACATAAAAAGCCCCACACCAGCAGAAATGGGGAAGCTAAAAAATATTTCAGGAAAATGGCTGTGTTTTCTTGAACTGAAAAAACAAAGTAACTCTTTAATTCATACAACTGATATATGCATTGTATGGATGAATATGAATTCTCACTGCTCAACTCTGCTTTGTAGTTCAGAAACATCTTTGAAAAAAAAAAAAGAGAAAAAGAAACAAAACCAAAAAGCAAAAGAAAGACAACTTAAAACATTAAACTGAAAAGAAGCATCTTCTTTTTCTTTTTGAACAAGTCAAGGTTATAGGAGTTGTGTTTGTGGAGACAAACAGCATATTTTCCCTCAGTAAAGAAGGTTAAAGGATGAGAAGTAAAAAAAAAAAAAAGAAAAAAAAGAAAAAAATGCAGTAACATTGAAAATCACACACTTTCATTATCAAGAGGTGTTTTTTTTTTTTTTTATTTTATGCAGTAAACACAGAAGAGTTTTCAAAATTACCTGTTTTCAAATCTCATTTTTTCTGCTCCAAACTAAAGTAAGAATTCTAAAAAGTGGACTCTTAAATTTCACCTACAGTGTGAGCAGTTTCACCTTTTCTATTCTGCAGTAAGAAAATAGCATAATTACCTTTCCTTACCTTGTATTCTTTGCCATAATTAAGAACAATTCTATTAACCCACCTTTGGAGAGGTTAGCTGTTCCTCAAAATGAAAGGTAAGAAAAATGAAATTAACATGCGGATAGTAGCTATGCAATGAGTAATACATATTTTTATGTCTCTCCTTGAAGCTTCATGGTAAAAGGTTTCTAACCTTTAGTGGTATTAGCCATGATGAAAGTTAGAACATTTTTCAGATGAAAAATAGCTATATAAAGAACAGATCATCCACCCAGACTAGATGGGGTGTTCTGGTTGATAATGGTTTTCCTTAGAAGTCTAAACATGTTCTGTGAAGAAAATAAACACTGTGATGCAATATATTAAAAAAATAAAACATGAATAGAATCATTTAACCTTGAAGATGTTTCTACATTTTATCCCAGAAATACCAAAGAAAATATCACTAATTCAGTGTCAGGGAAGTCAATAGTTTCAAAATGGACTATTAAAAAAACAAAACAAAACAAAAATACCCACAACAATGAGCAATAGTAAGTAACCAAATAGAAATCTTATCGCCTCTTCTTTAAAACTAAATCAAGTGTGGCCTTTTCCAGGATGCTGCTGAAGTTACTAAGATTTCTACTGACTTCATGGTGATAAGACAAAATCCTTCCTCAGTTCATGTACATGCTTCAGAAAGATGACAAATCCTCCAGGATCAACAATAGCAGCTCACTGTCATACTCCTATATTAAGTTCAACTGTAGAGCTAACCAAAAGAATTCTTACCTCATTATGACTTGCCAAATTCCTATCACCAGTATGAGTGCTCTGTAATGACTACGTGACTGACTCTTCTATTCAGAAGGGAAATGTTTTGTTTCTTTTTTTGAATTTTACATCTACAGATGTAAATATATCATATACATATACAAAAGGGATTACCCTGTAATCCTTTTCCGTACACTATGAAAAGCAGGGCTCAACATCCTGGCCGTAGGTCTGTGTTTTAACAGTCCTTCTTTCCACTGTGTGTTACAGGCCAGGATGCAAGCTCTAGAAGTCAGAGAAGCAACGTAAAAATGGGTCAAGGAGATCATCATTCATGTAATAATAAAAAACATCTAATTTGTGTATCATTTTAATTAATAGTGTAAGCTTCGTTTTAGTCTGCCTGCAAATGATACAGCTTTGTGATTCAACTGGGACTAAAAACGTTTTTAGTCATAGAGCTGTGTTTTAGTTTACATAGAACTCAATGCTGAATACAATCAAAAACCCTGTGTAAAACTAATTCTCATAGTCATAATGACCTTTGAAAAACAGTTTATGCAAACAACAGCTTCCAAAACTTCTACAAATCTGCATTGTTGCTACTTTTCCAGTAATGCCCTGGAGGACTGGAAATAACTACACTTCGTCTGGTCTTTCTGTAGAAACATGTCTGATTTATGGAGAAATTAAAGAAAACATCTCAAAGAACCTGTATTGTAAAGTACACTTTCCCCAAAATTTGCAATAGTTTTTGTGACAACAAAACTGGTCTCTTTGAAAAGAGACTAGAATATGGAAAAAATAAACTAAAATAACACTGCTTATATTCACAAAATAATACAAAGTATCAATTGTCTTTCCTTTAGGAACTCAATCTGGAGTCAAAAATTATTCTGTAAAATAGATGACTAACTATCTATCTATTTTGGGTATGTGTCCAGGATCTTGACATGGATTTAAGATGCAGCCAGATAGCATTCTTTTACTTCTGTTTACAGGAAAAGGAAACCACGTGGGCTGAAAGAAAGAAGCAAGCTGAATAATTCTCTGAATGGTTACTGCAGGATACACAATGTAGTATCTCTGTATAGTGTAGTCAAGAGTTAACTACCTGGGTGCAATGGGAATATAAGTCATCTTTAAAAGACAAAGACTTTTAGTGCATCTGATTCATAATTTTGACTTCCAACTTACACTAAAAAATGGTCAAAAGCCAGCATCTTTTTCTTTTTCAGTAAGAGAGAGAACATAACCCAAACTGCTAGTTAGTCCCAGGGAGATTTGAAAAATAGGCTGCTAGATGAAGAGGGGAAATTGAGATAATTTTGTTTAGGTACCAACATACAATAGAAAAATGAATATTTACAGTGAACTTAGGAAGTCTAATTTCAGCAATAGTTTAAATATGAAAAACCTTCCCTGCAAAATTTAACCTGAATTAAAAAAAAACAAAAAACAACCAAGCAAACAAAAAAACCCACAACCCCCCACCCCCCCCAAAAAAAAACAACTAGAGCAAAAATATTTTCCCTAGTAAACCTCAATAGTATATTCCTTCTCTTTATACTAAAAAAAAATTAATTACTATATTCATTACTTATTGCTTATATAATCACCTTCCATAAAGTTTTCTGCTGTGAAAGTTTCCTTAACTTTTGTATATGTTTTCTAGGCTTTGTACCTTTCACCCAGATACTGTCACTGTCTCAGAAATCAAGAGAAAGCAACAAAACTAACTAAAAAAACCAACCAAAATAAAAAGAGAAATCAAACAAACTAAAAGTAGATATATAAAGACGCAAAGCCAGCAAACACACAAAACTGTAGCTTTCTAGCTTTAGAGACATGAAAAAGAAATGGTTGAAAGAATTATAATAAGGCTGAAAATTAAAAAGAGCAAAGATGTGGGAGTGGAATCTCAAAATGAGACAAAAGAAAGAAAAAGAATGGCCAAACAAGAAAAGTAAATTATCATAATGAAAACTAAAAGCCTTCCTTCATCTGTCTTAAAAATAGTTACCAATGTTTTGCAGATTAACTTTGGATTTGCAATTATGGAGAAATAAATGTTGGTAAGCTAAACTACTCACTTAGGGAGTGTGGCTAAATCCATGCAATAGCAGAAACAGCTGTTGCCCATTATGCTTTGCTTTTTGATGATAAGTGGTAAGAAAGGTTGGGAAAAGGTGACCATTCAGCACTTCTTATTATGAGGTAATGGCTCCAGTGATGTTAGCAAACTAATTAAAACCACCATCAGTCCTATTCTCTGTGAAGACACTTAATGGTGTTTCCATCTCTCCCTGCTCTCCTAAAATGTATTCACATATGGAGTAATACTAGAGGTTAGGATAAAAACGGAACAAATCACAATTAAAGGAGCTTTTGTACATTACATACACAGCCTTAATCCAAATTGGATAATTCAGTGTTCCTGCACTACACATTTAAATCAAAACTGTTACTCTTGTTCTCATAGCAGAAAAAATAAACCTTGTGTTGTTATATCTTTGACTGACTTTCTTTTTCCATATATTATTCACAAAAGACATATTGTCACATGAATATCTCCAACTTTATATTTTCTTAATCATCCTATATGCAAGGAGAACCTAGTATGTTACTCTGATAACAAATATCCTAATATTTTTGTGCTGAGTTACTTCTGTCAGCAAAACTTCCACCCAGACACTCACTCACTGTGTCACCCCCTATGCAGGACAAGGTGAGAATATACGAACAAGAATGAGAAAGCTCATGGCTCAAGATGAAGGTAGGGAGATTGTTTACCAAATGCTGTCATAAGCAAAACAACTACTTGATTTGGACAAAGCTAATTTAATTTACTGCCAAATAGAATAAATATTTTGAGGTATTAGGAAACAATAAGGCAAACATGAAAATACCACCATTCTTCCCATTTCCCGGGCTCCATAGTCCTTCACTCCTGACTCCTCTTCACCTTCCTGAACAGTGCAGTGAGATAGGAAATGGGAGTTACAGTCAATCCATAGCAATTTGTGCCTGCCTTTTTTTCATCCGTATGCTTTTCCTCTCTTTCACAATGGGTGCATCAGGAAAATCTGCTACAGCATGGATTCTCTGTGGACTGCAGGTATTATCTTTTCCTCTGTGAAGCATCCCGATGTGCTCGCTACTCCTTCTCTAACACCACTGTTTCTTCTGTTGCTTCTTGCTCCTCCCTGTCACTGACTCCACCCTTTCCCCTTGTCCCTTTCCCTTCCCCTTTCTTGCTGCCCCGTCCCCCCCCTTTCCTCTCCATGTCCAGAGCATTTTTTCTGTCTTTTGTTAAATACACCACCATCTTGGATGACAGGTTTGGGGTTCAGCTGTATCCCCTTATGGGTCCTTTGTAGCCATCTGGAAACAACCATGTCCCTCACAACCTCTTCTTGGAGAGATCATCCCTGCACAACGCCAGCTGATAGCATGTTTACACCAGCACGCAGTGTAAACTTGTACTAGGGCCCACCACATGTTTGGGATAGAAGAAACCTTGAAAGAAAAAGCCTTCACTTAAAGAGTTGATTTACTTAAGGTTTTCAGTACTACAGACACTGACAACATGACTTGAAGAATAGCACAGAGCTCTATCCACAATCAACAGTTAGTCTGGGTTCATCAAACGGTCAGTTATTTGTGTTAAAGTAACTGAATTAAATAAGCTCAGGATTTTTATTTTTTTTTTCTTTCACACAGCCAACTGAGGACCTCATTCAATTTTATAACCCAACGGATAATGTTTATTTTTCTTGGAATCAGCCATTTCCAAGGGCCCTAAGGATTTATACTGGCTTCCGAGAAGAGCCTAGAAATGTCAAAGCTTAATTCTAGGGCTAATTGTTCAGATAAGTCTCCATGTTTGATATTTAGTACAAGTGCTGAACTCATAAGAGAAATGGGAGAATCAAACCTTTCCAAATCTACTAGGTTTCAGGAAAACAAGAGACACACTTTATAGCAATACTTCCCTTTAGATTGCCTTCTGTGGGTGACACATTAACAAAGGGGCATTATGCCCAGAAAGAAAATTTCCTGCTTCTTAATTGCACTTCAGAATAAAGTAGCTTTAATTGGAATTCCCAGTAACATATATGGCATAAGATAGAAAAATTTCCTCCCCTGGGCCAGAAGTCTTGACAAATTCTAAATGCAGATTTCAGAACTGAGATTTGGTGATGATAAAAAGATTTTTCTTTTTGTGGAAGCTCAGAAGATATGGGGCTAATGTGTATGCCTGAAGCACTGAAAACTTGATGATATCTGTGGAGCCAACCTAGAATTGTTGGTACAGTACTCTGTGAGAAAGAACAGAATGTGACTGGAAAAGGGGGCCATACAGAAGTAGAGCATCACTTTTCTGGAACAAATGTCCTCAGTCCGGTTCCTGGAGATGAGCAGAATACAGTACAGTGCAAGAATGATGTTGAGAAGTGAGCATGGACTACTGACCAAAGGCTGACCCAGTAGAGGAACATCAAGACCACCAAAGACCCCTGAAGCCCTCTGACCCCTTTCTAGAAAGGTCTGAAAGAATGAACTGCGCATAATAAGTAATTTGCATAGAAAACAAGTAACTTACCTCTGGGGCAGGGACAACTTATCCATAAAAAGGTACCCTCACAAAGCCCAAACACATGCTCTAGGACCCTGGACACCCCATCAGCCAGGACAGGTGACCTCTCTTCCTTATTTCCTTTCTCTCTCTCTCTCTCTCTCTCTCTCTCTCTCTCTTTCTCTTTCTCTTTCTCTCTCCCTCTTTTTAATTACTGTCTCTTTTCCCTTTCACCCTGCCCTTAATTAAAGCTTGCCTTGTGTTTATGCTAGAAGATAAGGGACTAAGTTATACCAATTTCCATGCCAAATAAAAACTTTGTTAGCTTTTGTGAACCCTCTGACTTTTGTTGTTTCTTTTTGATCACAAACATCTGCACACAAGTGTTCCCTTCACTTTCAGGGTGGGGTGCCACACTTTTATTCAAGATTTTGGACTGTTAGATTTTAATAAATGGTAAAAATATTGCTACTTGATTGGGCAGATGGAAGAGAGAAGAACAAACTTACATTCATTCAGTCATCAATCCTTAAAAATCCTTTTAAACTGAAATTGTGGTTTATCTCCTTTCTCTGCTCAGTGGTTAGTATAAACTGCCCTTCTCTGTAATGAACAGAGCCTAACTCTAGGGTAAACACAAAACCACAAAACCTCCCAATGAAACACAGCACTCACTAAATAAAGAAATCAATAAACATACAGTACAAAATAAGAAAAATAGATAAGTTTTTGTATATATTACCTATGTATACAAAACATAAATGTTATTAAAATTGATAGGTAGAAGTACAGCTGTGATTAAAATGCAGATTTAAACATACTGAGCAGATAGAAGATAGTGTCCTTGGTCCCTAAATTGCAATGCAGATCCAAAAAAATACCAGTAAGAGAGAAATGGAATATCTACCTCTCAGAAGTTATCAAGTTTTTGCCACTAGCATATGGTAACTAATATACCAGTTAGAAGCAAAGATCTTTAAGTGATCAACATGAACAGGGAGGCAAATAATTGAAGTAAGCTGGATCTTCCTCTTCAAGTCCTCCAAAGTTTCTATGGTGTTATAGTTTCAAACCTTTTGAATTCCTTCCAAAAGCTTGGAGGCGATGCATTAGCATAACTACAGTGGTTAACAAAGGCCACCACAGATATGCATATTCTGTTAACGATTCAAGCTAGAGCT
>JAWWEW010000001.1:59951381-59982705 GCA_035583185.1 Anabacerthia variegaticeps
TGTTTCTAAATTTAAGAAGAGCGATTATTTTATTTCTTGGCCAATAAAATATCTCAGTTTCCCTTCAAACTAAGACATATGGATATTGATCATACAGTAAATACAGTTATTTTAGACCTACTGAATTGCATTGTCTCCTTCTCATAATGCCAACGTAATAAGCATCAAATATCAGTGAAGAGATTCCTGAAATCAAAACATATTCCAGCCAGCACTGCATTGCAACTCAATAAATCTTAATTCACTTGTCACATTAAAATATGTGCATGATAAATCAATAAATATGAATGTGCTTAGTGAGAAATAGTTGTTCTAAACTGATTTTACAACTTATAACAGTATTAGACTGCTTATTCCCATAGGGAGGGAATTCTATTATCTTACTGTACCCTGAAGAAGATAAGTAGAGTTTTCAAATAAACAATTTAGACAGAAAATAACTATTTTTCATTTATTAAATTATAGCTTAAAAATGTTTGAAGCAATGAAGAAACTAGTCTTGTCTAAATTTAAAAAAAAAAAAAAGTAAAACTAGTCTGTGAATGTGTAGCTAGACCAAAACATTTTATACTTGAACAAATGAGTAACTACTATTTGAAAGGTCACTAGGAAAGCACTAGAATTCAATGAAAAGTGAGAACATAATTTATTTATCATTAAATTAAAACTAAATAGGGAAATACGATATTCTTTCTCAAAGTCTTCTTATGGATAAAAAGGCAAAACACCATGTATGCGTATTCAAGAATTTACTGTTAGAATAAATGAGGTATTAACCTTGCAACCAAAATACAAATGGTAATGATTTGCACAGTTGCAATGGATGCTGCTAATTCTAGGCCAAATTATCCATTCACTTCTTCAAAAATGGTCTCATAAATGAAATACATGAAATTCCTACTATCTATTTGCCTTCTCTGAAACCCTTCCAAATGTCCAAATGTTCCTCTGGGTCAACAGTGTTAGGTTTTACCTATAAAATGTAAGGGACGATTATGAGAGGTCACCACTACAGTGTCCAGGATGTAGTAACATTTATAGCTGGGAATTTTTTTTCTCAGCCTTGGGGTCTGCTTAGGTTATGTTTTCTTAGTGCTGGTATTTTTTCATTACCTCAGAGATGATGTTTGAAAATTTCATAAGAAGTTATTAAGATAAATACTAGTGTTGTACTCAAAAAGAATAGGTGTACTTTCACATGTAATAAAATAAAATAATTAAATTACCAGTTAGAATTTGAAATATGTTTATATATACATATATGGAGAGAGAAACATAATTGATTTTCCACCTCCTGGTCAATTAATGGCCTCAGTTAAAGATAAGGGACTAAAATAAAGGGTCATTGATTGTTGTAAAGTGACTGCCTGGGTTTCTTAGATTGCTATGATGTGTAGGCATTTATAGAGTTAAGCTAAAAAGTGTTATCCAGTAGTCAAGTTGCCACTTGACCATTAGAGAATTTTTATAACAACTAAAACCAGCTTAGCCCAAGACAAGCCCAGATAACTGCTGAGACCCTGCAGTGTCAGGTCAATACAGCTCCTGTGGCCTTTTACTAGTAAATGCACAACTCATATTTATTGGACTACAGGTATATCCACAAAAAGAAGAGAGACTGTTATCTTTTTTCTAGAAATAATTCATATGCAGCCAAGAAAATTTATTTACTCATGAAAGTTTCTGTATTTTACACCCATACGTAAATCTTTCATCTCACCACCTGTTCATAAAAATCAAAGATTCAGCTGTCTCACTAATTCATAGAGAACTGGATAGGGCTCCATCTTGTTCAAAACTATGCCTGTTCCTCCATTTCCACTGTTAAGTTCAGCAGTGCAAGAAGCAGAGGAAGTTTTGTTCAGTCAAAATATGTGAGGAAATAAAAAATGAACAATATGACTACTTTTACAATATGGCATTCATAAATTCATGGCTGAGGATTGGGAATAAAATTTTTGTTAAGCCCTACTTAACTAGCAAAACCCAGACTGTTACTCAAACTATTTGAAGTAAAAAATATATAATTAATTCTTTGTGCAGAATCTGCATTCCAGCATGACAGATACAAAAAAAAACTCAGAACAGACAAAATTGTATTAAAATTACAAAAATATAGAGGTCTGAGACTGACAGAATGGTTAAGATTGTAACTTGCTGGAGGTACACTCTGTACCATCACCCAGATCATTAATGAAAGCGTCTGACAGGACAAGTCCCATTATTGACCTCAGGGTACACTGCTAGTTACTGGTCTCCAACTAAGCTTTATATTGCTGGTCTCCACAGTCTGGGCCCAGCCATTCAGCCTTATTTCAATCCATATCACTGTCTGTTCATCTAGCCCACACATCAGCAACATCTCTATGAGAATCTTAGGGAAGACAGTGTAAAAGGCCTTCCTAAAGTCCAGATAGGTAATATCCACTTTGTGACAGCTGGTGAGAGATGCTCCCCCTTTCGTCCCCTGCTCACAGTCCCTGAGATGCCCCAGAGAGAGCCACATGGAGACCACAGGAGGGGAAGCAGAGAGAGTGTTTATTAACATGGCTGGGGGTATATATAGGTTTTAGGGGAATCCAAATTACTACCAATAAGGATCAAGGGATAACAACCAGTGGGAAAGGGTTAACTAAGGACCAATAGGGAAACTTAAACAGAGACCTTCAAGGACGAATTCGTTAGGGCTTAGCTAAGTAGATAAGAGAGGTCTTGGGAAGAAGAAGGATGACTAAGTGAAAAAAGAGAGGGAATCCATTTTACAACACAGTAAAAGCTTCAGTTTTTAAAAAGCTAAAAGAAGCTTTTAAGAAGCTTTGGCTAGCTTCTTCGTTTTCTTCACAGACCCATTTCTGGTATGATTTTTGCCATTTCTGATACTGCAAGTCCTCTGCCACACACTTTCTGTTTCCTTATCTACTAGGACAGTCAAGTCATATAAGTTTATCAAGTCGGTCAAGCATGATTTTCCCTTGGTGAAGCTATGCTGACTAGTCCTGATCATTTTCGTGTTGTTCATGTGCCTGGAAATGTTTTCCAGGATTAGTTGCTCTATCACCTTATCAGGTGATCAGCCTTCGATTCCTTAGGTCACTTCCTTCTTGTCCTTCTAGAAGACATGAGTGATGATTGCTTTCCTTCAGTCATTGGGAACTTCTCCAAATCAACATGACCCATCAAAGATTGTCAAGTGGCATCACAGTAAAATCTGCCAGATCCCTTAAGCCTTGTGGGTTTATCCTATCAGGGCCTATGGATTTATGGATTTCCGCTTGGTTTATGTATTCCCTAATCTGGACCTATGTCTATTTCAAAAAGGGTATGTCTTCCTGGTTCCAACCTTTCTCCCAGTCTCTTGGACCTGAGATTCTTGGCTAATAAATACAGAGGCAAAGAAAGTATTCAATACCTCAGCCTTTGTCCTGTGTAACCAGGTGCCCCATCTCACAGAGTAATGGGCCCACATTTTCCCTAGTCTTTCTTTTGTCACTGCCCTAGTGCTGGGCCGGATCAGGGGAAGGGAGCATAGTAAAAGTGTTTTGTTATTCAATACTATCTTCTATCATTTCTGGGACAAGGAAAAGGCACTCTCACTCACTTCTGAGAAGAAAGGTTGTTCCTTTCCCATCAGGGAAAAAATGTGGCAGAGGGAGGGTCTGTCCGCCATTGCTTTTTGTTGTCTTGGTTTTGTGAACATTTTGCATGTAGCTCACCCTCCCTTTATACACTTTTGTTTAGAGTATTCTTGCTGTTACTATTCTTTATCTCATTGCTGCTTCCAGTAAGTGGTTCTTATTTCAACCCATGATCTTTGCCTTTTGTGCTTCCAGCTGGAGAGGCAGGAGAAGCGAGTGCGGGCATGATTTTGGTGGGAGCACTAAATTATGGAATACAACCTCTAAACCATGACAGCCTCAGTTGGTCCCCAATGTGGGGCAGGAAGTGTGTTGACGTAACAACAGATCTATGCTGAGCAGCTTGGAAACAAATCTGATCTAAGCATTGGCTGTATTAGGTATGGAGCAGCTGATTACAATGTTACTTACTCTGTTCATGTGGGAGTGGTACCTAACCCTGTATATATTCCCTTTATGTGTTTCTCGCAGGGATCTTTTTCAGAGCAGGGAGAGGAACCAGGATTGCTTTGTTGCTGTACTGTGTGATACCAGTTAATGGCATAATAACGTCAAGGGCAATGAGGGTCATTTGGGATGTGTATTCAGTGTTGCTCTCCTGCCCTGGTCTCGGGTTCTACCCCTGTAGCACCCAACAGTCATCCACAGCCTGGGGTTCGCCCAGGGCGGAATAAGGGAGGATGATTCTCCCTAGACTTTCACCCTTTTTGCTCCTTTGGGCCTGTTACAAGGGCTTTTAAGAATTCTGAATTCCCTTTGAATGATAAGAAAAGCGTGGTTTTTTTGCCAAGCATGCCAGGTGTGGTCCACACCATGTTTAGAGTGAAGAAAGAAATTTCTAGGAAGGACATTCAGAGATCTGCCCCCAAGGTGGATGGTCATGAATGGCATGGAATGCGGGAGAAAATGGGCCAGCTTTTGGGGAAATTCTCTGCTCCAATGGTTTGGAAGTTCACCCTGAGGAGGGTAAACTGCAATTTTATTTGGGTACAGTGCTTTGCAGGAGAAGTATCCCACTACATATTGATTTGGAAACTATAAAAGAAGAACTCTATAAACAACCATTTTAAAAACAAATCTACTACTACCACAGTTTCAGCTAGTGAAAAGACATGAAGTACTTTAAATGCTTAGATGAAGCTTGTAAGTTAGCAGACAGCCTCATTTCCATAGCAGCCAAATTTTATGAAGCCCTAAGCCAATTATTTAATTAGCTAATTTGCTCAGTCACAAATAATTTGCACGTAGCTCTAAATGTCAGATTTGAAAACACTGGGGAGACTTAGTCCTAGTGGAAAGCATATTACTGAGACTAGAATTCCCTTACAAGGTTTTTCCTGGAAGTCTCAACAGGTTTGAGGGATGAAGATCAGTTTGTATTGTGATTTTGTTGAGGAATAGCGACAAAAGAGGAGAAAACATTAGTATTAATCTTAAAATACATGATAAATAGTGAGCTTGGTTTCCTGAACAATTTCTATAGAGATATTCTATCTCTCTAAGATCTCATTTTATTTTAAATAATCTGGACACATGTATGTTCATGAAAAAAATAGGCTTGTCTAGGAAAGGGAATTTTAGCCCTTTGGAAGAAAAAGAATGTTTATATTTTCCTTCAGCCTGTATTCTTTCTATCAGTTTATTCTGTTGCAATCTCCAGATCTATTGTTTTCAGAGTTCCCATCCTTTCTGGTCATTAAATGTTTTTGTCTGTGTAGTGATATTTTTTAATAGATCTGACTCCCTGTACCTTCATCTCTGCTCTTTCTATGGTTCTTCCAATTTTCCAGAACAGGAATAAAACACGGAAAAGAATTTTAAAACTATTTTTCTCTCTTTTCTCCCTTTACCAATCTACTGTAAGAATAAGAGAACTGGCAAAATAATCTGCTACTGTTTTTCAACAGTAACTTTGCTTACCTTCTGAGTAAGAACATTCTCAAGAATTGTTCTTCTAAGAATTTCCCCCACCCCTAAAATTAAGTAATTTGCAAGTGTTTTCTGAGGGTTGGCAATGTTGACATTATTGAGCATAAAGAAGCTTTGGAAAAAACCTAATGGGTAAGCATTATGCTTTTCTCCGCATTAATTGTCATTTCCAAAAACATTTCCCAAACCTCTTTGCAGCAGCTTCTCTCCCCCACTTAGCAAAATATTTCTTTTCCATGTGTCTAGTTAGGTTTCTTGGTCTCATTGGAATTCCTATCACACTATTGTTTCCCCCTTAGCAGCTGTGATGCTCCTCTCTCCCTGCAAATACTTTTGCTCTCCTCTATCAAGATTATAGTTACAGAATTTTCAGAAGAAAAAAAAAAATCCTTCACACAAGTAGGAAGACAAAGGCAAATCAAAGTTGTCAGCATTCAGCATTTCTTAAATATCATATTTTTAAGTCACCAACTTTTTTTTTTTTTTTTTGATAGTCTGAAAACCATGTTTCTGAATACTGAGTGATTGCAGAGATCACTAAAGGGTTTTGTTCCTGATGCTTTTTGCTTTCCTTATTGTGCTACTCTGTGTGACCTGTCAGCTTTACAGGTACAGTAAATGAAGTATGATGTGAAGTCTTCATCCAGCTTTACAGGTACAGTAATTGAAGTATGATGTGAAGTCTTCATCCACAAATTATTTCATGTACTGGGAATGTTGTGCCTAAAGTTACATATAAGCAAACTCTGATGACCTCAATTTTGCATTTGAAAATATTTGAATAGAAACAACACTGTGGAGAAAGCAAGAAAGGTTTTTCTGCTGTTATTTTTTGTATGTTCAAAACAAATAAGCATAGACCAGACTACCTCTGGTAGTATGTGCTATATAATGACTTGTGTTGCAATTTCCTGTCTCTCTCTCAAAAGCACACACACTCACACATGCACACACATAAATATTGTTCTTCAGCCTTTATCTTAGAAATATTAGGATACTGCTTGAGAAGTCCTGAAAACAAGTTGTAAAGCTACTCTTATTAGCTCTATTCTCTGTCTTTCTATGTTTATTTTTAGTAAGGACAAAAGGAGAATTAAAACAACTATTGTCAAAAAGCTAATTAAAGAAAGTTAAAAATAATATTAAAAGTAAAAAAAACCAAACCAAACCAAACCAAAACCAACAAAAAAAAACCCATAACAAATAAACTACTCAAGGCCAAACAAGCAGATGCCCAGAAATCCCTAATCTCTCTAGTTTTACACATAATTCAATTCCTATATAAATGCTAAAGGTAATATTGACTCTGAGAACATAGATGTTTATCCTCAGGCCATCAGCAATAAAGCTGGCTTCATGTAGCATGATAAGTTAATGCAGATACATATTAAAAGTATTATTGGTTTACTACCTTATTTCCTTCACTTTGTAGGCAAAGCATCCGTCTGTTGTACAATATTAAGCTCCCCCATTTAATCTACTTATTGTTTAATTTTCTGTCTTTTCTTTTGTTTTTGAAAGACAAGTTTTCATTTTTCAATCTTTTACTGCAACACTATTTTTTCAACATTGCCTACATTGTTTTCTTGCAGTGACTTCATTTACCTGTGTCTAAACTTAAACAAAATATAGCACAAAACCAATGAGTCATAAATAAAACAAGCCACAATATTTTCTCTGAATACTGCATGGGTGTTCTGTAGTTGAAGGAGGGCAAGACACTGGTCCCAGGGAGATGGCAGAAATGCATATATTAATATTTCATAAAAATAAAGATTTCTTCTAATATATCTTTATTTTTACATCATACAGATGGCTTATATGATTTGAAAATGAAAATAAACCTTTTCCTTTTTATATAAGGGTTTGGACAGTATAATTCTTTTTTTTTTTTTTTTTTTTTTTTTTTTTTTTTTTAATTTGGTGACTGGTTTATGTGGTAGACACAGACTAATTCATAACCTTTTGTTTGGTTTGGTTTGTTTCTTTCTTTCTTTTTTAATCCTGTGCACTTTTATAAAATAAAAGTGATTTAATTTCTTGCCATACAAAAGGGACTGATATTTGGATACATTTTGTAGAAATGTTCTTTTTACTGATTTATCTCCTTGATTGAAAGAATGACAACAATACTACTGTCAGCTGCATCACAAGGTTAAAAATTTTGATTTAAAATGATAGGTAGACTTGAATGATCTTCCAATTCTGATTTGATAAAGAAGTCCACAATGACATGAGTCTCATAACTCATTACGGGACACAGTGAAACTCTTTGTTCCCACTCTGACAGAATAACTCAAATACTTTTCTCATAATGGTTCCAGAAGGTGGCAGAATTATAATTATGACACTGGAAAGAATAAATCCAGTGATTTTAAAAAATCGGTGTTTTTTCTTATAGCTGTGATATAACTGTTCTCATAGGTCTAATTAATGCTGGTGGCACACGACATTTTGATATTTTGGAGTTTCTGTATTTCATTTTTCCGGGAATTTATGGTACTTTTTTTCTCCTTTCCTTGATTTAACTTCAAGCCTAATTTTAGTGAAAAAAAAATTAAAATAGAAAGAACAACTATGAATATTTTTAAAAGTTCTGTAACATTAATTAAGGACAATAATAAAGTAGGTGGACAAGTACATAAACCCAGTTTTGTCTTCATTAAGAAGATTCATAAAATAGGGAGCTTAATACATAGTCAGGTGCTGCTTTCCATGATTTGCCAGTGAAAATATGGTGTTCCCCCTAAAATGAGACAGTGACTCAGAATGTTTTATAGTTGACCAAAACTTGGTGTAAAAATTATGACATTTCTCATACTTTCTGCTAAGCTGCAATAAGAAAGAAGCACCCCTGATTGAAAGAATATAAATTCACCTCATAAAATGCATTTTTTTTAACATATTTTCATTTAATATAACAAATTCAGTAAATAAAAGTATAGTTGGTCCATTCAAGGGATATTCTTCAGTAATTTAGGTAGCAGGGATGTTTATTTAAGCAGATGGACCCTTATAATTTTGGTTGTCATAAATAAAATTGCACTTTAAAAATTCAAGAATCAGCGATTAGGGGAATATTATTGTTTTAGTGTATGTGACATATCAAAATAAATGTTCCTATCAGAATAGCAGGGGATAAGTTTTTTAAGTAGCTCAACTGAAGATAGATTACTAAATCGTGATTTTTTTTCAATTATGCAATTGTTTCACTTATGAAGAACTTCATTATTTCCTGTTGTATTATGAAATCACATAAAATAATCCATGGCAAATATGAAGTAAAATGACTTTGTGAAGGAAAATAGGAGGGGGCTGCCCAAGGAAAATCACTGAGCTTCAGTTTGGATTCTCATCCTACGCTAAGCAGTCACATTAGAGCACCTAATTGTCACCTCAGGCCTCAGAATTTATCAATTTATAAAACTAAACCACTAAAACAGATCAGTTTGACCAGCATAGCAGTCCTGCATCAAGAATACAGTGAGGTTAGCTAAAGGCCAAAGGACAGAGCCTGAAACTTACCCCAGGATTAACATACCGGTGCAGTAGCTCTCTGTGCTGCCATAATTCAATCACTCCCAGCAAAGACATTCTCCTGAAATCTGGTAAATATTCACAGGAGGGATATGGATGAATTGCTTAGGAAATCTATCTGAATCTCATATTCAGACAGACTTTCTGAAAGGTATAATCTAAAGGAAATTGTCCTTCTGCAGAGGGTAGTGAATATCAAAATGAAAGGGGTAATAATACAGAGTCTCACAAGCATAAAGAAGCTGTCAGCCCTCTCTTATACAGAAAGGATGAGAAGTTTTAGAGATGTGTAAACACATTAAGGTCAGCCTTTTACTCTACCCAAAACTGATTTGGACAAGTTTACTTCAGAGTAAAAGCAGAATGCCTTGTGTTAAGGGTATTCTCATCTTACTCATGCTAGTTTCCCCGAGGCTTTAATAAACACAACTGCTTATTTGTTTACTTGTCTTCTGCTTGTGAGTGAAGACAAGTCCTTAGAAGACAGAATGATAAGGAAACGTATATGAAAACAATAATTTGACAGCCTCATATTTTGTAAGGTGTTTTAATTAACTTCATAGAATAGGATTCATCTTTCATATCTTCAGACAGCTAAAAGTAATTATCTATGTCAACGCCAGTCATCTCGTTTCCCTTTTTTGGAAGAGAAATAGGTGCTAGCATTCCATTCTAAAGTGAGTACCTAAAATCTCCCTCAGAGATGTCAGTATCCCTCCATCAACTATATATAAGGGCCCTCTGATAACCAGTTTAGATTTATATAACATTGATGCCTAAAAGTAATTTAAATGAATGGCATCCATTGCTCTTTGGCAACAGTTTATTTGCCACAGAACCAAGGCAAACCTGAAATATCAGGTTAGTAATACCATAATGGGCTGTTTTTTCCCTCTGTTAAATAGTACTACTTTGCAATTATACATGCTGTACAACAGTCTGCAAAGAATGATGCTATGAATTCTCTGAATTATTTCGTTGTTTTGGGCTTTTTTTGTTTGTTTTTGTTTGTTTGTTTGTTTGGGTTTTTTTCTAAATACATGGATGTCCATGGTGAGATTTTTTCCTAAATACTCACAAAATTAGAAAATTACTCTTTTTTTAGATCTGATACCACTTCTGGATAACTCTGTACTGTTCAGTGAACAGTAACAGAGAGCAATATTAGAATCATGTCATTATGATGACATAATATATACAAGACCTTGTCTCTGTTAAACTATAATTGTATCAATGTCAGTAGGATTACTGCCATCAACTTTCACATGGCTAGAATTTGGAATCTTGTTCTATCAGACTATGTCAGATCCAAGCAGGATGTTCTGAATTAAGCTTGACACCAATCAACTCCTTAGATGGAAAACCAAAGCTTATCTTGGCTGCATAAGCTGTAACAAGGACTTCCATCCCAGTGGGACTAAACAAATGCTCCCATCAATGGTCCTCTTGATTACAGTGAAATTAGTGGGGCTCAGCATACAAGATATTCCATGACTGAGCCCTAATGTGTCTTGAATATGCTCCAGATGAAAAAGTCTGGTGAGGATTTCTAGCAGACTCATACATTCCTGGGAAGCACCCACTTTCTGGCGGGGTTTTACAAGTAACAATCCTGTCCAGACGGAATTGTTGGGGCTTCTCATTTATTCAGAAGATGTTTCTAACAGGGTTGATCAGCCACTGTATATAAATGAAGCAGATGCCAAATCCAGGTTTCACTGATTTTGTTTACGTGGGGAGAGCAGTGGATGTTTTTAAACTGGACTTCAGCTATGTGTTTGACACTGCTTTCCACAGCCTTCTCCTGGGCAAACTGGCAAGATACAGATTGGATGTATGATCTGTGAGATGAGTGGGAAATTGGCAAGTTGCACTCAGAGGGTGGGAATCAATGTTTTTTACTAAGGCAGGCAGCCTGCGACAGGTGGGGTCCCCCAGGGATCAGTGTTGGGTCCCACACTCTTAAGCATCTTTATAAATGATCTGGATGATGGGATTGAAAACACCCTCACTCAGTTTGCTGATGACACCAAAGTGGTGAGAAGAACACCTCAGAAAGGAGACATATGTTACAGGGAGACCTACACAGGCTGGAATAGTTGCCTAGCAAGAACAGTATGAGGTTTAACAAAGACGAGTGCAAAGTCCTGCACCTGGGATGAATAATCAAAGAGCCCAATACTGGCTTGGATCTGTGTGGCTGAGGAGCAGTCATTCTGAAAAGGACCCAGGAGTCCCCATGGCTAGTAAGCTGAACACAAGTCAGCAGTGCACTGCTGCAGCAACAAAGACAAACCAGATCCTGGACTGCATCCACAGGGGTATTCTTGGCAGACTTAGAGACATGGTCATTTCACTCAGGGTTTGTGAGGCCCCAGCTGGAATGCTGTGTCTAGCTCAATTCAAGACAGATGTGGACACTAGAGAGGATTCAAAGGAGTGCCACAAAAATTATGAAAGAGCGGAGGAATCTGCCTTGTGAGAAAAGACAGAAGGGACTAGGTCTTTTTCCCCTGGAGAAGAGAAGGCTTGAGAGGTACCTTATCACAGTATTCCAGTACTCACAAGATATTTACAAAGAGAACAGGCACCTCTTCATGAGGAACCATATGGAGAATACAAGGAGTAATGGGTAGAAGTTGCACTGGGAAAGGTTTCATCTCAACGTAAGAAAGACATTTTTTACAATGAAAGCAGAAATCATTCACTAGAACAGCATTCCCAGTGACATGCTACAGTACAAATCACTGGAAGTTTTTAAGGTGCATTTGGAGGGAGTGTTAGATAATGTCATCCAGGCTCCTTTCTCCATAAAAGATTAGACCAGATGGACTTTTGAGGGCCTTTCCAACCTGTTCTGTTCCATGATTCTGTTCTACAATACTGAATTTTCCATTCAGGATATTGTATTAGCTTATTTCACCCCTATAAAGTGGGTAAAGGCCAATCTGATATCAGAAAACGAGTGTTCATTTTTAAATTATTCCTTGCACAAGCTTCCATGAACCCGAGGTTCTGCTTTCTGTAAGGTCCCTATGACACACCGCACTTCTTTTTCATTAACAGTGATCTTTTAGTTCATATGTTTAATTTGAACTAGTCTTAGTTGTTGCTGTCATCAAAGCACAAAAACTAGCCTGTGAACTTTAGCCTATTTAAGACAGAAATCTGTATTTTCCATGATAGATGTATCTGGAGTACTTATTTCTATCCTACTAGATTTAAAATTTGCCTACATTTATAACGGGTCTGAACATTTGCAGATGCTGTAGGTTAACCCTGATAAGGAGCTCAGACCCATGCAGCTTGCTCACTACCCACAGTGGCATGGGGAGGGAATTGAAAGGGCAAAAGTAGAGAAAATTTATGGTTTCAGATAAAGACATTTTAACAGGTAAAAGAAAAGCTGTGCATGCAAGCAAAGCAAAGCAAGGAATTCATTCACCACTTTCCTTCATGAGGCAGGTGTTTAGCCATTTCCAGGGAAGGAGAGTTCCAGCACATGTCACGCTTACTTGGACAGACAAATGTCATAACAACAGAGGTATGTCATATCCTTCTTCCTCCACCTTTTTTTTTTTTTTTTTCCTAAGCACAACATCATATGAACCTGTGATATCCTTTTGGCCAGTTGGGACCAGCTGTCCTAATTTCATCCCCTCTCAACTTCTGGTGCACCCTCAGCCTCATCACTGGCAGAATGAGAAACCAAAATAGCCTTGATGGTCTCCAAGCACTGCTCTTCATTACCTAAAACACCAGTATACTATCAACACTTACTTTTGTCACACACCCAAAACATAGCACCATGCAAGCTACTATGAAGAAAATTAGCTGTATCCCAGACAAAACCACCACAGCAGTGAACTACTGTAATGCTTGTGATGTTCCTAACACCACCTAAGTTCTGTTTGGTAAAAGTAAAACAGATCCATCTTAAAGCTGTTCTAATTTACGAAGCAGACCATTAAATAAGAACATGGAATTAATTGTTTTTTCTACTGAGTAGGTCATTAATAAACACTAGTTCCAACCAACAGAAATACCTAGACTGCTGTGCTTTTTGACCACAAAAGAAGTTTAACTCATTAGATTGCACAAGCCTAAGTTAATAAGTAAATTTGTAATATGCAACATGTAAATAAATCCTGTACTAAAATTTGAGAAAATAAATAGGATTCCGGAATTTTTTTTTCTTTTTTTTTTTTTTTTAATTGTCTTTGGCTGAAGAACAAATCCACAGTCACCTACCTGGATGTGAGATAAATCTCATTTGACTTGTTTGGACTTGCATGACAAAGCTTGCCTGGGCGGTTGTAGGATGTCTGTGTATAGGTGTATTACTCCCTAATATTTGATTTATTACCCTTTCAAGTGAGTTTGACTGTGAAGATGCTATCACAGAAAGCATAAAATGTGCATTATTCAGAAGTAGAAAAATTGTACAATATGCATTCATGTTTTGACCAAGGATAAAGAGCTATCAGCTACTCAGAAAGTAATCAACTCCATTCATGCCTGGTGTGATTCCTTATCCTCTTTTCCTTCACTGGCCTTGTACATTGGACAGTTTTGAACTAAGAGTTTCGAGTTTCAGGTATATTTTGCAATTTTAGTTTTTTGAAGACATTTCAAATTTTAGAAAGTAGCTGGCACTTCAAGAGCAGACTTGGCAAAGGAAAATAAATGCTGAAAGATCAGAGATTCATTCTCATTTCAAAATGTAACCACCTGAGGTCAAGACTAAGGAACATTGGCAAGAAGTCTGCAGATGCACTGCTTGTTCTGTACCTTTTCTGCATATATAAAAGACTACTTTTTCCAGAATTGTCACAGGTAGATTGCATAACCAATAAATTATTTTTCTGTAAGATTCAAACATTCATATATATGGGATATTGTGGTAAACATATTTTATCAGTATGTTGCCTTATTATCTGACAGCAAAGCAATAAAATAATTATAGTCCTCTGGGTAATCTTTGATAACGTAACCATAATTACATCATCATGTCCTCTCCACATGCCCACTGAAAATCATTCTGAAAAAGATCTTAGGGAATTAGGGAGGTTTCCTGGAAGTATCATTTGTTAATTACTCTCCTCTGTAAAACTCTACATTCATTTATCTCAAAAACAAGTATGTGAGGTTTAAGTATAGGAGGTTTTAAATATTATGTAATTTTTTGAAGATTTTTCTGGGACAAAATTTTGAAACTATTTTCAAAAGCAAAACCAACTGAATACTACCTGGAAAGTGGGAATGCCAATATCCCAGTGGCATGGTATGTATGTATACACAACATGGAGAGAGGGACCAGCTGTAGCTCTTAAGAGCTGAAGGCCCATCTGAGAGATAAAGTAAGAAAGCACAGGCCTTGAGCAAAGTACCTAGAGACATTATAACTTTCAAAACAGTTTCTGTAGCATTCAGTAGAATTATTACTATGGAGTTTCAGGACAACATATTACCATAAGATGCTGTATCAGGGAAAATGTCCTCTACACCAGTCTATCTACCACCTTCCTGCAATCTTGTTACTGTAGAATGACTAATGTAAAGCAAAGACAAAAACATGAATTGAGGCAAAATGAAAACAAATCTATGGTTAACATTCATGAATGAACTATTTTTTATTGGGCATAAAATACTGTCTTCACTCACACTTGCAATAAGTTTTGATTTTCAGGCTCCAGTGCCATTAATTTTGGGCTTTGCATTAACAAGTATTGCCATTTCGTAATGTTAACATAACTAAGAGCATCATGTTTGCCATTCACAATGCCCTTGGCAAACATTAAAACAAACACACAAATTCATTTTCATGGCAATCGCAGCAAAACTAGCAGGAAGGTTGCTATTCCTCTTGCTAATCCATCCAAAACCTAAGCAAATAAACAATTTGAATTTTAGATGTTTGGGGTTCAATTTCTCACATCCTTAAAAAAGTTTATTGACTTTAATGATTCTGTAGTTGTTCACATACAATATGAAACATAGCACAGATTTCTAACCTTTTTTAAGTGGGCAAATGTTCATTAGCTTGAAAATGTTTATACAAATATATGTGATGATGGTGACAACAGTTTTAATACAGATACTTCCTACTTTTTCTAGTGGAGATTCTAAAAGGTCATTGCGTTGAAACCATCAGGTTGCACCTGCAGTTCTTCTGAGTGCTGCTATAGCTGGATTGTTGTGGAGACCTGCAGGATTTGAGATATTTTTTCATTCTTTCTTTTGAAGGCTACTAGATGGGCAAGCATTGCAGTGAATGTGTTAGAGGCTTGTTTCTCTACAAACACTGTAGTACCTGAATTAGTATTACAGATAAAATATCATGCTTAGAAGTTATTACCTGACAAAATGCCATGCTTAGAAGTATACTGATATGAGTAAAAATAGAAAAACCCATTTTATAACTGCCTTGTGAAGACTTGACAACATAAAAAATTTATTATAGACCCCAAATCCAGGCCTGTATGGAAAACAAAATTATAATATTTAGTCAGAATTAAATATCTATATATCTATAATATATTTGATGACACTAGATATACCAGTAATGCTGTCCCTTTGACTTACACAACACTATGAAACCATGTTATAATGACAAATTGAAAACATGAAAGGAAATCAAGCATTTCTGCAACAGAATTCATATCTAATTCAGTACGAGATTCCACATCATTCTAAAGATGTAGATCTGAAACCAACAGTCTCTTGGGAATTTTGGGTACTTTGACTTGATAGTCAAATTTTAGAACACTTAAGTATTTTACACAGTAATGATTGTACCCTAGCTGCTCTAGTTATGAAGCTTGTAATGAGATTATTAAAAGGTTAGACTTATACCTGCATCTCATCTAACTCAAATAGATCTCAGATGCTCTGTTTTAAAATTCCTTTCCACTGTTTATAAGAGACATGAGCAAGGCTGCTTTTGCTTATGTATTTTATTCTGGGATACAAGGAGAGGTGAAACAACTGTAACATTTTTCCTCTGCGCTTTAAACAACTAGAGTGAAAATATAACATGTCAGTTCATATGAAAGAAGGAAACTGCTGTATCAAATTTCCTGTATAGATGTCAACCATATGAATGGCCAAAGGATTAGAAAGAATTGCAATGAGGTGTAAATCAGAAAAAATTTCAATACAAAACATAGAAAAATATTGCAAACATAAGCCTTTGAAATTTGAAGTCTGCTTGTATTTATCTTGCCTGCAAAGTGAAGCCTGCCATTCATCTACCTACCCTTTTCAATGAATCTTCTTTTTATTGTTTATCTTTGAGCCTAGTAATTTCACTATTCCTTTTAAACTCTTATTTCATAAGCATTTAGAGATGGCTACATTTGCCTTATAGTCTGTTTCAGAATTCATCAGGGCCTAAGTTGTTCTGCCCTTCTTTCCTCATATGCTGTATAAAGATGAAGCAACAAATAAAAGACTATGTGATGAAATTATGTTTTTAATTTTATGCATGAGTCACTTTACTTATACAGATGACAAATGCCATCTTTGACTTGCATATCATTTAGAAACTAGCTAAAGCAACACATTGTTTATTGAGGGTTACATGAGATCTAAATGTTCCACAGTAAACCATTCACTTTATCCAGGCTGAAATGCTGTCAGATCTTGGCAAATAACAAAAAAATATTGTGTTTTATTTTAATACACATTCTTATGCATTTATTTATTTATTTGTTTGTTTGTTTGTTTATTTTATATTTGTATAAAATGTAATTATCTCCTACTTCAAGCAAATTAAAATAAAATCAATCATCCTTTTTATAATCACGGTGCAACAAGAAAAAGAATCATACATGCTTCAAGTGAAAATGTATTTAATTCTGATTAATCATTCTCTCATATCTCCTTTTCCCTCTCTGTCATCACAGGAGTTAAAATGACTATAATTGAATGTTTATTTGTTGCACAAATAATTATTTTTCCACTTTCTTCTTAGCTATTTTTTTTTCCTCATAGATATATACATACAACTTAAGGGTAAAGAGACTACTATATTTACTGTTAAACATGCTGTATATCACAAACTGACACTTTTCCTAACTTGTTTGTCCTCATAATTTGTATTTAATAAAAAAGCTTATGTTCTGTATAGTTGTGCAGCTTCAGTAAGATGACACAGCAAAGATATTTGCTCAATCTTTGGATATTTTAGTATAATGGAAGCATTAAAATAATAGATTATAAACACTGTAATCAAACAACCATTTTATTTTCATAAACTAAACAGATAAAACTCTCTTCAAAGTAAATGTTTTCTTGTTGCTGTTCTCCAGGAATAATTTTAACAGTCTTTTAAGTCTTTGAATCATTCTGTCAAGAACTTCAACAAATTTACCTGTTATCTTTAAGATTACGTATGCCAAATAACACTGAAGGAGACACATTCTGTATTCTTGCCCACAGAAATAGTACTCCTATAGTTCTACACCCAAAGAACATATTGGTCTTTCTGCCTTTGAGACTTCATGAGTTGCCTTTGTATTAAAATATGCTAGTTATTTTCAAATTAATAACTTTCCCTGTTCAGTGGGAATTTCCTAAATAAACACATTTACCATGTTGAGATTGTTAGTGAAAATTAATAGTTCTTAGACACATATACACATTTACTGGGCCCACCCTAACAAAGTCTTGCAAAAAATCTGTACAGCTTCCTTATATTCAACATGATCTACCACTTCACCTATTTCTGTCATTCACACATTTTAGAATTAATTATATATTTATTTCAAATTAAAAGGAAAAAAAACCCTAACAAAACATGAGTTTCAAACTAGTTGAGTGACACTTACATCCCCCTTTAATAACAATTTTCCACTGATAGCTAGTTTTAGCTTAGTTCTTATTCAGTTGAGCTTCAACTTTGAACAGTATCCATTGGCCTCTTCTGGCTCTAAAATCTGTGGCTTTCTGACAAATTTAGTTGACTTCTGTTCTTTTTTAAGGGCTTTGGGGAACAAAAATCACTCTTCTCAACACATCCCCAGTACACAGCATTTTGAATAAAGAAAATTGTACTCAAATCACACACCCCACTACCTTCAACCAGACATATGCTGGGGCCTGATAGAACATTTTATCGCTCCCCACAAAAGTGGTCAGATCTGCTCCTGGCATGGTTCATTTTCTTCCACATTTATCTCAAATGCAGGCCTATATCAGTTGTTCTGGGTGCTGAAAGAGATGCCTAATCTTAACCAAGGTCACTGAATTAAATTTAAGAGTACTGGAACAGATACAAGACCATGGGGGAGGATAAATTAAATGATTGGATCATCCTTTCTGACCTCAAACTTTATGACATTTTTCATGTGCCTGGTTTTGACTAGCATGTGGGGGAAAAAAAAAGAGAAGATAATACATCTCTCTGGTTAAAAAGAAGAAAAAAGAAGGATGACAACCCCCCTTTGTTTTTTATTTGCAGTCATCTAAATTTTCAATTTGTTTTCGCATCTTGGTGTATGCTCATGGCTGCACTGTTCCAGCTTGGATTTTGGCAGCCAATTTGGGGCTGCATTTCTTGAGAGTATATAAAACTAACATTGTTATGTGGCTCTTTTGACAGGCAAGACACTCATGCAAAGCAAGATAAATGGGGTGTCAGTTCTCCCTATCATGGGATCTCCATGATAGGATCCAGATGAGAACTGTGAGAACTTGTCATAGAAGCCAGACAGACCAGATATGGCTTCAAATGGGGCTCTAAATCTCATACAGTTTTGAAGCTACTGCTAGAGCACTGACTTTGTCATAAAAGACTTGTCAGTTCAGAGTTCATTAAGGTAAAAGATGAGAGTGTTTTATCTGGACACTCTTGAGCCCTCCTATGGTAGGAGTATAGACTAGTTACAGCCCTTGAAAGTAAAAAAATGTGCTTTTGCAGTGTTTTCTTCCAGCTTTCCTTTGGATCAAATCTCTGTGGAATAGCTGTTCCTGGCCTATAAGTATTTCTTTTCCTTGTTTGTCTTTTTTGGCTTCTTTGTTAAACTTGGAGGTGTGTTTGTGATGTCAATTCAAAGTCCCTTGAGATTTGGCTGGGACTTGAGGTGAGGTGTTAAACTTCACAAGGCTGAATTGGAACACTTAAGGTGAGAGACAGGGTTTTAATCACTTGCACTGTGGCTGCCACAGTAGAAACTTTGTGACCTCAGCTGAGTTTTCTTTTACTCAAAGTCCAAAATCAATAGAAGTATTCAAGACTGGAGAAATGACTTGTGTTTAGCTTTGCCCCCAAAGTTGGGAAGCATCAAAAAGTGTATTTCTCAGATGTTCAGTTTAAAAACTGTGACTCTGAAATGCTGAATTTCACTATTTTGAATTCCATGTTTCGTAAATAATTCAGAACTGCAGCACCATCCTTGACAGAACACTTAATCCTTCTGCTTCTCATTTGTATTTATTTCACATCACAAAGGTTTGTTCTTGTACTAAAGTGCATCTGTACTGATGCACCTTTATATTTTTGGCAGCTATTAACCAGGAACAAGACAAAGACAATTATTACTATTATTATTATAAATAATAATAGTTATTGTTATTGATATTGTTATTAAATATGCAGAACAACAACAATAATATTTAGGTGGATCACAAATCTAAAGAATTTATCTTTGTAATAAACTTATTGTAATGCTAAAACTAGTTATATAAATTGATACATAAAAATAAATAGAAAATATATAAAATTGTATAGATGATGGAAAGCAAAATAGTTCAAATCTACTAGGCCACATCTTTTTTTAAGGTTGAGTCCTAGCTAGTACGCTCACTGAGTTCTTCACAGTATCATAGAAAATTCATATTGATAACAAAGTTATACTGCCTATGATAAAAACATTAATTGTTCATATATGCACTTTAATAATTTCTTTTTTCTTTATGCCATATGTATATTTTGGTGCAGCCCAGTAAATTATTCAATATGGTGTACAAATAAACTCCTGGAACACTGCTGCACACAATTCTGTTGCAATGACCCCACGTGTACATGACAGTGATATTTCTAGTTTTTCCCTCAGGATCTGTGCACATGAGTATCAATAGTTTTGAGGCACAAGGAAAGAAATTATGAGTGAAAATAACAACACATACCACCTGCTAAGTCCTGTCAAGGATCCTAGTCCTGCAATTGTATCTCATCTTATGATTTAAAAGAGCTTATGAACAATAGTATGATTGTCAGATCCTCCAGGTCTGTATCATTTTTCTGTTAGCCAGCGAAGTATGTTGCAAATCTGTCTCTGTAAAGAAAAAAGAAAACCACTTTCTTTGGCATTTCCATGGTCTAACAACATGAATTAAAAAGACATATACTACTCACCATACAGAAAATCTACAGAACTCACTGCTTAAGAAGCTAAATTTGGTGGAAGAAAAGGAATAAGGTGGTACAGATACAATACTGTGCAGATCTGTTGTCAGAAAACAATTTCTCACAGAAAATTAATCTATGTCCAGCAATATTTCTTCAAGTAGCTGTCACTAAGGAACGCTGGATACAGCAGCTGATGAATTGAGTTTGATCCAGTATAACAAGATTAGAGGGCAAGTGAAAAGTACTCCAGTTATGTATGAACCATCAGCTGCACAAATATAAGATGGAAAACAACTGGCCAAATGGGGATGATGTGGGAATTACAGTGGATTGCTCTCTAAGCATGAGTCAACTGTGTCGTGTTGTTACAAAGAAAGCAAATATCAGACTGCCATGTACAAGCAGAGCAAAAAACACAGCCAGTAATCCTTGCGCTTATTCAGCACTGCTCAAGCCTTAGTTGAAATGCTGTAGCTAGCAATGTGCCCAGCAAGCTGGAGGCAGCACAACTGGAGAGACAATTGTAGCATCTGAGCTGTAGTTCACATAGATAGAAGACAATTTGCAACAGTAAGGACAGTGAAGGGTTAGGACAGATTTCCTAAGACTCTCATGAACACTCTTTGAAAGCATTTAAGATGAAACTGAGAAGGTATCAGTCAGGAAAGACATACTGGTAGCTAATCCTGCTTTGGACTGGAGAATGGGCTGGAGTATCTCTCAAAGCTTTTAGCAACATTCCCTAGGACTAATCAATCCCTTAATGTCACTTTTTCCTAGACAGGTAAAGAAAATGGGTATATAATATCTCATTAGATTTGTAGTTCGACAGAAAAAGAATGATTTTTTCTTCACAAGAGATGTAGCAAGACTCTTGAATGTAAAAGCTTTTATTCCATCCTGAATGAAAGCAAGCTTTGTTCTTCCTTTCATCTGAAAAAAGCAGACTTTTCAAAATAAGGTTCATCATGAGGCAAAATGACTTTTTCTCAAGTTGACTTAGTTTATTTTAGTTTTTGTTTGAATGTTTGTTTTTATTTAATGTAAATTATTTTATCTCTGAAGAACAGAAATCTACTCATAAGTCTCTACCATGGCTTTCAGGGAACACCAAAAAAAGTTCACTTTCACAAAATTTTCAGATGTTTCCTTTGATGAGTCACAAAAAAAACTATCTAAGTACAATCTTATAGGAGGGTTTAACATAACTGATAGAAGTGTTTATCTACTTCATGCAATTTAGCAATCAAAGGAAGAAGGACAAAGATCAAGGTGGGTTTTCTGACCAACTCTCCCTCATAATTTATGAGCCAGGCTTTTTGTCTGTAGTAGCTAGAACTGCAAAGTAATTCAATGGAAAGTGATTTTTATATATATATATATTTTTTTGCTAATGCACCTGCAAGAGATATTTTTTATTCTTTTTTTAACATAGTACTAAGAAAAATACTGTGAAAATCAATTTCAATTTCAAATGAACAATTCTAACATAAAAGTTAACGGAGATACCATTTATTTATAACATGTTTCCACACCTGTTGCATGTCTTAGAAAGGTGCCAGCATTAGTCAGAGACAATCAAGACCTTAAATCAAAACTGGATGTCTTTCTGAGAGATCTATTGTCCCTCAAGCAGAAGATATGAAATTGAGGCATGAATCATTGGTTCAGATTTTAAGACCTGTTACACAGAATTTGGAATAGATATTCATAATGGTTCTTTCCATCTGAACAATATACGAATCTGACTTCAGTATGAGCACAGTGAAAAGCAAAGAGTAACTCAATGAAAACAATCTAAAAAGCAGTAACTACTATAATGAGGACACAAAAATAACACCAAAAATATCTCTTATTTTTTTACTCTCAAGCTAAAAAAAAAATTTTCTTCCTTTTTCCCCATTCTCAACTTAAATACTAATCAAACAAAACAATAAAAATAAAAAGTAAAGATCTATGACTTTTAGAGATGACCTTACACTTCCTGCTTTATTGCCCATATGTTATTATTGGCACATTGACCAACTCAGTAGGATTTCTGAGATGAAAGAAATCCAAGATGGAAAGTAGAAATTATGTTTTCTGGATGAAGGATATGGATTCAATAAGAAGAAAACAAGTAGTAAATTTGCTCGTGGTATGTAAATCAATAAATAATTTAGTAGTGTTTCCATGCTGCATTTGTTCTAAAGAGCTAATGGTCATGGTAAAAACTCGATGTAGTTGTTAAAGTAGCAGATATGTACAGACCACACAGGGAGCAGAAACACAGAGTAAGAAGTGGTCATTAAAGTCACAATGAGAAATATGACCTTATCTTTTAACAGCAGAGGTGTTAACACAGCACACTGCCTTCTCACTACATTGCTGTTTTAAAGAGTTGATTTAAAATAGTCCTCAGCTGGCATGCTTGGAAATGCCATCCTTTAGCAACATCCGAATGCAGTGTATAGAACTAGAAAAGCATTTTATGGCTATCCTTTTATTACTGGATCTGTGAGTGCTTTTGTTAATGGTTGTAGTTTTTAGCTCCTTCCCTCACTTTCAGAAATGCCCCTTCTGTCCTATGTTTCATGTAAAGGAAATTTCAGGCCAGACAAGGGGCAGAGCTTGCTTTAAAAAGACCTCAGGGTACTTATGGAAGCACCTCCCAACAGCCCATGAAATATTTAGCTTTAATCCCTGCTGTTGTAAGCAAATATATCACACAATTTCATCCCAAATTTAGGAAACTACACCTTAAAAATATGGTTTTACTCACTTGTGTTCTAATGACTCACAGCTGAAATAGTGAAACATTTGGATATTGAGAACCTTGTAATACATGAGCCGAAGTTATTTATTGACAATATATATTCTCTTATTCTGTTGAAATTTATTCTTTAGATAAAATATATCTTCATTCCACTTTCATTTTAGTTGCCTGAAGTCTTCTCCAACATAAAAGGTTTCCTAAACCCTTCCTCATATTAGTAATCAGTCTGAACTAATATTTTTTTTTTTTTAATATGACTGGAACTGTGTATAATATTGTTACACACCAGATCAGTTAATATAGGGTCAGAACCACCTTGTGGGCTCTGTGTGTGTGTGTGTGGAGGGGAAGGGATGGGTCAAACCTTATGGAGTTTGGGTGGCATAGTGTCCCTCAGGGCAGGTCCTGAAACCCACACAGGAAAACCCCAGAGCAGCTGCCAGTCACAAACAGTCCAGGAAAACCCTAACACACAACACCTCCTGGAGCCCCCAGCCCAGCCTGGACTGGCAGGGACAGTGAGAACACGGCCCCTCACCCAGCCTGGGACCCCAGAGTGGCTGGTGGGTCAGAAGCCCCACCTGGGGGTTTGGCCATAGGGACCAGAGCAGGTAAAACCAAAGGCACATGTTTGTCATGTGTCGCAGTCCTGCCACATAGACATTTCAGAGCTGGTCTGAAAAGTCTCAGTGGTAGTTATCTCTCCCTCTTTCTCCTCTCTCTTCTTGCTCCCTCTGCTTCTTTTTCTTTTCTCCTTTCTTGATGCTTTGGATGGCTTGGAGCTGGAGCGATTGGATTTGACATAAGTGTGATGAATTGGTTGAATATTGATTTGGGTGTTGTTGATTAATATGTTCTGAGTTGGTATTGTGGTGGCACATTTTGTCCAGCTTGTGTATCACCCTTTTTGAACCTTCACCAAGTTTCTGTATTTTCTTCCCTAAATTAATAAAGAAACTCCTTGAGAACAAGTCTATGGCTTATTCTCCTGGTGTTTTCTTAAGGTATTAAAGAACCCTATATATATAAATATTACAGTAAAACTCTCAGGAGAACCTGTGAGCCTGCAGCTCCAGGGTTGGAGTATTACAAGTATTCCAGAAAGATACAGATAATGCCTTATAGTTGAAAGGATTGTACTTACTTTTCGGGGAAGTAATTCAAGTGATGTTGAATAGTAATTTTTCCTGTTTTCATTTTCCATACATGCTCAAATACCCTTTCACACCTATTATGCATACTAAAAATATTAGTATGAAGACCAGTACACAACTGACTAGTTTCAGCAATTAATAGGAAAAAAAGCAATGGGAAAAAAAGAGATCAAGTTGATTAAAAAATAAGGCTCTGATGATAAAAAAATGTTTGACATGAATGTTTCAGCTTCTTCGAAATTTTGGAGGGAAGATAATCTATATGGTTGAAAGTCAAAATAAGATTTCAATTTTAATCCTTGTACCTAATATGTTGTATATGTTAATTACTCTTAAAATTATATTGCAGTCCTCTAATGTTTTGAATGGTTACATCAGTGTTTCCAAAACAAAAATTTAAGCTCTTTGAATCCATAAAATGCCTTGAAACACTGGCTTTTGCTCTCATGGGAAATCACAATCATTCAAAATGCAGAAATTTCTCAATAGATAGCAATTTCTGTTTTTTTACCAACCCTACTAATACCTAAGTAAAAATCTTTTGACTGAGCAATCTTTTGACTTATCATCAGGGTTTCTAAGCATTTTCTAATTAAAGAAAGATATGAACTGTATGTATAAGGCAATATGCATCTAATAATTTTAAATGTTTGAAAAAAGACTAGTTTGTCTTAAATTATAACTCAGTGTGTTTTAAAGTGGGGGATTCAATACTCTAAGGTATTAAGATATGGCTTAAATATAGTGCTACAATTTCTGTAAGTGACTTATTAGTGACTAAATAACCTGCTCCTTCCCAGCTCATCAAGTATTAACCATTTTCCTTTTAATGTGCACCCATGATTTTCCTTCCAGGAGAGTAGTTTAGGACTGAAATCCAGGAAAGGGTCCTGGAATGGCCTTTCATATAATTTTCACAATAAATTCCTTGAGTATAAGATGGAAATAACAATGCCAATATGTCTTTCAAAGGTACTTGATAAGGATTTTCAAGAACTTTTTACAGGCAATTCTTTGGCACAGACACAAAATCAGAAATATTCAGTCCCATTGAGTGTAGGAACAGCTTTTCTCAAAAGGGACAGAACGTTTTGTGACTCTACTCTGTAAGAGACTTCACAAAGCCAAATGTTGGAACATAGTATAAACCACAGTCTTCCTGAATTAGCAAAGGACTTTAAGGGCTAAACTTGACAAGTATGGAAACGATCCCATGTGCCAGCAGAGCACAGTGGTAGTGGCAGAAATGCTCTTGGAGCACTAGAAGACAACCTGCAGTGGTGCTAAACAGAAAGCAGCCATATGAGTACGACTCCATGTCTGTGTCACACAGATTTTCTAAACTGAACAGAGGATCCAATCTCATATATTCCCATGTAGTGTTACTTTTCTTGTGTTTTAAGCAGGGCCTAAGATTTCAGTCATAAGAGAAAGTTATACCTTGGCATATCTCATTCAAGAAGATCATCAGATTTCAAATTCGCTTACAGTTGAGATGTGTGTTCAAGAAAATAAGGGGTGGAAAGACACAGGAAGATGACTTAAGAATCTTAGAGGTCTTTTCTAACCTAAACAATATTGTGATTCCTGGTAAAGATGCTTTTTTCACAAGACTTCCCTCAAAATATCAAAGACCTTAATGGATTTTCTATTATTTTCATCAAGGTTCAGAATGGACAACAAATGAATCAAAATCATGAGGAGAAAATTCTTCATCATGCTGTTCCTATGTTCCTTTCTGTTTTTCTCAAAGCTGTATCCATCACATATGACAATTTGTGTCATTGCATGAAGGCAAGCTAAATCCAGACTAGAAGTTTCATAGAGCAATGATCAATCACCCAAGATATCTGGGTTTGGTATTCAGATAAATCTGGACACACAGTATGGCTAAAATAGCATGAGAAATTATTTTCTTGCATTATTTCTGTACTCTGTGCTTTTCATGCATGATAAGATTTGGATTTTTTCCAAACCATTTACTCAGACCTACTTTCTAACTGTACTTTTAATACCCCTGAAATGAGTTTTTCTCATGGAGAAACTTGAAACTGTAGTGGAAAAGTGGACAACACTGTCAGCAGACAATTCAGTAAATGCAGATGGAAAACATCCCTTTTGGAAAACTCACATGATTAAGCTATTACTTAAAAAGAAATTATACTCTCAAAGTAAGTTTACATTAATTTTATATAGGGACAGATAGCAGAAACATTCCTAGAACAATGAACTTCACATCTTACTGATTGACAAAACTTAGTGGTTTACTATTCAATATGTTTTCAACAACAGAATTTGTTTTCTTTTTCTTTGGTTTTTAAACCCTTCTCTTTTTGTCTCCCAGTGCCACAACCAAACATTAATGTTTCTCTCAATGGTAATTTAATAATTTATTTTTAACATTGAACACTACAATTGGACTCGTTAAAGTCTTTAGTAAAACTTGTAAAAAACCCCAGTTATTAGATAGTACATGAGGTATTGTAGACAACCCTTTCTTGACTGATGCTTTTGAAAGTTTCCCTTTCCTTCAACTGGAGAACTGCAGTGCAGTGCCCCCACAGCCACCTCTCCTCCAGACAGGATAAGCCCCTGTCCCTCGCCCTCTCCTCACAGGATAAGTGCCCCAGACTATCTTTCTCCTCATACACTCAGAAGAAGTCTACACAAACCACATCACCATGGATTAATTTTTTTTTTTTTTTTTAAACAGTTCCTTTCTGCAAGGCTGGCAGTCAGTTTTAGTGTATGAATGTTAGCACATATGGGCAGATAATTTTTTCAAAAATGATTTTTTATAGAGGAAGTAGGCATTCCCAGCAGATTTAACAAAAACTCAAAAAAGCAGCCTCAGTCCACTCCAGGAAATCAGGAAATCTCTTGGTGCATCATCCAAGGACATGGAGATTCAGGAGATTGCTGTCGCCTCTGCCTGAGAAAGCAGAACTAGTGCCACTAAAAATTGATGTCAAATTAATTTCAGCTATTAACCTTCTTAACTTTCCAGTAAAAAAAATGAATCATTTTCCACAATCCTGTGTATTAGAATAGAAGGATGTTCATATACAAGGCATAATGAGTAAGAATCTGTCCTGGGTTACACAAAAATTCTGGTATTCACCTTTTCTTTTCTTCAAATATTCCTTTTTCGCTTTTGATGTTTTGCCTTCTTTAAAGACACTGAACTGCTAATGATCAATGACTCAAACATTTGACCACCTGCAGTGACTGCCCACGTGCTGTAAGAGACTGGACTATTGGTGCTCATGGCTCAATCAGCAGCGTGCTTTGCTAACAATGTGCAGTGGCCACCCAGGCCAGGTGCTGAAGGTGTGAACATCTGACACCTCAGGCTACAAGCTGAGTGTTGAACAAGATAAGGGAAGAGGCAAATTTTGAGAGGTGGGGCAGTGTTTCTTTATCCTTACACAGATGACGCAGCTGTGATAACTCCCCAGAACATTCACACCCAGACTGAAGGTATTCATCTTTTGCTGATGAGCCATAATGAACCAAGCTGCACTGACATAAGAGACAGCTGCAACATCCTAGAAGGTGTCAAAGACTCCTGAACTGTCCCGTGACTCACAGTCTTATATCATTTGGTGTAAAAGTCCCCACCTCAGGGGAGATACCACAGGCATTCCCACCTGAACCTGAGCATATATAACTCAAGTTTCAGAGCTTCCCTCACCCACCTGGGACTTCCATCACTGCTTTGATGGATTCAGACTGTGACCATCACTTTGACAGGACTACAACCACCAATTCAACCAATGAACATTGAAATTGCAACAACCAAGTCTTGTTGTTGGATCCAACGGGTGTCTTACAGGTCCTTCCAGTCACCTGGGGGATCTGTGGCCCTGCTCTGACTGCCTGTACCAGCACTGCAGCCTCACTCCAGCCCCACGCAAACGTCTGCTGGTATCAAATATCAGCTGTCCAACATTTCCTTCCAGCACTGACTCTCCAACTGTTCCTGGCAGGTTTTCCAGGCATGGGGAGGTCGAACAATGTGGAAAGGCAGCCAGCTTGTCTCTGTCCCTGTGAACATGTGTTTTTTCTCCAGGTGGGGGAGGCCAGCCACTAGCTCAATCTAGTCCAGTGGGTGAGGCTTGAGAAGTTTCTCATTGGTTGATGTAATCTAGTTTTATCAGTATTGCTGTTAACATTCTTCTGGGTAAAGAGTTTTGATTTTTTGGTTTTTTTTTTGCTTACATCCAGATTTCTGTCTCTGTATTGCAGAAACCAGTGGTACTGAGTCTGAAGGAGGAGACTTCTGTCCAAGGTCTCTGGCCCTCCAAATTGTCTCAAACTGAGGTATAATCTGAATTTCAAAAGAAGGATTTTAACATAACAGCAACTGAGATTACTAAATTAAGACAAGATAATTTCAGTTAATAATGTAGTAAATTGGCTAGGACAAACTTCTCTTTGTGATAAATCAGTATATTCTTAAAAAAAAAAAAAAAGAAATTATTTTCTTTTTTTTTTTTCCTGTGATGTCTTTCAATCCTCTTCAAAACTTATGCTTCTTGTATTGACTTTCTTCTTAGAGTTGGAAACCAAAAAGAAAAGCAGAAGAACAATCCCAGAGGGCTGCTATTGGAAAAAAAATAAAAAAAATCTCACTATAAAACCTGGCCTAAGTAGTCATTTAAATATGTGAAAAAATTAGGTATGTGAAGCAAAATGTTTTCCTGATCTAACATTCAGAGTTACATACCATCATTACACTTAGTAATTAGGATGAAAAATATGATTATTTATTTTAGTTTATATTCAAAATAATTTCACTCCCCAAAACAACAGTGAAATATTTATAATACAGAATTCAGGAAAAGGGAAATACCAATAAAATTTTCAGTGACTTGTTTCAAAAGAAAAAAATAATAGGATAAAAAAAATGCATTTCAAGCATTAACAGATTAAAACAATGATTTTTGTGAAGTGTTGGGATTGATTTTGGTTGCCGTGAAGTCTTTATTCTCTTACAACATGGACATATGCACACAGCCTCTGTCCTTGCTCTCTGCATCATCCCTCAATTTCTTTTCCTGAGGGATTTTATATTCAACCCTTCCTACCCATCTTAAGAGAAAAACTTCCAACTAGCCAGAGGAGTTGGAACTCAGATTTTCTGAGTTTGTTTTCTTTTCCACCTTACCAGGCTATAATTGTTGTGTCTCAGAACTTTTGCTAAAGAAGATGGCATATTGAAGAGACAGCCATATAATGAGGATCATGAATAACTAAATCCATAGAAAAAGCAGCTAGAATCTGTGGCTGGGTTATCCAGAATTGTTGTGCATGGGGGCAAGAAAATAAAAATGAAAAAATACTTATTTCTATGATGTGGTTACTTATGTACTTAACATCCATATTGAGGAGCACAGTATTTTTAACCAGTCAAAGGGACTTTTAAATGAGAAGAAGAGACATAACAATAGAAAAGACCAATCAGATACAGAGTTTGAACTAGTCTATTGAGCAAGATGTGAATGGCATCAGTTGTAGATGCAGGCGATTCTCTCTGCCAACTATACAAGGAGCCTAGACAATTAGGTAAGGTAGACATCCAACTTAAAATGACTAATATTGTTGAGATTATTCCCTTCCAGTTAATTCCATTAAAGATTTTGTCAATAAAGATGTTAGAGTAGTGAGATCAAATTCTAAATAACGGGCAAATATACTGAAGCTGCAAGACAACTTCATTCTGTACAGAGTAAAAGAGGACAAATACTTTTCTTAAGACCATCACTTTAACTTTTCTTTAGTTCTGGCTTTTGATCACTTTTGAGCCAAGTATTGATTTCAGACAAATGCTGTGATTTCTGAGAAACACTAGGGTTTGGGTTTTTGTGTAACGCTGGTGCTGTGTTACCTATATAACACTGGCACTTCAACTCTTATTAGTCATTATCCTTCCTCACAGCTTTAGAGAGCATTTGCATAGAGATAGTTTTAGGGGACAGTGAAGCTTTGGACTTGGAGATGAAATGAGTAGCAGACCAGATTGCTCCTTAAAAGTCTGAATTTCATAACAGAAGAAACAAAAGAAGGTAATTTCACCCATAGCTTATGAGTGTTATCTTTGTAGAATATATGATCCAGAGACTGCGTTAGATTCTGGGTGCCAGTTGATAACGGCCAAAACTAAAAGCTATTCATTTATTTCTTGTGAGTTTGATGTCTTGCAGTATATAAAGAAAGCTGAATTGAAAATGAGTCACCAAGACTCCACTAAAAATAATTTTATGTCTTTAAAATAAATGGCTTACAAACATTTAGATTACATTTAATGAATATACTACAAAATAATGAGAATAGGATAAGGACATTTTTCTTTCAATATAGGAGAGGGAAAAAATAAAATTCTTCTATAAAATATCAAAAGGAGAAAAAAATTAAGCAATAGATGATTGGTGAAAATAAGGGTAGTCTGTCTTCTTTTGTGCAAAAGTTGTAGGAGTCAGATAAAAAATTTTATGGAAAGACACTGAGATACTAAGCAAGTAAGGGTGAGTGCTGATCTGCTTTATGTGTTTAAGTGATCTGGATTCCATATTTATTTTTTTCAGTTAGAGGAAAAGGTTTCACAAATGCACTTAGCTACTTGTCAGTGATGAGAAAAAAATTCTCTGCACAGATTGGTACTTAAACATCAATTATTCCAAGATATAATGGTTTTATTTAAAAAGCAACCAGCCACACATACATACAAGAAAGAGGTAGTGGGAGAAAACTTCTACTTTTACGCTTCTAATGAAAATCTTCTACATGTTTTCCATGATTCTCATGGCTGCTGGTAGTATCAGAAATATATAAAACCAATTTATTTATTTTTTTTTTTTGTGATACATATATGTGCTGGTTTGAAGGTAAACCAGCAGAAGAAATGGACCCACCACAAGAGAGTTTATAAGTCAGAGTTACAATTTAATGAAAAATATTA